>JASUUJ010000133.1:0-507500 GCA_030449895.1 Citrus mangshanensis | reverse complement strand
CATTAGAATTTACTAATAGAAGGTGTTCGATTGAAACAAGACATTTTATTTTCAAAACTATTAAATGAAAAATAAAAATAAAAAGTATATATATCTGATGAATCACTCATTTTCCAATTACGACATAAACGTCAAGAATGAAACATCAAAATTTGAATTTTGAGTATCTGAAACGCATCAAACTTTTATGTGAATGACTGCGACTAGGTGCCATATCCCAAATCTTGACTTCTTGAGTAGTCGAATTTAATTGATTTTTGTTATTTTTTTTTTGTATATTCCTAATTATGAGATAATTTACAAAATGAAGGTATATATATATATATAGAATAATTTGTGTGCACTTGCACTTTTTTTTTTGTAAATTTTTTTCCCTTTTCCAATTCTGTGATTAATGATATTATCAGATTTAATGAACAAAAATAGAGAAAAAAAAAGGGTTTTATAGTGAAAAGTTTCTAAAAAATATACATACATATAGGATAAGGGAAAATAAAAATAAGGAGAAAAAAGAAGGTGACAAGATCGCCGTGGCCCAACCCGTGCCGCTGCTCCCTTGTGGCTTCGCCTGTCGCGGGCAAATACTGGGACAAAGAACGTGTTTCTCTTTTCAAGCACTCTATACTTATCACATGGTCACCTCACAGTCCTTTTCATTCATGAGAAAATAAAAAAAAAATAAAAAAAGGAGACTATTTGTGAGTTGTGTCTTATTAATTGATCACTATCTTTTATGATAATTTTTTTCCCTAAATTTTTTATAAGTCCATTGCGAGATTGAATTAATACACTTATATAGCAAAATCCACAGTGATCTATTAAGGATTGTTACGATATACGTGGACGAACTAAAAAGGAAATTTCCAAATTCCAACCCACATACAAAAAAATAGAAAAATATCTTAGAATATTGAAAACTTTAAGAATATTGAAAGTACAAGTAACGATCATGAGTTTTTCATAATATATCAAATTCATCTCAAGTTTTAGTTTTATATCAACCAGTAACTTTTTTATTAACTCCATTAACCACCTTTAAAGAATCTAAGATTAAAAAAAACTATTTTGCCTCTTCATTCATTAAAAAAAATTAAAGAAAATAAAATAATATTTTGGGAGACTCCAAGAGTAAAATAGTCTTTTAAATTAGATTATTTAACGGTGACTAATGAACTTAATAAAATAGTGACTAGTTGATATAAAATTAAAACTTGAGATAGTTTTGAGATATTATTAGAGACTCGTAGTTGAGATAGTTTCGAGATATTATCAGAAACCTTGCGCTTTTAATATTCTTAAGGTAGTTGGGAGATGATTTCTCTTAAAAAAATAGATATAATCTCATTAAATTTTGAGATCACCCACTTATGTTTGTGGAATAATAATGATTGAGATTGTAACAGTTGAATTCCAACTTGAATTCCAATTGTTGTGTAGCTTTATATATAGTGGATATATTAGATTTCTTAAGTGATAAAATTAATATTTTACTACCAAATAAACGAATGTTACATTAGTTAAAATTTAAGTTGGAATTCAATTGTTGGAATTTCTAACGTCACTATTTGTGAAAAGAAATTTGTTATGGGGGATGGGGGATTCGAACAAGTACTATGTTAAAGCCCGTAGGCAATTTTTTTTTGTGTCACTTAATTTTGTACGTTGAGAACTTATGAAGTTATGATTTTTTTTTCTTTTCGCATGTGAATGTGATCGATTTTAGGCTCCAAAGTAATTAAATATGGGTATTTAAAACTAAAAAAGTCAAATATTAGTACAAATCAGTGTCCTAATATAAACCTACATGCAATAAAAGGAAGTCTCCCGAAAGAGTTCCAAATGGACGAATGAAACTTCAGATTTGCTTTTGCACGCGTTTGCTTTATTTCAACTAGGGTTTTAATTCACATGTAGTAGAAAAATTTTCAACATTTCCATTATTTGATTTGTTGTAACAACAAATTTGATTCGTTCATTTGGAAACTAGCAACAATGAACTAGTGGTCCTAAGTATATATAATATACGTATTTAAAAGACTCTTCTTCCAATTATGAAAAAAAAAAATCAACATAAAAACAAATGTGGAATTGAAATATGAGTGCTAAATACACGTGTCAAAATATTGTCGTGAAGTCGAAATTAATCTACGGCATTATTATTCAATATATATATATATATATCTAGTCTTTAGTAGCGGCATTGGCTACGTTGCAATTTTAGTAGTGCGTTGAGAATTATTTAAAGGCTTACGAAATAATTTAGAGGCCACGAAAAAAACAATTCATGTGAGCTCCTTTTTGGAGGTGACCTTCAATAGTGTGAATCAACAAAGTTCAAAACTTTTTCTGAGTAATTCCAAATTTTGTTTATTGCGTTTTGATAATTGGGCCATGTATCCCATGTTACATGTATTAAGTGTTACACTTACAAATGAAAGCATATAAAAACAGACAATTAATGAGGAACGTTATGGAAATTGCTAGCTGTATTATTATTATTTATACCACATAATTAGAAATTATATTGCTGTTAATACTTAGAGCTAAAATGTAAGCCTTTAAACCATTCATTGATTAAGGTGGAACCTGAATCTAGTAGTTCTTATTTGATGATTTTGTGAAATCTTATTCGGCTTGTTTAGTTTGTTTTTAATTGGAAAAAAAAATTAAAGTTTTAATGCCGAGCACGGTTGGTTTTGAGCACTAAATATTGTTAAATTTATTTTTCATTTTTCTTATCTAATAACGCATTGATTAATTTTGTGTTCAACGAAAAATCAGTACACCGCGGAATCATTGTCCATAAAAAATTTCTAAAGTATTTAAATTTTTAGTCAAAATCAAGCATAAAATAAAAATTCATTGAAACGATAACGTGACTCACATTTAACCTTAAAAAAAAAACATAATTCAAAGATATCCAATTTTACCAACTTATAAAAACGACAGACATCGTTAAACCTTTTTTTTTTTTTAAAAAAAAAGAAACGGAAACACCGTTAACAACTCAATATTACGTAAATGACCTACAGAACCTTACCATACGGGAGGTGCAGCGTAATGGTATAGACTCACCCGCACGGTAACCCAATCAGCCTGGTTTAACTTTTAAGTACAGGGTGCGATATAGAGCACAGCTACACTCTCTGTCGGTGAGAAAAACAGTTGAAAATTCAAGGACAAGTCAGTAATTTCCGTAAAATCTCCCTCAGAATATATAAATAATTGCAGTTTCTTCCCCCATCATTGATTTTGTTTCCCTCCCGCGGCTTTAAACGCGGCTTTCGTTTTGGCTTTCCGTGTTCTCACTTCTCACTCCCTCTTATTTTTCATTTATATATATTTTTTAGTTTTTCCGAAAAAAGAAAAAAAAGAAATAAATTCATAAAATTTACAAATATTATTTTTGTTGCCGTGCGAAAACTTAAGAGCGTGACTGGTGAGTGATCTCTTAAATAAATAAAAAAAAATCCTGACTCCACACAAAATCAAATCCAACTCGTGACTGCTCCTTTCTTCTTCACCATAAGGTAATAAAAATATTAATGCCGTTTCATTCTTTTTGTTTTTGTTAAAGTTTTTTTAATTTAATTTTTTCTTATTATTATTATTATTACGTCATGTGATTGTGTACGGTACGGACAGAGGGAGTGAGGTGAGCAAGAGTGCGAGTGCAGGTAGACCTGGATCTTAATCTTATTATTGTGTGAGTTCTGATTGGATTGATGGAAACTGAGAGAAAGTGCGGGAAAGTGAGGGGAAGCATAAGTGCTGCTGCTTACACTGGCGGAGTAATAACAAAATGAAGTTCTACATATCGACGACGGGGATTAAGAGAGTCACGATATCAAACTCCGGTACTGGCAAGCGATCGTCGGCGCCGGCAGCGGCTCTGGCTGGCCGCAGGATTCCGAGTTCCCGGACTCTGTTGCCGGTGGTGCTCGTCCTTGGAATCGTATTGCCCTTTCTCTTTGTTCGCGTTGCGTTTCTGGTGCTCGAATCTTCTGCTGTCTGTTCTTCTTCGCTTGGTAATATTCCACTTTTTCTCCGAAGAAACAAAAAAAAAAAAAATTCTTACTGTTTTTGGTTTACCTTTCCTTTTTTTTTTTAATCTGATTGAGTGACTTTATACATTTATTTAGTAAATATGACTAAATAAATAAAATCACGTTAATTTCGCAATTAATTTTATTTTATACGTGTTATCACTTATCAGATAGAAATATATGTGATTTTATATTTGAATAATCATTATTAGGAAACTAAAAAATTCATTTAATAAGAATTAATGTTATTTATAATTTTTTTTTATTATTGTCATTTTTAGAATATGCCGCTAAAAATTACAATACTTTGGACATTTGTGAAAATTATGTCAGGGAAGTACATCAATTTCCGCGATTTAATAGCAAGTTATCATATTTTGCAGGTTGTATAGGACGGAGGATTTTCAGCGGGAGTGACACATCTGTGGTAGCTACATTTTACTTTAATGACGAATATACCCTTTCACATATGATGTTCCCAATTTCTATTTTCCATATACTGCAGTAGGTAACGGGAAAAAAAAAAAAATATGGTTATCCTAATCTGAGTCATGATGGCTGCTAATGTCACATTAGTTGGTATTATTACACTGCTAGGTGCACTTTTCTGGGTCATTCTGGTAATTTTGATTGAACTTGAACTAGTGGGAAATAGCTTTTGTCGTTGTCTGCTCTGGGATATTGAATTTATTGGGGAATTAAATTTTGGAATTTACGAATTAGAATTTTTTCCCCTCATCGCATGATAAGGACTTCTTGTTGGAGTTTTGATTTTTAATATTTGTCACCTTCACCTATCTAAAATTTTCTCTACCTACATGTGACTAGAATTCGTTTTCTGTGAACTTATTTTAATATATATTTTTTTTCATTTTAGCTAATTCAAAAATGATTCTGTTTTCTTCAATCTCACCAAATATGTTTGTTACTGACAGCTTTGAATTTGCTATTGGTCTATTTTTTGCCAGATTGAATAATAAAGTTATTTTTAACACCCACCTGGATATTTATATCTACGTGCCTCCAATTCCTAGCGCACCAATAATGTGGTGGAATCATAAGGCTCTTATCTAAATTTTCTGACTTGAACCCGTATTAAAAAATCCACGATTTGTCATTACTCGTCCTAATTTTTTTTCTTTTTTATGTTAATTTCTATGTGCCGATACAACTGGTTGTATTAGTTTTTTAGGACCTGCCTATGGTACAGATACTGTACCTAACATCTCCCATCATCCCATCATCCCATCATCCCACCACCCCTTTTTCTATCGTTTAATTTCTCACTCCACATCCAACGGCTGATGCTGCAGTCTGTAGCTTACAGATTCTGTAAGCTAGTCGAGTCCTAGTTTTTATATCAAGTTGTTTATATTTGGTGTTATAAGTATTTAGATATTTGATAGTGTTTCAGTTATGACATTTAATTATTGTATTCTACTGATAAACAAATTTTGAGCTATGATCTTAAATTTTTTAGATTGCTTCACTTTTTTATACACTTGAGAACAATAAGAAAGGGTAGTTACAATTTGCAGATTATGAGACAGCGAATATATTTATTTCAAATTGAAATGAGAGAGGAAAAAAAAAAAAGAGGTGAGTAGGGCACACCACATTCACAAGATGTCATTTTTGGCGCATGGCATTATTTTAGACACTTTGCAGCTTTCTAAACAATTACCAGTGGGACCACCAAATATTGCACATCCACGGGCAGGCTTTGTAGCACTTACCTAATGTCGTAATGTAAGATATTCATTTTATCCTTCACAAGGTAGGTGGCATTCTAGATGAAATAGAAAATGGGTGTTGGTGTTATGGGGGTTTGTTTACGGTGTTTTAAGAGTATCATGATTTATAGTTTGACTATTGTTAAATTATCAAAAAAATTAATAAAATTTTAATTATTTGATGGTGTGATTGTGATATACACGATACCTGATGGGTATTGCAGTCTCTGGCTCACAGCCGGTGTTATGGTCCTAGGACCATAGATTTTATGGTTTGGAGTCCATAAATTAGCGCATTTGAGGAAGTGTCGGTATTTCTCTTTCTCATCTCAAGTTGCTTTCTTGGATATGTGGCTTTCTTATCTTGTGTTATATTCTTTGCACCACTTGTCCATAATTTATTTGAATTTCAATGAAAATGAAAAAAAATGCAAAAGGAAACTCATAATAATTGGTGGATAAATTGTTATTGCCTCTACTGTTTAGCTGCTTGTTTTTAGTGAAAATTCAAAGTTGGTGGTCCTTTCGTTCATTCGAAACTGCTTATATTTGATGGGGTTATAAGTCTTGTGGGAGAGGGCTACCTTACAGATTCTGTAAGGTACAGCCCTCACATGAATAGTGTTTGGCTGTGGGCTCATATGGGATCCACAACCAAGTTTGTGAGTGAGCTGTAACTTACAGAATCTGTAAGTTAGTAAGCTCCAAGTCTTGTGACCTCTAGTCATCACAAGTCAACACGTTTTGGTGAACTGACGGCTGTAAAGTATTTAATTTTGATGATCTAGGCTGTTTATGTTTTTTCTTTTACTGTGCTTGCATGTACAATGAAGAAACTCAGAGAAGAATTGACAAGAGCTTTAATAGAAGCAAAAGATGGTAGCGGAAATGGAAGAGGAGGAATACAAGGTACCTTAGATTCTTTCAACGAGCTTGTGAAGGAAGTGACGTCAAAACGACAAGACATCAAGGCTTTTGCTTTCAAGACCAAAGCTATGGTAAATGGCACATCTTTATCTGGAGTTCCTTTTTGTTACTTGTGTTCTCTTTTGACATTACCCAGTTCTGCTTTTTTGGGTACCATTATTAGTCAAATGACTGATGTCAATTTCAGCTGGCGAAGCCTCTGGTCCAAATCTGTTAGGCTAAATCAATCCCATCATTTTAACTTGCATAAAATAGAGTTAAGTCTACAGGGCTAAGCCATCGTCCTTAATAAATTATTAATTTCTAATGCAAAAAATGATATTGAAATCAATCAACTTGCAGTGTTAAATAAATGTACTTTATTACTATTATTATAAGGCCTAGTTGATGTAATTTATATTAACCATTAAGTTATAATTAATGACCTAAAAATAAAATTAACTAAACTATTTTTGAGGTCACTAAATACATCTTTTGAGTTAATATAAATTACATTATTATATAACTTAATAACACCCATACATACAATAACATGGTTTTGAAGGTCCGAACCTACTTATAAAATAAAAAAAATGTACTTTGGTCTTATCATTGACTTGATTAAAAAAAAATAAAAATCTGCACAAACAAATTGTTAGGCTGATTATTGATTAGCCCCTTTAAACAAAATGTTTCACATCGTCTTGAAAATGTAACAAAATAATAATGTAACAAAATGATATTATAACAAATATGTTAGTTATATACAAGTACATTAGCAATCTATAATGTTTTTATTACTTACCTTTTCTACAAACAATCATTTCATACATGAAGTTGCTTTAAGACGTCAAAAAACAAATGTTAAAGATGATATTCAAAAGGTATTCTTTGACACTAGCGGCATAAATTTTTAATTTTAATAGTTGGGTAAGAGGGAAAGAAAAGTTTGATCCTAGATTTACAGATTTTCTTCGCTTTCTAATGACAAAAGATTGGTTAAGAAAGACGAAAAATTGGTAGTTATTTGGTAAAACCAGTTCAGGTCAAACCGACCATCCAAATTTTAACCCAATTGAGTCAGGTGGCTGGGGTGCGTGGTTTGATCGAATTTGATCCTAAATAGATTGATTAATATGATATTTGTTTTTTGGGTGATAGAACCACGCTAATATATGGCCTATTACTTGATTTTACAGACAGGTCTAAGCAGAGTTTGGTAACCATGTGATTCATTTAAATGCTAGTATATGATAATTGCTTCCTATTTTTACTACTTCCACCTAAATTTTTCAGATCTATATTCTGTCAATGTCTATTTTACCTGAATATCAAGTTCAGTTTCTAGCTTGCTCTCTTTGAGCTGCCGTCTTAATTGCAGAGTTGTACTTGATTTCAGTTGGTTTTCTAATTTATGATAAGTTTTGCACCCCCTTTAACACTTATCTTGTATGCTTATCGTTGAAAAAGATGTGATAAACATATTTACAGCAATCCAACCAGCCAGGTCCATTTACCAAAGATAATAACTTTAACAAGTTATTTATCAGTTTCCCTAATGAATTAATGCTGACAGGATAACAAATGAAAGTTCGACAACATAGATTGTTAAATTTTATTCTGCTTTGACATTCTTTGACATTTGCTCTTGAATTATCACTGGAAAATTTGTGAATGGTAGGGCTTCTTTAGGCTCAATCTCTTTGCTTGTTCAGAAGTTAATGCATTCTGGTTTGATGGCAATTATCATGCTGCTGAGGTATCAACCTTGCATGACCTGTTGGATGATTTGAATTTTGTTATGAATCGATGTCATTGATTGACAAGCTCATTGTGAATGATTTGCACCTACAACTAGTTTATGAGGATAATAGCATTATGTGTGAAACCTCTCACAAGTTAGAGCATTTTTCCCCATTAAACAGCTTTTGAAGATGGAGCATGAGGTCCAGTCTTCTAGACAACGTGAATCAATTTACTGGCATTTAGCTTCACATGGTGTCCCAAAGAGCTTACATTGCCTTTGCCTCAAACTGGCAGAAGAATATGCTGTAAATGCCATGGCCCGATCTCGTTTACCTTCACCCGAATATGTTTCGCACCTAACTGATCCATCCTTTCACCATGTTGTTCTCTTAACGGATAATGTCCTCGCCGCTTCTGTTGTCGTCTCTTCTACAGTCCAAAACTCAGTCAGACCTGAGAAGTTGGTGTTTCACATAGTCACAGACAAGAAAACTTACACCCCAATGCATTCATGGTTTGCAATCAATTCGTTTAGACCAGCCGTTGTGGAAGTTAAGGGATTGCACCAATATGATTGGTCTCAGGAGGTGAATGTTGGAGTCAAAGAGATGTTAGAGGCTCATCGTTTAATTTGGAGCCATTACTACAAGAGTTTGAAGCATGAAGACTTTGAATATGAGGGTGAGAATAGGAGATGTCTAGAGGTTCTAAGCCCTAGCTGCCTATCTCTTATGAATCATCTCAGAATTTATATTCCCAAGGTAAGCATCCAAAACTTTGTGACAATCCCCTTCTCTGTTCAAATGGATAATGCTGACTTTGATATTTGTAATGATAATTGATTTATCAACTGACTCTCCTGAGCCTCACAGCTGTTTCCAGATCTGAACAAGATACTGTTTCTGGACGATGATGTAGTAGTACAACATGACTTGTCATCCCTGTTGGAACTGGATCTCAATGGGAAAGTTGTTGGTGCTGTTGTTGGCTCATCATGTGGGGACAACTGTTGCCCAGGAAGAAAATACAAGGATTACTTGAATTTCTCATACCCAATAATATCGTCAAATTTTGATCATGATCATTGTGCTTGGCTTTATGGAATGAATGTGCTTGATCTTGAAGCTTGGAGGAGGACAAACATCACGGCAACATACCATAAATGGTTAAAACTTGTAAGTATATCAAATCCATTTGAGTTAGTTAGTTGGCAACTGGATTGTGTTAAAGATGGTTTTGGTGCAAATTTCATTTTAATCTGAAGATGAATTTACTCGGTCATCCTCCCCATAGTATTCAAATTATAGAACCCTGAAAATTGGAGAATAAGAGGATTGAAAATCTACTCTATACTGACAATTCTACTGACAAACTGAAAGGACAAATGTTCAGGAGAAATACAAGAAATATGATAATCGTTGAATTGATATTTCCTAACCTTTTTCGTGAGATCCACTTCTGAACAAATATTCATGACCCTATATAGTGATGCTAGATATGAAAATATGTACACATTATTGACTTACTTGATCCAATGATATTCTACTGATGAAAGAAATCATTCACTTTCTGCTTGTTTTGTTGTCATGATACTATTATCATAATCTACAGAACCTCAAATCTGGATTGGAATTATGGCAACCAGGAGCACTTCCACCAGCTTTGCTTGCTTTGGATGGTAACGTGCATCCTATTGATCCTTCATGGCACGTGGCTGAGTTAGGTCAGAGATCCCTGGAAGCTCATGAAGAAACATTGAAATCTGCTGCTGTTTTACATTTCAGTGGCCCTGCAAAGCCATGGCTTGAGATTGGGTTGCCAGAGGTACGAGGTTTATGGAGTGGACATGTAAATTTCTCAAACAAGTTCATTAGAAAATGTAGAATTGCCGGATGAAGTTGACAAAATTTATCTCACTTCCATACTTTCATTTTGGGACCAGAAGAGACCTACAGTGTGAGACCAGAGGGAAGAAGGTTTGGCTTCAGTCTCTGCTCATGCTCTATTGCACAGTTCGATATTAGCTACAGTCATGTTCAATTGTTCATAATAGAAAATAGATGAAGGTACCACGCAAATACAAAGTGATCATGAATTTAACTATATTGTATATTACTTTTTAGTCAGATAACCGAAGTTACGATGTCAATGTTGAAATTCATCAATAATGTTCTGATTTTGGTTCTATGCGACACCGTCCCTATTTTGTTTTACAATTCTTAGAAGCATAGTTCTGAACATTTCATTTCAAACAAAGATAGGGGTATTCTCTTGGTTTAATCAATTTAGTGACAGTAAATTTCTCTCTCTCGATTGTGCTATGGCTTGTAGTTTATTGGAATGAAATTTATTGCAAAAACAGCTGGACTTTGATATCAGCAAGAGATAAGGACATCTACACATTGGAGTTGAAATTGGCTTTGGTCTTATTTGGGGAATTGAGATGTTTTTAAGTTACAGTTGTTAAAAAAAAAATATAACTATGAAATAAAGTTAATTTTAAATAATAATTTTACCAAAATTATGAAAGATATATTAGATTTTTCATCATACAAGTGTAAAATTAAATCGACTTACTTTTTAAGTTATAACAGTTAGTATTTATTAAACAATTAAAAATTACTGTTGTCCCACCTCAATTTTAAAGAGAACTTTTGTAACACTTCAAAAATCTACTAATGAAAGTACAAGGGCAAAATTGGAATGAAAACTTACATCGTTTATTCTTATTAATAAACTTCAAGATAAACAATCATTATTCATACTCTAACTGAATTCTTACATAAAATATCTGAAATAAAGTCTCTAGAGAAAAATCTCTAATCTTAAATAAAAAGTTTAGCCAAATTTAATCTTTAAAGCAACTCCAACGATCCACTAAAAAAAAAAACTATATCTAAGTACCCAAGCTACATCTCTAATCAATTTACAAAATATTGGAGACGAGGGATGAGCTGTCAACTCGATTAGCAAATCCATGCACAATATTTGAAAACCTTTGTCATTATACCTTTAAATATTTTATATCATCTTATAATAATATCTTCATTTAGCAAAATTGATAGATTCATGTAAAAACATTAAAATATAAACAATTGGTAGCTCATGTCTCGTAGTCATCACCATTCAGGGTACTATACTTTGCATTATTTATTGTTCAGGGTATTATACCCCGCATAATTCATAACATCATTGTGTACAAGATCATCATCATACTAGCAAGTTGGCCATAGCATTACATAACATTATACACATTATTACGAACTATGAGCCAAAACATTTTTAAATCCACCTTACATCCTTTCATAAATAGCATATAAAGTCTTCTAAAACATTTAAGAACCTTCCTTTGATCATTTAATTCTTTTAGAAAATTCTTTAAGAAAATATTTTGTTTAAGAAAATTAATTTCTTAAAAAAAATTCATTTTAAAAGACATCTTTATAAATTCATCTAAAAGTGTTTTTGTTTTTACAAAATTCATTTAAATATTTTAGAAATCAGGTTTGTAAAAATTTTCATTTAAACAAAATTCTTATAACATAAATTGCATTTATTATAAAACACATCATACATGAATCTACTTACCTCAATCCGCATCAATCAACTCAATACCTCAAGAACAAACCAATGAGTTCACCCACGTCCTATAATCATCATAAAAGTTGAAATACTAACTAGGCAACCCAAGAGGGGGGGGTGAATTGGGATTTTAAAAATTATCCTAGGCAAACCACACACAAATCCAATCTAATGACTTAATAAATTTGAAAACAATAAATTCAATAAAAGCACAATAATAAATGAGTAAGGGAAGAAAACACGAACACAAGGATTTTTACGTGGTTTATCACATCCAAGCTCACCGGGCTTGAGGATTTCACTAAGCTAGCCTCCCAAGGCTTCAAACGCTTACAATTGACTTCTAAGGTGTCAATGGACCTTTACAACAAGAGATTATTCCTAATCTCTTAACCCAAGTGTATCCTAACACTTACAATCTTTTAACTTGATTTTACAAAAAAGATTACAAATGAATCTCTCACACACAATGTGTTTGATCTCAAGTGAAAGCTCAATGTGTGAATGAATGAAATGAATACAAAGATTTAAAGCTCAATGAAAGTTGTATTTTCAATATTTTGCTCAATGATGATCGTTGGAATAAACCTTGTTTGAATTGGATTGAGCTTATTTATAGTTGGAGCTGAAAACTAGCCGTTATTGACTTTCTGCACACTGTCGGATCGCCGTTAGCTAGATGTCGGATCGCCGTTTGACTGGTCAATATGACCGTTGGCTGATTTTTCAAATTGTCGGATCGCCGTTAACTATATGTCGGATCGCCGTTTAGGTCCAGAGGCTACTGCTTGATATCGGCGAGCCGTTTATCACCGTTTAGTTCCAGAGACTAATCTTCAATTCTGTTAGATGTCGGCGAGCCGTTATCAAGATGTCGGATCGCCGTTTTCTACAGTAACTGGTACAGTAACTGCTACAGTGAAATATTTTCCAAATGTACAGTTTGATCCCAAAACTTTATAAAACTGTGTTACGACCCAAAATATTATAAAACTTTGCAAATAGGTCCAATTTCAGAATTTCTAAGTAATGCTTTGTTAATCCCAAAACTTTCTGAAATTATGTTATAGCCTAAAATGCTATGACACTTTTCAAATAAGTCCTTCACCAAAATTTCAAGCAATACTTGTTTATTTCAAAGTTTTCAAAATGCTTTCAATTAAACCATAAACTTTGAAAAACAACCAATTTCATAAAATCATTTTTCCATTAAATATGAAACATTTATAATGTGAAAATAATGATTTATTTAAAAAGAATAAAAACAATCAATTTCATAAAATCATTTTTCCATTAAATACAAAACATTTATAATGTGAAAATAATGATTTATTTAAAAAGAATAAAAACAATCAATTTCATAAAATCATTTTTCCATTAAATACAAAACATTTATAATGTGAAAATAATGATTTATTTAAAAAGAATAAAAACAATCAATTTCATAAAATCATTTTTCCATTAAATACAAAACATTTATAATGTGAAAATAATGATTTATTTAAAAAGAATATTAAATAATTTGAGCTTAAAAGATTAATCATTCTTAATCTTGTTTGTTATCATCAAAATCAATATTATGAAAACATATATGTTAACAAAAGTATCCTTATTAATATTATCTCTGACCTTAAGAATAATCTCAATCATCCTTAAATCATAGGCACTTATACTAGCTCAATACTTATACATATTCTAAATATAAACATGAGTATCCTGCACATGCTGGATTTTAATAATCTATACACATGTCAGAAAACCATGAAAATTTACAGAGGTACTATGAACATACATATTGCATAAAAAATTTCACCAAAATCAGCACAAGTGAAAATTAAGTCAGAATATTGACTTTTTACCAAAGTAACAAAACCATCTAGCATTGAACAAAACAGACCTTTACCACTTAGGAAATTCATAAAATATTTTCTAGTACTCGAAATAATCTGTTTCTTTTTTCTAATTTCAGTAGACACATTCAGAAAGTATATAATTAAAATTCATAATTTTTGGACGCCCGAAACTATTTTAAAAGCATTTTATTTTCGAGAACATCTAACTTGCCTAGAAAATTCCAGATTTGAAGACATAATTTCAAATTTTCATATATTTTATTTTACATGCCCAAAAATCTCGATTCCAACTTTTAAATGTTGGGAAAATATGCTCTTTAAAAGCATATGTATTTTTTTTCAATTGTAATAAATAATTTTTTCTGATTAATAAAATAAATGAGGTATTTTATTCAAATATCTTAGTTGCATTAATATTTTGAGTAAAGTCCATTTAATTATATTATATGTATTTATGTGATCACCATATAGATTCACAGAAGATATAAGTACAAGTTATCTTATGATTAAATAAATTAAATTCGCAGTTGATAAATAAAGTTGCATACTTTATTTAGGTTTGGACTGTAATAAATTCATTGAATGATTTATTTTAATCATATATAAATTTATTGATGTAGTACGACTACGTTGAACATGATCACATATGAGATTTAATTAACTTTGTAATAACTGTCAGACTTATTAAATCTCATAGGCATTGATTTTACTGTAATCTTAATCTTGAGTTAGTTATAATTTCATGATTGTAATTGTTATTCTATTTGAGTTACCAATGGGCACGATGCACACTTGTAGTCAAGATTACCTGGTATTTTGGTGGGAGCAATTATGAGTATTGAAGTTATAGATTAACAATATAAAATTTGTTCGACACATCTCTTGATGGGTTTTCAGCATTTGACCATACAATTCTCTAGTCAGAGTGTGTCAATATATTTAGTATGTTAAAAATGATCATTAGAGAAAACCAGTAAGTATCAAGGAACGAGATGTAATTAAATTGATTGGACAGTTGAGATATCAATTTAATTAACGATGTTGTATAAAGGATTATGCAGTAAAAAAATCAATGTGCCATGGGTCAAATTATTATTCGATAACACTATCATAGATAACATACAATTATGGAGGTCAATTC
The DNA here is from genome assembly GCA_030449895.1 of Citrus mangshanensis. Lineage (NCBI taxonomy): Eukaryota > Viridiplantae > Streptophyta > Magnoliopsida > Sapindales > Rutaceae > Citrus > Citrus mangshanensis. The sequence continues at coordinate 492,493 of JASUUJ010000133.1, read as the reverse complement.
CAATTTTTTAGTGGAGTAGATTTGGAATTAAATAATTTGGTTAAATTAATTACATACCTAATTATTGTAGCCACTATTGTATGTACCTATATGATCCCCGAGTTATCTCATTTAATTGACTGCGCCGCTACTGGATTAATAGCAAGATAACTAGCTATTTGGGTTAAAAGCCTAAATATATTTTTTAGTAGGAGACTCCATTTAATATACTTGTGTGTAAGAGGTCTTGTGTTATTTTACAAGGTAGGCCCCTATAACAAAGAACGAGTAACACCACTTTTGGTTTTATTTTTTAAATTTAAATCAAATTTGATTTAATAGAATTAAAAAATATATAAATATAGAGCCTAGGGTTTCCACCAAATCGAGATATAAAAAGGGCTTGTTTTCTCTAAAAAAAGGGGAAGCCACATCATACAGATCAGAGAAAAAGATTTTTTCTCTTTAATTTTGAGAGGAATATTTTCTATTGCTAGTTGCTTTTAGTGGTGATAAAGGTATCCACACGTCAAATAGAGATCAAACATGAGTCATAACTTGGAAGATCATTGGTGACGGATCGCGATCCAACAAAATTGGTGGTGATGGATCGTGATCTAGGAGCCTGTATTATTTTCGATCGTTCATCTTCTCAAATTGTTAAGGTATGATTTTCTAGATTACAAATTATTATGCATTGTATGAGATCGGTCCTAAAAGTTTTTATAAGAAAAACTATTTTTCAATAAACATTAAAGACAAAGGAAAGATTGAAATTTCATTATAAAATCCTAACATGCATATAATGTTCATAAATTAGCCTAAACTATTACATGTTTTAGCTTCTGCAATTCTGGAAAACAGTTTCCAGATCTGCAGCAGCCGCATGTTATGTTTTTTTTAATAATTTAACCATAATGAATAAAATCACAGAATTAAATATGCAGTCATATGAGACATAGATCTATTGATAAAAAAATCGCCATAATTTTTAAAGATGTGTAACCTTACGGAAAAATTTCCAGAAGTGAGAACTGCTGCTGAAAAATGGAATTTTCTAGCACCAGTAACCCAATTTCGAAAAATCATAACAATTTGCATACTCAAAGGATTTCAACACAAAACCTATCAAGGGAAAGCTTAGGATGTCTAGTTCCATGATATGTAAACGTATTCATGGGATTCTAAATAAAGAAAACGATTTGAAGCAAAGAATGGAGACTTTTCATATTATCACAGCATTACAAACACACACATATTACCCAAATCATACTACAAGTAATTAAAGGCAGACAAATAATAAAAATAAATCATATAAGTCAAAGAAATACTTAATACCTTAAGGCAAACACCAAGCAAAGAAGTTGTAAAACTTTCTTTTCCTTCTCCAAAGAGTTATGTTTCTTTTTTTTTTTTTCTTTTTTTAGGGTTGTAACGGTGTATAAATAAAAGACGCCTTCCTCTTAAAAAGATGGTTTCTCTTAAATACTTTTAGTAATTAATAAATATTTTTTAAAAAAAATAGAGAGTAAGAAAATGTGAGTTTTAAGAAAATTATTTTTTTAATAAAAGTTATTAACTTACGTAACTTATTTAAAACAAATTGATAAGTTTTACTCACACACAAACATACAATAATAACTATCCTACCCAATTTAATAAGGGTAAAAGAGGAAACAAATAACGGGTGTTACAACTTTAGTCGATTTAAAACTAAAGCAGGTCTTATCATATGGCTAAGTGCTCCATTTTTGTTGAAACTGATGCATTGCCTACCAAGTTGTTATGAATGCATCCCTTCAAAGCGAGCTGTGATAAGCTTTTATTTCGCTTTTTTTTTTTTGGCTTGCAGGGTGTGCTGATTTAGACATATAATGGGGTATAAAGAAACACGTTCGATTGGAGCTGAAATCGGCTTAAGGGTTTTAAGAAAATTAAAGAGATTTCTGAGCACATGCATGCGCACAAAAATAAAAATGTTTCCGGATTTCAGCTCCAATCGTTTGCTTCAAACCTCTCATATTTCAGTATGCACTCGTCATCTTTGTCCATTTGAAACTATCATTTGTTTAATGTTTTTGTAATAATGCGAGTAAGCTCTTATCCTAATTTTCTTGCCTAAATCTTCTTCAGATTACCGATTCAACCTCTGATGAAAATGTTGGACTCCTTTGGCGGATTAATTTTGTACTTTCACTACAAATTAATGAGAATATTTTAGTCGGACGAGAAAGTCTTCGATACTTACATAATCCTAAGTTTTGGTCTAACTCTTCTTCAGATTATCGATTAGACCTCTGACCAAAATGATATGCTCCAGGGGTTATTTCAATGCACTTCTAATATTATTATTGCGTCTAACAGATATTGTCATGTGTGGAGTTTTATGGAAGACGGTTCACAGTAAAATTGATGGTACGTATACTATTTAATTATCATGGCATCCTAGTCGTTCAACGTCATTGAAAATAATAGATGAAACAAAAATTACAGAGTAGCAAGGATGAATGGAAATGTAAGCAGGAGATATGTTTATGAAATGTTTAGGTGCATGCATAATTAATACATGAAGGAATCCCTTATTAACAACATCACACAGTTAAGATTCAAACATTAGCTAGCGAAAACCACGAGGCCTTAGTTATATGCGGTGGATTTTGAAGAAACTGGCTTTCACCTTTTCAATTTACGTACGTACCATACTCTCATCAATCTGATAGATGCAAGGTAGCAGAAAGGCTTTTGCATATCTCACTGGTAGATGCAGCTATCCTGCAATTCAACTGTGCCAAAATATCAAATTCAAGCGACACACATACATATTCATACGTTGTTTTCATAATTTATATGCGATCGATTATATTGGTGATTGTTCAACCCCCGCTCATATGGGTGGGGAGAGATTTGACTGCCGTTAGGCTAAACAATAATAACAACAATGGGGGTAAAAAAAAATTGGTGATGGAAGATAGAAAGGAACTTACACAAGTTGAAGAGGGGGCTGATCGTCTTGGCGAGCGTACTGGTGATTGGGTTCCAAGAGGTTTACAGGCAGGAAGTTTCGGTCATAGGGCTGTGAAGCCGCGGGCTCGTACACATGCCCTCCTCCTTGCTGCATCATGCTTTCTGATTGCCGTTCTTGTTGTGCTCTCTCATTTTCAGATATCTGCAACAGATATTTAATAACAAATGATTTTCATTTTATGATTAATTGATTAAAGATTGGCCAAGTATATATGTATGTGTGTGTGTGTGTGTGAATTGTGAGGGTGAGAGAGAAGAAATAAAGACCCTTGCTCTCAGGTACATGTTATCATTTTGAAGCTGAATTTCCTGCGCATTTGCAAGAGCCAAAATGTTACATGGTATACTGGAGATCAGAAAGCGTGTAAATTCTGAAGTCATGGCCTCATTGGCAACAAAGTTACAGCACATGCAAAAGCAAAATGTGCTAAAGAGTAGGAAAGAAAAGTTACCCTCTTCTCCATGAACTCGATTTCAGCTAATAACATTTCGTTCTGTTAGAATCAACAAATGCAATTAAACATGTCAGCGGAAACTATTGAAAGGAATTCAAATGATCGTATTAGTGAGACTCAAAACAATATGTCACGATGCCCAACACACACACACACACACACACATAATACCTTCTTGGATCTGACTCTGCCGATTCCCTTCTCAAGTCTTGCCTCAAGGTTCTTGAGCTCCTTAAAGTTTAAAGTGCTGAGGGCCTCACCCAGAATGTGCCTGGAGATTATACATATTGTCTATTGGGACCTCCCAAGTACAATCGGATGAATGTACTTTAATATAGGCAATGAAATGTGTTTTACCTGTTCAAATTCTGAATCTCCCGGATTTGTCTTCGTAGTTTTGTGGCTTCTTGCTGGTAAAACTGAGATAATTGAAATGAAAGAAAAAAAAAATTAATTTATTCTGCATAAAATATTGACTTTAATGAAGATTTACAATTTGAGAGCAAAGAGGAGGATGGTGCCTTACAAAAATCGGGTGGGGCTATTTCAACTTTAATTTTTTACTTGAAATTTTGAGATGATTTTGAGCCATGGAATTAAAATAATTCGATTTTAGACATTGAAAGTCAAAGTAGCATTTAATAATGACTATTTATGTACTACTTAATTTCTTAAAATCAATAGCTCAAGATTTGTGTCAAAATTTTAAGAAAGAAATTGAAGTTAAAATAACATAACTCCAAAAAGATTCATTAAAATATTAATTTATAGGAGTAAAGCCATGGGCATCAGCATAAGATGGTCTTTGTGGTTCGCAAAGCAATAAATTTAGCATTAGACCCTCTAATGTGCTATTCTAAATATTGTATAACCAAAGTCAAGGGAAACCCTAAACCTAAGTCCTTTACAGCTTCGTTTTTAAATATTGGAGAGGCACAGAAATTGGAAAAGACAGATTTACATATGTAACATAAAGAAAAGCTTAATGCAGTGCTAGAAGAAGAAAATTATTTCAACTTTTTCTTTACCTAAACATTCAATTTAATTTTACTGTACTAATTAAATAGATCTTCACAGACAAGGAACAACCAAATTCTTATCCAAATGCAGGAGGGTCTAGGTACAAAATAAGAAATCCAAAATATATGATTTCAGGTATCATTTAACTAATAAAAAATGCTAAGCCTGAGTAGGTTTTGTTACCCTAAAATAGAAAGCCACGAAAGAAAGCTAAAAACAAGCAGTTCTTGTGACCCAAGATGAGCTTTGGAGCACAAAACATTTCTAAATTTCTAATGAAGTAACTAACAATTTAATATTTATTCCACTTTCAGTTTCTGATGATGTCAAATCAAAAGTATAAATAAACTTTTTAGTTGCTTTAACATTTGCAAAACCATAAGATTCTTTCAAATTAACAAGTTTAAAACTATTTCTTCCAACAACAATGATTAGCTTTTAACTTTACCTGAGTGTTAGCTTCAGTAATAGATCCTGGGTTAGAAGAATCGGCACATGCTTTCTTGTACCTGTCAATTGTTGCTCTGACACTGCAAAAAAAAAGGGGGGGGGGGGGGGGGGAGAAACAAATTTATGGTTAGCAAATATAATTATATAATTATTATCTCACTGATAATAAAAGTATGCTAAGCAAGAACTAATAAATCAATATTTTTTTTTCTTTTATCAAATGAACACTTGCCAACTCATCATAAAATCCATGCATACATACATGAAGCACATTGTAAAGAATCTTTGAGAAATGCCAATAATACTCCTTAACAAGGGAGAAAGGATAGCAATGAAGTATAAAAGAGAATATATATATTTGAGGCCTTGATTTTTGTGAAATTAAGTATATATATAAAAGAGAAGATCACCATCACTGCTATCCGCCTGTTCAATGTAATGATTCTAATTGTCTCCCAAATCGCTAAAGTTTGACATGTGTGCCTATAAATACTTGGATGTTCTCTTCATACAAGCCAATATTTAAAGATGAGTTCGTGATCCTCTTTCAAAAAGGTTGTCGTCACGGACGAAGTAAGTTGGGGAGGGCTACTGCCTGACCGCATGCAGGATTTATGAAGTCACTCAACCCAGCATAAGGGCTGCCATGCAGGATTTATTAAGTCATGCAGTCCAACATATGGGATGTCATGAGTACAAAAGCGGGGATGGATTATGACAACTAATTGTACCCTTCATTGCCAAGTTAAGACTTGGCCAAAAGCTTAAGTAACTCTAAGATTCTAACCCATCCCAGCTGACAGTTTGCTTAAATACAACATAGACAATGAATTTCTAATAACGGATTGAGTATGGAGATATCATCAGATCATAACCTAAGATGCTGTAAAAATATGCATTCGTCCCATCATTTTATTAACAATGAAGGTAAAAGCAACTTAACATCATTGTAAAATTAATAATTGTTAGGTAAAATTAACTTAGCTTTCAAATTACAGCTGCAATTATAGAAAACTCTAAAGTTGTGGGTTGAAAGCCACAGCTACTAGACAAAAGGATCAAACGAAGCCTAAATAGTTGCTGAGAAGCATTGCATGAGATCATCACCATAAGATCTCAACCCTCACACTTTAGAAGTATATTTAATAATTATGCCTTTTTTTTAGTTTTTTCTTGTTTATTTCTTTGCTTTAGGTGTGGAATCGTTAATCAATGTCAAGGAGGCTTGATCTTCAAGCTATTACTTTGGTAATATTTACAATGAATTATTATCTTAACAATTTTCAAAAAATTGAACTCAAAGCATATCAATTTACAACAGATTGACATCAGATATATTAATGTACAACAGTAATGCGAAGTACTGTTAGGTAATGAACAAAAACAACTAAATTAAAAGAAAATTATATATATATTTTTCATGCTCTTTGGCAGGAAAGGGAGAATGAGAAGCCGGTAAAACAAAATACGAAATCTAAAATCCTATTGACAAGTACTCAAAATGGAACAAACCCGCGACAAGGTGAGAAAGTAGGCTTTGCCAAGTGCAGAATATTTGAAAGCCAATGATTGTGTTATGATGAGAAGGTGGATTCATTTAGTTCTAAGGAGAAAAAGGTACTTAAAATAGAAGTAATCTGAAGGGCATGAGAAAGCATATAACAAACATGACAGAATTTCAATCCCCGGAAAATCCTTGGGACAATTTACTTTTTGCTACATTGTTTTGATTCCAAATTTAAGCATAGGCTGTGGGCTAGGTTTGAAAGTAAAAGGCATGCAACTCCAACAAGAAAAGAAGCAAATGCATGGTAAAGCTATGGCGATGAAAAAACTTGTCTTATAGAGCTCTCTCTATATAATAACTGTGCAATACTCAACTTTAATTAGCTCAAACTATTAAGTTTCGCTCCACCATGTCCATGTTCCAATTAGTACAGTTTCATATATAGGCATGGCTTATCAAATCTTTCCCACACTTGTGTTGATGCTAATATATATATATATATATTGTATCACGTAATTCTCAAAGCTGAACCACATGCTATTTAATTTATTTAAAATAAAAAAGTTCATTCTAGTAGCACAGGTATTAAATATCTAGCTTCCACATGTCCGGTGTAAGAAAACAATTACTAACAAAAGAAGATAGATTTATTAGCACAAAAAGATCAGGTGATGAAAGCTCAACACAGAAAATTGATGAAGAAAGTAATTTCCAAACATTTCAGTTAAAAGGAAAAGGGAGAAAGGATGTAAGATCAAAAAAGAGAAAGAAAAACTCTTCAGATAACTCTGAAAGTAAATATTTTTAGATATTTTAAAGAAATGGTCACGTAGTAGACTAGTGGAAGCGGAGTAATAGAACTTGACAAATGCCGATGCATGATCAGTTTTTCAACATGGAACTTGTGGAGCAAGATTACATGATACTCTAGTCTAGATGATTATACAAAGAGAGATTTAGATATGACGCTCCAATCCAAATGATTATATAAAGAGAGATTTCGATTCACCCGAAAACAAAGAGGGGTTTATTAATGAAAACAAAGTTACGAAAGTAGTAATTTTCTCTGCCTTTTGAGTTTTTTTTTTTTTTTTTTTTCCTTTCATCCACTTCTAATACAAAGACTATTGAAGAAATAGATAGCCCAAATCTAGATATGCCTTTTCAAATAGAGCTTGTATATTCAAGTAGAGTTTTTATTGGTATATCTTTTATAAATATAGTTTTTATTAAAAAATATAAAATTATTTTAATAAGTAAATTTTTAAAGTTATGATATGAAAAAAAATGGATAAGATTTGTGAAAAACTAATGAACATTTTAGACAATTTAACTTTTCAAAAAAACTCTCAATTCTCTACTTCTAAAAGTCCAAAATTTGCCCTTTTTTTTTAGTAGAGACAAAATAACTTATTTGATGTCTAAAAGTTCTACTCAAAACACATCTAAATAATAGTAAAAACTTAAAATATTTTTAGGACATTTTAGGCACTTATACGGACAACCATACTAAACATGTACTAAACATATTTTAGAGATAAGTCCTCTATGAGATTTATCCTATATCTAAAAGAAGAGATGTTTCTATTCCAGCCACTACATTTGCGGGAAGAATTTTTTTTTATTTTTTATGTAAGGATGAATTATCAATATAGTCAAACAAAAATATGGGTTCTATAATCAAAAGAAATAAATTTAGTTCATAAAATTCCTGTATTATCTATAAGGATTCCATAAAAATGTAAATTCCTATCCATCTAAATAAACAGATGACTTAAATAATGAGAGAAAAGAAATTAACTATATATCAATAAACATAAACAAGGCTAAAAGCATAAAAGAAGAATTTAATAGAATATACCTTAAATACTTAATATGGGTAATTGTTCAGACTTGGAGTAAGAATGTATCATCAATTAATTCATATATAAAGAAACAAGTTTCATGTCATGCATCTATAGACTACCTAATAACGATAAAATTTTGATTTGGTTTTTGCCCAGACACCAAATGATCAGTCAAGTCAAGAAGAAGAGATCATAGACCGGAGTCACCGGACTAGCCTTTTAACAACACAGAGTATATTATTGTTACCTTAACTTTGTCGAGCCACTGATTGGTTGTCTCTGCCACGTTGGCAGAAGACCCCCCAATATGATTGGCTCAACAATCTTCTTCCTCTTTATACTCATTTTACTTGACTACACAATGGGTAATGTAGTGACCCTAAAGGACCACTAAAATACCCACTCCCCACGATCAGTTAGAAATCCCCAAAAACAGGCTTAAAACAATTTCTCTTTCATGCTATTAAAATCAAAATCTTGGTATTAGAAGAACTGAAAAGTATTCGTGTCATTGTGTGTTAATTCTGAATCTACAAAGAGAGAGGGGGGGGGGGGGAGGAGGGAGAGAGAGAAGATTTGCGGGCATCTGTCAAAGTTGAAAGAAAGAAAGAAAAGAAAAGTCTGTTAATGCAGGAAGCAGCAGAAGCAGGGATTGATGAAACTCTCCAGTAAATGTGCAGTGATCCCCCATTGGCTCGTACCCTTTGTTTCCCCGCTCTCTCATTTTCTCTGTCACCTCAAACCTTTATTTATTTATTTATTTTGATTTTTCTTTCTTTCTTCTGTCTTATTTTTCTTTTGATTTAAACATTTGTGTGTGTATGTGTATAAGGGTTTATGATATGACCTGTAGCATAAATTTGTATACTAAAGTTCAAGTTTTTCTACCAATGACATAAATATAATGTGTTACTCTACTAACATAAATGATACATATAACGATTACTGTGCTTTGCAACAAAAATATAACTCTCTCTTTCTCTCACAAGTGCAAAATGAACTGGAGATGTGATTGCCCCCAGTGCCCCACTGCTGTAGGTAAAAAACGTGGTTGCTTTTAGCTGCAGCTTCAAAGTGAGAAAGAGATCTAAAAGCAGAAGAAACTAGAGAAATGGAAAAACTGAATGCTAAGAGAATAGATATGTTTCATCAGATAATAGAGAAAAAGAGCTAAGTAAAGGAATCATGACATCATATTGTTAAGTGTCATATTTGAAGAACTGAAAAATTCATGTCTGAAGTGACCAGAGATTCTTGAGTTGTAACTAAGACACGATGATGACGATGATGACGATGATGATGATAATAATAATAGTACAGCTCACTCAACAAAGCCCTTATCACATAATTCACAACCACCACATTCTTTTTCTTATGATCTAGAGAAGGGCAAAAATTGGGTCAAAATGATGGGACAAAAGCCTATATAAATATTTGTTCAATGAAACGCTAATTAATATAGATAAAAGATTAGACGAGTTTAATGAGTTTTGGAAGAGGGTTACAAGGTAAATATCAGAACCCATTAACCTATGAAATCAACCCCCTTATTTTACAGCTGTTGTTGTCATGCTGATGAGGTTTTGAGTAAAAATGAAACCCTAATCTGAAATTTGACTGGTTCTTGGTAACAATGTTTTGTTCAACAAATTTAACCAAATCCCCTCCGGGTAAAAAGGCCATCAGCAAACAAACAAGGGATAAAGATCCAGACCGGCTATAAATTAAACCATTTATTTAATATATATGGCCTTGACAGATTGATTCAAGTAATAAAGATTTGTGACAATTAAGATTACGATCAGACAGCAATCAGCAGGGTTTTAAAAACCCTAGCTAGTCTGCAAAATTGATGGTGCTTTTTCAAATTTGTTGGCATAGCTTCAATTTCTTGAATTGACAAGCTTTTAAGGATGTGTCAAATCTTGAAGAGAGGCAAGAGAATGGACCAATTAGAGAGCTTGACACGCACAGCTTCATTGAAGCAGACTCCCTTTTTTTTTTTTTCTTTTAATTTCTTTCGGTATAGATTAACATCAATGGAAGCTGAGATTTTCAGAAACTTGGATAGACAGTTTGATTGATAAGCCCTTGTTGTTTTTGCACTAGAAAACTTCAAAGAGTAAATATAAAATATAAATCACTTCCATTTATATCTATTTGGGCAGATCTGCGTATCTATTAAACAAACAAAGAACTCAGAAGAAAGAGAAATATTTGTAAAATCCCAGAAATGAAAACAAACAAAATCAAGAAACGGATTAGATCAGTGAAGAATCCGTTTCTTCTGGATATTTCATTAAACTTTAATGATATAATCATTAGACTTTTATGCAAGATAATAAGCTGCAAACCACTAAAAAAAAATAAAGAAAAATAACTCAAAAAAACAAGAAAACAGAAATTGAAGCTTTACTTTACACCCATGATGCAATAACCTCAGCTGAACAAAATGATCACGCATGTTGATCAAAAATCTTTCTCAATGGAAAAAATATATATATATAACTTAAGGGAAAAAAAATTAATATATTGGAGCTTTATATATAAAAATTGAAGCTGACTTGAAAAAGGAAAAAGAGAAAATGAGAAAATGAAAACCTGTTGTTAGCATATTCATAAAGGCGGCCACGGCTAGAGAAGACGATGAGAGCAACTTCAGCATCACACAAGACAGACAGTTCATAAGCTTTCTTCAACAATCCATTGCGGCGTTTACAGAAGGTGACTTGTCTGTTTGTTGTGTTCTCGATCCGCTTTATCTCAATTTTGCCTCTTCCTATTTTCTTGCTTTGGCTTGAGCTTTCTGGGTTTTGTTTTGGAAACTCCATGGTTGCTGGTAACTTGCTTGAGCTACACCTGAAAAAGACAAAAAAGAAAAAAGAAAAAAATATATCTATCTATCTATCTAGATACATATATACATATAAACACACACAAACACACAAAGAAAAGGGAAAAAAAAAAAAACTTACATGTAATCTTTGTTTTAATTATGCATATACTAATTAATTAAATATAACCTGGAAAGAAGACCTAAAGAGGAATAAGGATTCTTGATAATTTCACTAGAGCTAGCTCCCTTCTTTTTGGTGTAGTTTGTCAGCAACAGTGCTTGGAGTTGCAGAAAATGGAAGTGAGTTCTTTTAGGCCATTGATATATTTATAGATAGAAAATAGACCCTTCAACCATATATAATGCTAAATTAATTATATTCTTAATTTCATCTTCTTTTTTACGTTTTTACTTTTTTTTTTTGGGTATATGTAATATTTTAATTCATATGGTATAAGTTAATTTTCATGGAGTATTATTAAGAAAAGTCTTGGGGTGTTTTTAAAGCACTGCCTCTTTTTTGTTTAATCAATTATGATAATATGGATATCCATATGGCAAGCATTAAATTGATAAGAAGTAATGCTTTAGGAATATCAAAGACCTTCTGGCGTTATTAATCATTCATTAATTCGTTGATGAATGTGAAAAAAATGGAAAGTTGATAATAAGAGTTTTGTTTTGGAAAGTGACTGCTAATGATGGTAAATGGTGTTGAATGAGACCTTGATGCTAAGCTGGAAAATTACAAAGATTTTAGATTTAATGAAAAATTACAAAACGAGAGGACGTATCATATTATTATTTTTTGCTTTCTTTTTGGATTTTGGAGTTTTTATTTAGGGTGGGGGCTTTGTCCTAAATTTGTTTCTGATCTCATATGACTTGTATTTTTAGCTCTCTTTCTCTCTCTCCTACATTATTAGAAGTTTTATTTTGTTAGTGAAAAAAAAAAAGGACTCCCATGTGATGTCCTGTTCACCATCTCCTATTCTTTTTCTTCATTTATGGTAAAGATGGTGAGGTATGTTAACCTTATTATTTACTTTGGGAACATAAGTAGTGCTTCAAGTCCATGACAAAATATGGCTTTCTATTACTAAATTTTGCTTCCTGCACTTTGGCACCCAGCTTATTACAAGTTTTGCCTTTTATTCTCTTTTTTTTTTTTTTGGGTATTCAAAAAAATGTTAAAGTATTGAACCCATTTGGAAATTGCTTAACTATTTGCATTGTGTAATGCACTGTAAAAAAAATTTCATTTACAATGGACATAAAATCATATTAAAATTATGCCTGTAATTTCATCCAAGGGGCTTAATTTCAGTCTCTCTCTCTTTTTGGTTTTTGAGAGTGTGTAGAGAATATGTAAAAGATGAGTGTAACTGTGTGACGGCTCAGGTTGAACAATTTGATTAATTAAGTAGATTTTGTCTATTTGGGCACATAGCCTCTCACCACTTTGTTCTTCAACCACAACAATTGAAGAAGACATTGTTCATTATGGCATGTTTATTTGATTAGAATAATAAACTGAAACTTTGTTCATTATGGCATGCTTATTGTAAGTTAGTAAATTAGTTTAAGATATCATTTAAAAGCCTACGGGCCTAAAACAACCCAAAAACTAACTCAAGAGTTGAGGGTTATCAAAATTTCATATTCTTAATTAATTCAAGTTTAATACTTAGATGACATGAGATATTTTTTCTAACATTAGGTTTGCCTGCTCTAGTACTGATATGAAATGTCATAATTAAAAATCCACAATTATTTAGATAAAAGACGCTCATTCACAAATATAATTACCTCATATTGGTAATGTACACGTGTTTATTCAAAACAACAATCTGATAAATAAATGCATGCGTGACAATAATATAAAGCAAAAAGATGTATAAATTAAGACTTTCAGATTCATACCGATTGACCACATTGTTACAGGATTTTGAAATTGGTATGGGTAATCATTTCTGGGGAAGAAAATGAAGTCGCCCAGCTTTGCGCAGACCGGCTACCCAGCTGATTCAAATTAATTTTCAATGTGAATGTAGCCTTCAATGCATGCAATAACTAGATTTCAAAGACAATCAATACCATAAAATCAATGTTAACAATCATAATAAATAGACTCACTGATGAACTACGGCTGTAACATTTTTACATCTTTCTATTTGGCTGTTTGCTCTGGCCGGGTACTTGGAGAAGTTTTGACAACCACACTACTCTGTTAAGTGATCAGCTCTTTTACATCTGATCATTAATTATGCTTTAAGCTTTATCTCTCTGCTTTGAATCTTTATCAAACATGGATAGAGAATTTTTGGCTAGCACTTCTCTTATGCACGTGCCCTTATTTATTTATTTTTTTTATATGGTCATACTATTAAGGCATATGGTTTAATAAAATCAGTGTGGATATGATATTAAACCATATGCATGGCTTTATAATGAATTGAACGCTGACTCTATTAAATCACATGACTTAATAGTGTATTTATTAAAAAAAAAAAAGTTCTCTTACACCAAAGAATTTATGTATATATATATGTATGTATGTATTGGGGGAAAAAAAAGGAATGACAGATTTTTTTATTCATTTACTTTGAGTTTTTGGTGAGGGTAAAAGATTTTCCTCCTCAAGTATGTAAATTCATTTGAGAACTTATGAACCTTATTCTAATGATATTCACTGATTTCAAATAAACATACATACGTCGGACTCATTTATATTGCTATCGTATGCGGTGAAATGAAAAATTGTTTACTTGGAGAAAACCACTCCAGAAGATTTATTTTTATAAAATCAGGAAAACAAATTTGTCAAATCTCACTTAATGATTCAAATGACATGATTTCGTCATAAAATTTCTCTGTCTAATAGTTACTGTAGTTATTTGTATAAGAGGTCCACGCGTTTACCACATCTATAAGCATAAAAACATTGTATCTAATCTTTGTAAACTTGACTACAGCTAGCATTACTTTTTTTATCACTTCTTAAAATCCATAAAATTAACTCCTTTCGCTGTTCTTTTTAATTCAATAAGAAGGGATAAAATTAACTCCTTTCGCTGTTCTTTTTAATTCAATAAGAAGGGATAAACACTTGTGATTGAGTCGCAACGTGAGTCTTCATATTATGTGTCATTCATCTAATAGACGATAGGTTTTATAGTTTATAAAATTACTTAATCGTCATTCAATAGACGAATGTAATATCAATTGGAACTCAAATTAAACTTAAATATTGAGATATCTAATATATATTTTTTTTAACTGAATAGTAATAGTAATGCTTAAAGAATTTGGATATAAAATTTGTATATTTCAAAATGTGTTACCAACCAATGATTACGACATGTTAGACAATAGTTGATTTTTAGCATCATTTATAGGAAAATATATTTTACCCACAAGCACCCTACGTGAATCCCAACTAACATCACTTTAATTTTTGTCTAGTTTTTAAAATCATATTGTCAAGCTTCAAGTAGGGTGTTTGTGGATAGATTATCTGTGCTCTCGTTAATGTAAAAATTATATATAAAATACCAATAAATGACTGACACATCAAATACTATATCAAGCGAGAAACAAATTTTATATATAAATTTATCTAATATTGTTACAATATGTTTTAGATTTATTTTTGTTTAATATTATTGAATTGGACCTACTTATGTCCAGTATTATCTAAGAATTAGAGATGGCAACATTCCCTGCAAGCCGCCAAACCCACGGGTCCCCGATGAATTCAAGGTATGGGCCGCCGAAAAGCCTCAAATATCAAATTAAGTCTATTTTGCAGATAGGCACAAGACCTAACAAAAGGGCTATTTTTAGAAACCTCCCCTGAGATTTGATATAATATCACTTAGATGGCGTGATTGATTGTATTCTCACTTACCTCCCATGTCGTTAGTATACATGCATGTATAACGTTATTATTTGAGGGCAAAAATGTAAAAGACAAACTGAAATTCTAAAAAAATCAAATAACAATAAAAAATGATTCAAAATTTATTGGATAATTGTATTATCCGATTACACACAATATCCATGGTGTAAAAGAGTGCATTTCTCTTTCCCCACCACAAAAAAGCAATGGAGATAAACACCATTTTCGCTTACAATTTTCACTTCACTCCACTCCATTTTCACTCACAATTGTCGATCTTCACCATTTCTTTCTCTCACAATTTTCACTTCACTCACTTACTCTCATTTGCTGGAACAAAAAGAAATAAACACCAAGAGCATATATAACCCATGAAGAAGAAAAATATAGGTGGTCGGCGAAGGGCACCGATCGTGATGATGCAATGGATATGCCACTGGTATTGGAGTTTGTAATAGGTTAGTTTCTTTATCAAAGTCTAAAATTTTAAAATACCTTTGATTTTCTTATTTTTGGAGATTTTATAAGTAGTTGTTGTTGGTTGTGTTTGATTTGTCTTGTTCATGGGTTGGTGGTGGAAAAATTGATTAACAGGAGAATGGGTTCAGCCATATGTGGCCATGAGTTGAAAAAAGTTAATTATTGGTTATTTTATGTTTGTGATTTACACCATACATAGTGTAATAAGGCATATAAAGCCAATAATTTGTTATTTTTATGCAAATGGGTGTGTAAAATAGAAGTAGTCTTAGCTGCAATTTTTATTTTTCTCGCCAAAGTTTGCTAAAGTTGATATGTTTATAAATTTACAGTGTTTGTGTGCGCCTGTCGCACAAACACAGTTCCTGCATTTTTGGGCGACAAGGCATGTCTCTTGTGCGACAAGCCCTCGTGTCGCATGAGCACAATTTCTGTATTTTTAGGTGACATTGTTGTCGTACGTGCAACGAACTTATGTCATCCGAATTCATTTTTTGTTTTTCTAAGCGACAACTCATGTCGCTCAAAAACACTGTTTTTGTGTTTTGGGCGGCGACATGCTCTTGTCGCACATATAGACATTCTGTGTTTTTGGATGACAAGTAATGTCTCCCGTGCAATAGTTTTTGTCGCACGAACGCAGTTTCTGTTTTTTTAGGCGACAAGCATGTCACATAAAAAACATTAAAATGTATTACTATTATCATTATTTTTCTTTATTATTGTAACTGTTGTTGTTATTGTTTAGTAATGTCATTGTTATTATTATTCATAATTATTACTTTGCTTTCACTTATTAACGCGTGCTTATTGATATATGCTACGGACAAAAGGTCAGTTGAATCGTCTGCTGTTCCACTGGAACCTGCAGCAGAAATGGACAATGTCATGTATAAAGTATAACTTAGCTATCATGCTACATTGTTAGTATAATTATTATTTTTGTGTATATGAGCGACTGTTGGATAGATAGGCAGGTGAAATTCAGTCAAATTGTGATTGTCACTAACTGTAAGATGCGGAAATGCCCATGTGACTGTTATTTAAATGATGGTGTCATTCTATTTAGTGTTATTTTCCAATTCAATTAACTCACACTAATGTTTTTTTCCACGCACCACAAATTAAAATGTTTGTTATTTTTTATTTGTGTTGCCGGTTTGATGACATACAACTTGATGGTTTTGAATTTAATTATTTCTTTAAACATATAAAATATTGGTGGTTTGTTTGGTGGAGACTGGTATAGTCTATTGCTGAGAGAACTAAATTATGTTTTAGTGGTTTTTGATTTCACCCTCCAGCCCTTACAAGTATTCTGTAATTTGGGGAGACAGACATTTGTCGCCTGGGAGACGACATCCGTCGCTCGAAATTATAGAAACAAGCATTCTGTAATTTAGGGAGACAAGTACTTGTTGCCTAAGAGACATATTATGTCTCACCAAATTGGTTTGGATATTTTAGTCATTTCGCAATTCAACTAACGGTCAAACCGTATGTATACTAACGATAGGGGAGGTAAGTGAGAATACAATCAATCTTGCCATTTAAGTGAAATTATATCAAACCTCAGGGGAGGTTTCTAAAAATAGTCCCCTAACAAAATTTCAGGTTTGAGTAGGGGGATTTTGTGAAGTAGCTGAACCTGAACCAAAAATATTTTTAATTAAATAAAAATTATGAAATAAAACACAAAAATTCCTCTCTCTTCTTAATTGGCGTGCGTCGTGGTTTGTGTGTGTGTGCGTGTACGACAATTAGTAACACTTGTTATTTGTGAATTATTCAGCTCGTCTATTGTATTTGAAAAAAGGAATACATAACAATCATGCTAATGTACTTTATATTAGAGGCAATACAATTCAAAAGACTTGAGCTTTTAATACCTCTCTAAAATTTTTATAACACCATTTTGAACTTATTTTCTAAAGTACCTCATTCTAATTTATAAGATACAAATTCATATATTAAAAACAATCATCTTTTCATAAAATTCCACCCTAAAAACAACCATTTCTTTTTTTTTTTTATTTTATAAATATGAATAAATCCTAAAATCTTAAATTATTGTCTTCTCATTATAATTCTTATAATTTTCTTAAAAAAATTCTAATTGGGAGAAAATTATTTGCTATGTGAATAGCAAACTTTTTTTTGGTTCATAAGAGCATCCACGAAAAATGCAAGTAATAGCAACTTGTCATGTTTTTAAAGTTTTAATTATAGTGTATATAAAATTATGTTTTCTAAATAAAATATAAAATTAGGGATGGGGCTCCTGTTTTAATCCCCACCTATTTGGAAATTTTCAGAAATATCTCCAAAATATCCTCAAATATGAATTTTCAGGTATAGAGGCGGGGACCATGTTCCTCAACCTGAACCCACCCTATTGCCATCCCTATAAGAAACGAAAGAAATTAAAAGGTAAAAAAAAAAAACCCTCTTGTATATGTTCCTAATGTTGAGAGAACAAATCTGTGCTTTTTTATTTTATTTTATTTTATTTTAATTCTTTTGTATACAATAAAACCTCTATAAAATAAAATTTTATTTTAACAAGGTTATTTATTTATCGATAAATTTATTAATTTATTGATAAATGAATATTTATTAATTTATAAAGAGTTTTCTTGGTACATGCATAAAAGAAGTTTGTAAAAAGAATCAAATAAAAATAATTATTGCTATGATCATAGAATATGCTAAAATTGGTGTAGAATGTGCTTTATACACACGATATACGAGAAGAAATCATGGAGTATTTAGCCCAATTAAGGGGAGATATGGAGAAATGATCCCAATCAAAGCAAAAGAGTTCTTGTAAAAAATGTATGGCGACACTAATGTAGAATTTAAATTTTCAAGTGGTTGGCTTGAGCAGTTTAAGGTAAGACATGGAATTAAATCTTATCGAAGGTTTGGTGAAAGTGGTTCGGTATTTATGGAGAAGATTGAAGCTACTTTACCAAGTATAAAAGTTAAACTAGACCAATTTCAATGGAAGGATATCTACAATATGAATGAAATGAGTTTATTCTATCGTTTAGAAGTAGATCATTCACTCACTACAAAGCAATTAGAAGGACTGAAGGACAAATAGAGAATTACTAATGCTATTTGTTGCAATGGTGGTGGTTTTAACTAAGTACCACTTTGGATTATTGGTAAGTATGCTAATTCTAGATGCTTTAAAAATGTAAACATCAGCAATCTTAATTGTCATTATCGAGTTAACAAGAAAAAACTTGGATTTTTTTGAAGAATTTGTTTTTGGTTTGATAAGAGAATGAATGAAAAGTAATACTTTTGGTGGACAATTACATCCAAAGGTTAAGTTACACCAAACGGAGCCTTAAATAACCAAAATAATTTATGAATTTTTTTGTCGAAAGAAATTAGATGTGTGGGGTGTGATATTGATTTATTACTTCACAATATGGAGAAAAAATGAGGATTTTTTTTTAGTTAAAAATTTGAAAGATTTAATAGATTTTCATCATCACTTGATCCAATCCAATCTCATATCAATCTACATGAAATTCAGCACAAACAGGTATTTATTTCAATTAATTACAACATTATATATGGCTTTGATTACACATCCTCTTTTCTCCTAATGTGTTTTATAGCTATATATACAACAATATGCTACATTGACATATTTATTTTTTGTCCCTTTTTTTGTTTTTAAAATTTTACATAAATGAAGATCAAAATAGAAACAGTATAGAGCATAAAGTGGTAAACCAAAATTTTTCAAAATTGAACACCCCCATTTTTCTCCCAGTCAAATTCAACTATTCAAGTACCAAAAGGTGGTTAATGCTAATCACTTGGCATGTGAGATGAGAATGCCCACTTTCCTTTCTTTAAAATGCATTATATAATGCCGTTCCAACAATGTCTTTCCAATCCAAGAAATTAATAAGTACCAATTCCTTTCTAAATTTTGTTCCACGTTTCTACTTATGCATGCTCAACATCAAATCTAAAAATAAACATATAAAGAAACCAATTAATTGGCCTAAAATACATCCACAAAAGTCTACATTTTCAACATCTAAACCGCTACGCATGTCATGCACCTGCTTGTGCCTTAAGAAGCCACCCGTGGCTTATTAATTAAGAAGCAGTCTGATGCTTGCTTCATTAACCAGCAAATGTGTTCTATTTCTCTTAACCTGCATGCTTCATCATTTCATTCACGGCTAAATACTCTTTTAATTCTTATATTTTAAAATATAAGTTAATTATCTATTTAGTTTTAATATTTTAAAAAGTATCTCAAAATAACATTGCTGAAAAATATTTGACACTTTCGTTCTTATTTTTTCCTTACCTTTACGTACAATAATAATATCCATGCCACAATCTTGAGAGCATTAATTAATTTATCCATAAAAAAGTTAATTAGTAAATTAACCAATAATTATCAATTTAAAAGAACTTGTATTTTTCATATCCTTACAACAATCATTCTAATAATTGTTTATAAATAAACTAATACCAACTAATTCAAAGCTATGTTTAATATCTTCCTATCTTACTAATAATTATTTGTAAAATATTTAGATTATTTGTAAAATATTTAAATTATCAAATTAAATCTAAAAGTAAAATAATAATAAATTTATTTAATTTTTATTTTAGTTTTAGTTTTAGTTTGATAAATTAATATTTTGTACTTTTTATTAATGTCACCAAGAATATTGTTGTGAAGGTATTATTGTAAAAGTAAAGAAAAATAAGGTAAGAGTATGAAATATTTAATAGTAGGGGTGTTTTGCGGCATTTTTCAAAATATAAAAACTAACCGAACATTCGACTCAAAATATAGAGCTTAAACGAGCATTTGCACTTTTATTAACATGCATGCTTTATCAATTTGAATGCTTGCTTCAATGGGTTCATATATAAAGTTTAAGTAATTTGTTCGTTTACTTCATTTTGAAAAGTCCAGATAGAAATAGGGAGCAAAGAAAGAGAGGAGTGTAAAAGAGGAAGAAGAAGCAAAGAAAAGAAAAAAAAGAGAAGATGAGAGTGAGGAAAAAGAGAAAATAGACAGGAGAAAAAAAAAAGAAAAGATAATAAGGAAGGAAAAGCATAAAAGAAATTAAGAAGTCGAGAGTGAAAAAGAAGTTGAAAAGAGGAATTGAGAGGAAATGTTGTAGCAAATGGAATTGGGCAATTAGTTTTATATCTAATGAATCAGTAGATAATAGATTTATAAAGTTTGAATAGTTATGCTATAATTTTCATGATACATATAAGTTTCTATATTAGTTCTAATAGTTATTTTTTAAAACCCTGTGTTTTAAGAGAAATCCACAATCTTGGGAATTTTCAGGAGCCCAACGAATCCATGAGTGAATCAAGTTTTGTGAGTGGAGTGCCATTATTACTATGATGCATTATATGAAGCATTTATGTGTGGTTACATGGTGTAGTAACATGCTATGATTATATTTAGGGATGTTATATTATTGACTCATTTATAAAATGTGATTACAAGTCACTAGATGTGTACCCTTCTTGTTAGGTGCTCTATGCATGTGTGTTGAACCAATGAACCTATGCAATGATGATATTCTGTTGGGTATGACCACGATTTTCCCCTTATGCTCATGTGGTGATGTTCTTGGCAATCTTCAATATATTGAAATCTGTATTTTTTTTTTATATATTTTAGTATGCATCTTCACTTTAACGAAGTGAGGATGCCCTCATAAGAAAATGACTCTATATATGAAATGTATAGTGAGATGTGAAGTACACAAGTTTTGTGTATGTTTTCAGATAAAGTCCGAATACTATTATATGTTTATAGTAGAGCCCGAAGCTAGCTTTATTTATTTATAGATTAAATTTATGATATGAACTTTATATATAAGCATGAGATAAGTAATACAATGAGTTTTTGCACGATCCGCCTCTAGTCTGACGGAGGGATCGGGTTAGATTGTGTGAACATATCATTGTGACAGTGATGGGAATGGTACCCCAAATCTATCATTGAGTCCGAACTATATAAAAGTCGCCAATGAATAAACCTTCTATTAGTAGTAGTGCCTTAATAACAAATTTATATTGTCATGCTCATGCATGGCATAATTATTTGATTGAATTTTATGCGCATTTAGCATACCTCATTATAAGAGAAATTTTAAAATGTCTTTGAGATACCATATTAATAATATAACAAGATAAATAGTGTTATGATATGTGTGCATTTATTTTGAAAAATCAACATTAAGTAGTAGTTATATAAAATTAAACTAAAAGTGTCAAGAAGAACATGCATGTCAAGTCAAACTTGGTGACATGAATAATAAATTGATATATTGATCTATATATTTTAATTATATATGTTAAAAACGTGACTAAAGTACTGAGCCACTTCTATGCCTTAATGCATTGTTATGTACCAACATTTTATAACTAGCTTCAAAGTTGAATCAAGTTGTCAACTCCTCTATCTTGAACCTTTTTTCCCTTTAAAGTCTGCTCTATTATTATATTACTTTAGCTGATAGAATATGTTGGTGTAAATTTGTGCTACATGTACGTATGTGTATATATATTTATATATTAAAAAGATGGAAATTATTGCAATGTCAATCAAGGTAGTAATTATCAATCTTTTTCAATGTCCTCACACCATTCCTAGTTGGACCTATCACCATGATAAGTTTGATGAACATCGACAAATCATACAATATATAGTTCAACACTGAAAAAAAAAAAAAAAATCCATCTCAGTGTTCTTACTCGCTCTTGCTAGGGGAAGATGATAAAAATCCTCCATTATATTTGTCAAAATTAATCATTTCTCCCATCCTGATTTGAAACCAATCAAATCCGCTTATTGTTTGAAGTTTCCATTAAATTCCAATTTCTTTTTGGCACTTTACTATGTTCCCCTAGAGTCAGACTCATAAAAGTAAAGCATCTGAACAAATTTGATTCTAGGGTAAAATAGTAAAAATAAAAGAATGAAAGTCAAAAGCTTTTAAAGAATAATAATATGAAAGAAATAAATTTCATTCTTATTCATTTGATTCACGAGCATAAGGAAAGACTTTCTTCTAAAATTAAAAAAGAAAATGATACAATTAACATAATTTGATTGATTAGCAAACACTGAATCAATCAATCTTTTAATTATTGACAATCAATTTTTCTTAATCAATAGTCAAGATAGAGAAAATCAATCGTTCAATTTATTGTTTCATTTTTTTCCATCATTATTTAAATCTTACAAGAAGTTAACCAATTCTTTTCTTAAGTGCTATTAGGACAGTTTTGAAATATGAATGTAGAAATACTCATTTAACTAAAAGAACAGTGAGTTTTCATCACTTCCTCACTCTTGCTAGAACAATAAAAATGCATTGAGTTTCAAAGGAGAGTACACAAGATATTATTTATTGGATATGTGAAAAAGCAAGCCTCGCCTCTGGTGGGCTACATTTTGCTTTTGATTCTCCACAGTGACTAACTTTATTCAATTGGCAAAACTTTTCTTATTTCTTGTGACTCGGGAAGGAAAAAAGTCTTGAAATTTTTTGCAGTAATAAGGACCACAATGTTGGGTACTACGTACTGTCTGAAGTTATAATTGCTCACCCATCACCCTTCTACCTCTTTTACATTTAAAAACATTGAAATCTGACCAATCGACCAACTATGTATGTGCATGTGTGTGTCCAATAATATGCTTAATTAGTATATCCACCATGCAATGTAGCTTAAAATATGACTTAAAAATGATTTAAATTAAGGATATAGTTTATTCCTTTGTTTTAGCTAATTAAAATGTCTTAGATTCATAATTTTTGAGACTGATGTTATATGTGTTTACCAAGTCGTGGGTGAGGAGGGAAGGTGCCCGAGAAAAAAGTTTGTTCTTCCATTTTTCCTAAAATTGTTTAACTTGTTTATCACTATTGCATTGTTCAGTATCACTAATCTTTGGTTAATTAGTTGTATTAGTAAATCTTTGTTGGAAAAAAAAAAGAAAAGAAAAAGATGATAATTAAAGAAGCATAAATAAATATTTCAAAATAGACGAATCAGTCGAGACTTATTAGTATTCTTTGTGTAGAGGTTCCACTTCGGCTCTTTGATTATTAATATTTTTTCCATATATGTATGTATATCTTTTTGATTGATTTGATTGAAAGATACGTACCGCAAGAATTTAAAGAAAAGAAAGAGCGATGCACGAAGAGCACCAACTGCATTAGCTATGTTTATTTTGATTAAATAGACAACTCCCTCTAAAATGATAAATTATTAAAATTCCAATAGAACGTGTAAAGAGATTTGGGTTATTCTAAAAGTAGTAAAAAATATAGGAGGTAAATAGTTATAGTAAATATTTTTAGAAATGATACATCAAAGTCAAGTGCAATTTGGTAAAAGATGTTTAGGTTTGAACTTCACTCACGTAAAAGTTAGTGTGATTTAATTTTTATTGATTAGGTTGTTTTAACTTAATTTTGTTACATAAAATTTTTGCACAATTTTCTCATCCACATTCAAAGTGATTATTCAATTATAGAAACTATTGCTTTATATTCGTATATATAAAATTGATGACAATTGTTTTCTTGACAACAATGCGCATCTCTTAACATATCATGTTTCTTTCAATAACCCCGCACTAGTAAAAGATGTGGGGCTTCTAAAATTTAGAAGTAAATGATGGAAATCATGCACAACCCCACATGTGTACATATAAATTAATCTAGCTGCATCCTCTCAATAATAGAAGAAATTGATCAAACTTTGAGATGAGCTAAAATGGTTAAAACATATAGAAGAATTTAGAGTGAACAAAGCACAAGGAATTTGCTGAAACGGGGTGGAATATTGACCTATATACGTATCAAAACGGTGGTGGAAGCATGAAGAAGTGG
This sequence comes from Citrus mangshanensis, assembly GCA_030449895.1. Taxonomy (NCBI): domain Eukaryota; kingdom Viridiplantae; phylum Streptophyta; class Magnoliopsida; order Sapindales; family Rutaceae; genus Citrus; species Citrus mangshanensis. The sequence goes on along the minus strand of JASUUJ010000133.1, from coordinate 468,067 downwards.
AACAAAGTTGATATCATTAATTACGAAGGGAAGAATATATTGGGCAAAGTAAGATTGTGTGGTCAAAAACAAAGATGAACAAAGGCATATTTGAATGGGATACAATGATGCATTGTTAAATGGAATGGCATTTTTGCATCTTTTATTTTTAAACCATTGACAAAGAAAGGAAACTAATACAAAGTACAGGGCAATAATCAAATAATGTACATTGTTGTCAACTGCAGGTTTGTGAAATTTGATCAGGGACCACAAATTTGATGGTAGCTGCAGCTTGCAGCATGATGATGCTTACATTGGAACTTCAAAAATGATGGCGAAAGATGTGCGAATATTCAATGCATTACCTAATTCCATAAATGCTAGATGACAGCATGTCGCTATCTTGCCACATAAGAATATTTTGGATTGCTTGGTGTAAAATTTTTTATGATAACATGGTAAAAGAAGCAATTGTTTTTGTGTTCAAATTTATAATGCATGACTTTGGTCACATAATATATGATCTCATGACAGGAATATTGAATTTGCATCTAAATGTTTGAAATATAAACAAAATTTCCTCAATACTCATCGAATTGGCTTCCCATTTTTACAGCCAAAAATACTAATGTAATCATCTGGATTCTTGCACCATTCAATCAACTGCAAATGTAAATCACAAATCTCAGGAAAACATATGTTTGCTGTCAAATGCTTGCTCTTTGTGAAAACATTAGTAACTTCAACGAAGAGCTTCAAGCGGCCAATAGTGGCACTCACTCCCTCCGAATGCACATCAGATGGGCACATTCTGTAGTCTGGTTCAAATTCTTGCAAACGACTAAATGTCTCCTGTACTCGAATGCATCTTTAAGCATGGAAGACGTCGAGTCCCACAGTGAAGGATTGTCGATACATAAGCTCTTGTGACTCTCAATTCCAACTTGTAGAGCCAGTTCATTAAATTTTGCTTGTGTTGATTGAGAACTTTTAACATATCGAATGCTTTCCCTAATCTTAGTTGTAACATCAGATAGTGCTTCTGGAGCATCTTGAACCATCAAATTAACAACATTCGCAGCACAGCGTACATCAAATAATTGATCATTTAAATAGAGGAATCGGTTCTGTGACAGCCTGTCTTTGATTCTACATACAATGTTGTTGCTGCTAGCCCCACTATCAAAAGCCACAAAGAACAACTTACGGTCCATATCCCACTCCATTAGACATGTCATGATAACCTCTGTATGCATATCTTCTGTTTGAGAGCGATTAATTGCAATGAAATCCAAAGTCTTCTTCTTTAATTGCCATTCATGGTCAATGAAGTAAGTTGTCAAATACAAGTACTCAGAATCACCCGTAGCACTCCACACATCAGCACTGACGCTGGATTTGCCAGCAATTTATCCAACACTTCCCAAACTTTTAGTCTCTCTTTTGCATAAATTTCTATACAGTCCGCCTCAACTCTGTTAGATGTTACAAGTCCAAAAAGCCGCTGCAAATTCTTAACAAATACTCTGAATTCGAAATGGTCAACCATAGCCAATGGATAGCCACGTAAAATGATCATTCCAGCAAGATCATATCTACTTCGCCTTTGATTAAATTTATTGCTCCCGAGGTTGACATTATCATCTTTTATCTGCTCTTGCTCATATTTCACAATATTTTGGACAAGATAATGGCTCGACAGTAATGACCAAAATATTTGAGGACTTCTCTTGAAGATGATTTCTCTAAATTTTTGGGAAGGATTTGATGGGGAAGGCTCACATAAAACCGAAAAAAGAGGAAAACGATCGTTAAAGGAATCATCAACAATAGTCGACGATGATACTTCGACTATCAAGTCAGTATATGGTCAAGAGAAGGTTGGGTAGGGATGGTAATTGTGCCCACAAACCCACAAATCCGTCCAAACACGCCTGCCAAAACCCACCTACTACGGATAATTTTGAGGGTTGCAGGCGAATTTGGTATTACAAATTAGAACCTGCACTTAGATGCTGGTGGATTTGGTATGCATGCCGCATTCCATGATAAATTTTTTAAAATATTTTTAATTTAATTTTAATTGAAAAAATTAAATCTAAAAATATATAAAGAAAATAATACAATTATGCAAAGTGCCAAATAACCAAAGTATTTTTGTATGGACTATTCTTCTTTAACTTAATGCATGAATTTTTTCATTATTATATTTTTTGAATTATTATTTGAAAAGTATTATTGTCTGAAAAATATTAATCTTAGTCATTATTGTAGGCATCATGTTGGATGAGTGTTAATGATGGCGAATGAAATGAAGATCTTCTGTTTGAACTTGTGTTGAATGATAATATAAAATATAATTGTTATTTTTCTATACTAGTTTGCGGTTTTTTTTAATGGATTTGTGTATTTTATACTTAAATTTGAGAATTTGTGTTGGATTGATGTTGAAATTTTAATTTTTCATTTACATTGGTTGCATTTAAAAATGAGTATGTTATGTGGAATTTGAGGTTATTATTGTAAATTTATATATTAAACATTTGTTTTTTTAAATGTATAAACCCACAAAAAATCTATCAGATACCATTGCGGGTTTGGTAATTGTCAAAACCCGTAACAGATTGATTTTTAAAAAAAAATTAAAACTCACTGTAGGTTGCAGGTGATTTTGATAATTTAAATTTTGTACAGGTTTGGGTTTGGTAATGGCAAACCCGCTGTGAGCGGTGCCCATTGCCATCCCTAAGGTTGAGTTTTTATGAAACCTTAAATATAAATATGAAGAAGTGAAAGAGTGAAAAGAGACCTCCTTTGTGATGGAATGGACTTAATCTTTTATAGTAGTGTACCCCTTAGAGTGGTTTTAGTTCTTTTTGACTTGTGGCAATTCATATATGGCTCTTTCCCTCCTTAATATGGGCAACTGTGTAATCTAATTATTTAATTTTAGTCCTTAAGTCTCTTTAAAGTAGGGTCTCCTTTTTTTTAAAAAGTTTTGTTATACAGAAATGATTACTGATATTAAATCAGACATTACAATTACAATATTTACAGTCGTACTAAACAACTGGTACCACCACTATACATTAACCCACTGAAGCACTTACACAGATACTTTAAACGCTCTCTAATATTCGAGGGATATCTACTCCACTCACATTTCGTAAGGGAGAGACTGTCTCCACTCAATTAGTTGATAATTGAGAGAGTACTAAAACTAACATTCATAATACTCTTATGGAAGTTCGAATTCTTTCACTCAATATTATAAGTGCAAGACTTTTTACATTAGACCAAAAGTCCATTAGTGGGGTCTCCCTTCTTGGTTCAGGAGGTTATCCTTGATCAGAGCAGCTGCCTTGCTTATGTCTGGTGTGGTCCGCTCTCTCGATTTTAGTGCCCATAACAATTAGAAAGGATTTTGAATGGGTTCCGATGGGTCATCTCATACTAACATGTATTAATTTTAATGGAAACCCTATCAGTGTTATTGTTGTCTCCAAATGATTCTCGGCAATAATTCAGCACTAAGTAGGAGACATCCTCTAATTTTTTTCAGATATTACTTTATTTTTTTTCCATAATGACCCAACCTTTAAACTCTTAATTGAAAGCTTGTCGAGGACTTTTATATTCAAAACACTTTCTTGTATACGCGCCACCCCTTCATTGGCTAGTTAAAATTTTACCACCGGCGGGTGTCGATCATTTATAAAGACTGCATAATGACAAACAAAAACAGTGTAATTCAAAATGAGGGTTTGGGAATAATTACGGAAGGACATTGCTGTTATTATTGGACCACTCAATTAAATAAAAATTAATTAGTTTGCCAACAGAGACAGGGCGGAATTGACGCAATGATGTAGCAAAGTCATTCTCAAATCCTTTTGCCCTTCGATAAATTCACTTTTAGTGATAGCCTTTTTATCACAATATTCTTTTTGTTTTCTTTGTGTCTTTTGAATTTTGAGCATGATGATTCCACTCCCAAGTAATATTAGTGGCTTTAACAAACAATACACATGCTATGTAATGTATCGGATCATAAATCGAACATTTTGGCAAACATAAACTATAGACTTATATAGAGGCCATTTTATTAAATTTATTTTATGTATGTGTACTCTAATTGTCATGTGAGCATCAATCTCTAATGACTTTAAGTTTTTTATACATGCATCAATCTGTACTTGGTTTTTATTAGAATATTCTTTATAAATTAGTCATAAAAAGGTTCTTTTTGAGTTTTTTTTTTCCCTTTCTTCTTCTTAAAAAAATTTGTGAAATAATAAATATTAATTCTAAAAAGACGAAGGAAGGCCACAGAAGAAAGGGAGGTAAGGCATAACGTAGATATTTAAAAGGTGTAAAGAATAAGTAAAACTTTTCGCATGATTAATTTCTCCCATGTTTTCTTCGATGCTTGTCTTGTTGACAAAGGAAAGAGAGATCGTTGCAACAAAAATTCTTTACTTGTTTTCATGATCAAAACACGCCCACTCTTAAAACCTTTTAAATACTTATTTTGCCCTCTTTGCATGCTCTTCACAGCAAATCAAATCATTTTAGCATTATCATTTCGATCAATAGGGAAAATTAATCAAAAGAACATAACACTGCAATATGGGTGTTCTTGCAGTAATCGCTAAACGTTTGGATGCGCTGATCGGGTATTTAATTAATTAATTAATTAATTTAATAATTGCTCTTTTATATATATGAATGTTATATATATGTCTCTAAATTTTTTCTCTTTTAAATCCTTCCCAAGAAATTAAATTTGATTTGTGTTTTGAACAGGCCAGGAGTTATGCTTCTTTATCCATTGTAAGTGAAAAGCGTTAAGTAAAAATTATTTTGTATTAAATGTAATAAAATGAACTATATAACATAATGAACTAGACGTTTAATTATTTGTATGGATATGAATGTACATACAGATACGCATCATTGCGAGCAATTGAGTCGCCTTCAACTCTCGATGACCAGCAGTGGCTGACGTACTGGATTATATACTCTTTCATAACCTTATTTGAGCTATCATGTTACAAAGTCCTCGCTTGGTACATATGCATGCTTCATTCTCATTAAGTGTTTATAGAATTGTATGTAAAATATCTACTAATTAATTAACCATGCATGCATACATGCATGCAGGCTTCCATTTTGGGCATACATGAAGCTACTATTTTGCATGTGGTTGGTGCTGCCAATGTTCCATGGGGCAGCTTATATATATGAAAAGCATATAAGGAGATATGTAAAGATTGGTGGGTATGTGAGCCCATCATCAAATTATACGGCAGATCAGAGGAAGGTTCTTCAGATGATGAGCCTTGATGCTAGAAAATCAGTGTCTCAATATGTTGAGAAACATGGATGGGAAGCTGTCGAGCGGGCTATCAAAGCGGTAATTAATTACTGAATTAAAAAGTTAAAACACATTTATATGCAGTGGCTCATCATATATATGTTTCGTGTTGTTTTTGCAGGCTGAAAAAGAAACAAAGAAGCGTTGAGGATCTCCAACAGCGTCATCAGATCAGTCTCGCATTCTCTTCAATTATAACTCTTATGTAAAATGTAAAGATGGAAGGATGCCACGAGCTTGAGCATATATTCCAATTAATTAATTTGTGTTACCAAAGAGAATGAGATGAATTTGTTACTGTAAATGTTCTTGACGAATGTATACAAAGACAAACTACAATTAATTGTTAACTGTTAATTTGAGATTTTTTATGTTAAAATAGTAATTTTTTTTTTTTTTTATCGATAACGGACCATAACATGTCTTGGCATGGGGACACTTTGGATCTTCAAATTATGCAACCTTTCAGCACACAAGGTGAGCCTTAAATCACAACGTGGAATCTTCAAAATAGAGCCATGAGGTTTCTCTATCAATGGGAAAACATTATCTTTTTCTCAAAAGTGATTGTGAATTCTAACTGATCATTTCTTACAAGAGAGGACCTTTAAGTATACTTATGTCAGCCAAGTAGGAGGATAATAGCTTAGATAGGAGAATTTTTATCTTTTATTTTTTGAAAGATTAGTATAAACTTGTTCCAGTAATGATAATGAAGAAAAGAAAGTAAGGTAGACAAAACATACGTATAGGAACCGACCCAATCAAAACAAATATCCTTCTATTCTCAGCAGAGAATTGAAGAAATTATCATACTTTTATTCAATATCTTGATTGAATTTTATGTATTGATCAATAAATTATACTTGAGAATCTTATTTTGTATGTTCATGGTGTCACATATCCGCATCTTGTAGAGCGGCTGTGAACCATTGTTTTTTCCCCCTCAAAGAAACCATACTCCAATTAAATAATCAAAGTTACAAATAAATTTTGATCATATATTCTCGTATTATTGTAGAATTTTTTAGAATATTTTGTGTGGTTATTAAAAACCCGGCAGTATAACACTCTGAGTGTCTTCATTAACCTTTTTTCTAGGATCGTTATATTCACTCTTATTTAGTAGGGCATGTATTTACTCACGTAAAAGTTCATATCTGACAGAACTTAGGTCCCTCTTCATGTTTATATCAATCATTTCCACGAAAATATAATACAACATTTTGCAATATTAATTCTAAGAAAAAGAAGAAGCTATACAAAAAGTTTTCTTCATCTCTAGCATCGAAATTGAATGAAACTAGATAATCATTTAAGCAACAATTTCATGCTTAAAAAGAAAAAGTTCCACACGGCTAAATGTTCGGAATTTCGAGTCATAATTTGGCAAAGCATTCGAATTCCTTACAGATGCTCATGCGTGAAATAGTTAATTAAGAACGAAAGAAAAAAAAAACATAATTCAGTGACAGATCTCAGAGAAAAAGATTTTAAATAAAATATGGTCATATAATTCCAAACATTGGAGGTAGTCACAAAAGCCTCGATGAGTACTGCTCTTGATGATACACATTTCCTTTGAAGTCAGCCAACCAGAGCAGTGAGATATGTTTTATTAGGAAGAGCAAACCTGTTTCGTGAACATGGCAATATGATGTATGAGTATGTGAAAATCAAATAAAATTTCAATTACAGGATTTAATAAATACTTACTGCTAAAACCTGTAAATCTTTGTTGTTTTCTTCTGAGACTCTAAGAAGATATTAGAATCAGGCATTGCAGCAAAAGGGATAGTTAGGTGGACCAGCCTGGAGTCATCTAGGTCGATGTTTTGGCTTGGTTTAAAGATGTGCTTTGCTCCTGCACTTAGTTTGACAGGACCAGATCTTCCCATACCGTCCAGATTAGAAGAATCAATGCCAGCTGAAGCTCCGACTCCAATGCTTTGACTGTCATTTGAAACACAACCTACAGCGCTTGCTTCAGCACTGTCTGAATAGAGTTCAAATTGTCCATTCTCCTGGTTAAGATTGTGTCTTGCCAATCTTGCAGTAGCACTTGCATCTTCTTGCTTTTCTACGGGACCACATAGTGAACTGCCTGCTTGATCCCCATTTGAATTGCATTGAGAAGCTCTTGCACAAAATTGGTTATTCCTCTGATAATCTTCTCTTGTCAACTCTGTCACAACACTTAAATCTTCAGGAATTCCTAAATTAAGCTTCTTAGTAGGCTTTGTCCGATCATTTTCTTTAGACGCGTGCCTCTTCTTCATTTTCTGGCAATGGTCAAGGCCTATAATGCCACAACCTTTTGACTGCATTCTGTCTATAACCATGTTTCTGTTTCCATAGCTCATGTCAATTGAAGAGGTTGGTCTGATATCTGAAAAGGCTGGAACAGATGAGGGGTGAACAACAGATGCTGGACCAACTGAACTCTGCATGTGTGACTCAGAGATTATGGCATGGGAAGGACACACAACATTTGGCCTATGCACTGATGGGGTAGCAAGAAGGTTCATTTCAGTTGAATGAGGAGGGTATCTGCCATCTATATCACCAAAAGTCTGACAAGGGACCAAAGGCGTCTTTACCTGTGGAGTTGCATGTAACCATGGTAGCAGTCTCTCTGTAGAGCTTCGGAACCAAGATTGTTGGACAGGTTCACTACAATCTGGGTGCAAGAAAGGAAAGTTGAAAGCCGATTTTGTACCTCGAGGATGATTCTGCTTGTATTTTGGATTGGCAGGACTCCAATGCAAATGCTGATTAATGAGAGGAGTCGATACAGAAGCTAGATGAGAGCTGACCCCTAAAATTTCTGATCCATGTATGAAGGGCTCATGGAAGTTTGTTTCCCTACTAAATAGTGAAGGGAAAGTGGGCAGATAAGCAACATGGTGTGATTTAGGACTATGATTCCCGTTGCTGGGAAGGATAGGATTTTGAATTACATCATTAATATTGCAGTTGACATATGGGTGAAAAGGCCTAGAACCTGGAACCTTCATTGGTGCATTGCTGGCCTCACTGCTTTGGATTTCTAATGGCTGAATTGATTTTCCTGATGCTGGATTTAAACGGCAGTCCTCCTGAAAATGCCTTTTGACAGACAAATTGTCTGTGGCAGTACCCGAAGAACGATGATCTGCTATGATTCCCTTGTCAGTCCATACCTTTCCATCCAGATTCCCTTGTGTCTCTTTCCTACTTCCGCTAATTGCAACATCTTTACCCATCAATCGCATTGTTAGCTGCGTAGTGTTTAGTGACATGAAATCTGAATTCTGTTTTGAAGGAATCAACCTATTTCTCTCTTGATTCTGAAGCTGGTCACATTGGCTGAATCCATTGAAAAAGTTCATCATATGTCGGTCTGAATCCAACCGGCATATAGGGTGGTTGCTTCCACTCCCCGAATTTAGACAGTTGACACCATCTTTTGCGGTAACCTCAGGTCCAGAAACGCCTAGTCTGGCTGGTATATATAAATTATAGTTCTCTTTCACATATTTCTCCCCACAAAACAAATTTGGCTGCTCTACTGAAAGTGCTTTCTCAACAAAATGCCTCTCATTCATGCGGGAACAACCCCCTTTGCATTTTTGCAGGTCAAAGCTATCCACGGGTAAGCAACTGGACAAACCAGTTCCTACACTCGTCTTCTTTATCAGGTTAAAACTTCCTTTATCATTTGAACTTGCCTGGATAAGCTCACCTTGGGAATTGAGAGGCAAACCAAAACATTCATCATTCATGAAGTTTTGACTGAAGGAAGCCGTTCTTTGCTTCCACTCTGGAAAAGGATACAAGCTTCCCAATGTAGGCAGATGAGAACATGGTTGTGAAGCATAGCCAGTCATATTTTCTGACGCAGATGGAAGCCTTACATTAGCACTTCCATTTAAAGTAAATCCAGAAGATGAAGGCTGCAGAAATCCCCTTGTATTTTCCGTTGAAGTCATTTCAGCAATTCCATGGGAATGATTTTCAAAATAATCAACAAAATTATCACTGGGATTGGAAGCTCTAGCAACAGTGCCACCAAAATGAGAATTTATGCATGGATTGCTTATTTCGTTTAGTGTAGAAATAAGTCTGGGAAAACCAGCATATGGCGGTCTATAGGAAGTTATTTGGTTGCCTCGATCAAACATATGCAAATTATCATCATGGACTGAAACTTGACTAAGGGATATGGAGTTCTCTGACAGATGCTTTAATTTTTCTTGAGAAGCAATATCCGGCCTCAGAAAATTTGGTATATCAACACGATCATGGCCATTGGGGAAAAAGTCCTTTTCAATCACACGTTGCAGCCCAGTTCCATTTTCTATGGTAATTGATCCCACATCACCATACATTTCATTCACAGTGGCTAATTCTTTCTCACTTCCCATCAACTGGTGTTTCTGTGATGAAGAAGCACAGGCATCTAAATATAGGTTGCAAATGCTTTTCTCAAAAGAAGAAACACTTTCCATTCTTGGACCAAGTATGTCATCTTTGCCTGAGAATCTGACACGCCTGTCTGAATGTTGAATGCTGCAAGGAGTCACTTGACTATCACTCTGCAGGCTGCAAATTGTAGCATTCTGCCCAGGAACATCATTTTTGTGCTTCTTGAGAATGCCCCGAATTTTTTCATAATGCTTTGTCATCAATTTCGATGTTTGAACTACTTTGTGCTTCTTTTTATTAGATAAGCATTTCGGATGTCTTTTCATTCCATGAATAGTAACAGAATCCAAGATGTCCTTTGCAAACCCCTTGTTACATGATGAATCATCCAATTGTCTGATAAATTTGACTGGAGTTTGCTGTTTGAGCTTATTAGTATTCTCCTAAAACAGACAAGAAAGCTGTAACAACATGTAATAAACTAGAAAGCAGATACATTTGTAACTATACTAAATTTAGCTGTCAAAGTAACTCAGGTCACTAATAGATGTGCAGAACTTTACATTTTACTTCACTAGTAGATGTGCAGATTCTGACTAATGCTTTGGTAATTTAAGGTGGAGCTTACTGGAGCATGTGACAAGTGTATCCTAGAGATATGACTACTTTGTTGCATCATTGATCATTATAATGCATGTACAAGCACATGTATGTGCACTTACAACTAATACATAAGAAAAAGGAGCAATCAGAATAGTGAAATATAAAGTAGGCATATTTCCAGAATTGAAGCATAAAAAACAGCTAATGTCTAAAATAAGACATAAAAGAAACCTCCCAAAATTTTATAGCTCAATTAAACAGATAATTCATTTCTCATTCTTGCCAATACTTCACTAAATACTATTTTTAGGATATAGGATTAGCAAGAGCACTAGCCAAGAACGTAAATGCAGATGTAAGAGCTTTTAGTCATAATCATAAATGAAAGCTAAATCGCCAAATGATATGAAGGCCAAAAATACAAGGAAATAAACAGATATTAGCAGCTGTTATCACCAACAAACAAAAACTAAATAAAATGCATATATTCATTGAGAAGAAATATTAAAGCTAACATGATAAACGTGAATTAAACTAGGCATGATGTTAAAAAAATAAGGCCTTAAAAAAATGAAAATTAGGAGGTTTTCAAATTCAGCAGATATGTTTCCAGATCCAAAGACTTTTCAGTTATCTTATAAAGTAACGAAAAATTACCGAACTCTTTTACATATAACATTTTCCTGAAAATAATAAAAATGTAACATCCGTAACTTCATTCCAGTTACAGTTCTTCAGATTGGAAAGAGCAACTTATTTCTTGAACAAATATCTTAATTACAATCCTTTTTCTTGGACTATATCTAGCAGCATCTAAATATGGTAATTTAATTTCGCAATTTGCTTTCAGCCTAAGCTCACACCACTGGAGATCACAAATGCAAGTCCCTTTCATGCCCTAATAGCGCCTGCAATATGTTCTTCTGAACAACATTCAAACTCTTTTTAAAGGAATATTTCATTAACAGTTGAAAGTTTGTAAATTCAAGGTAGATATCCAGTGATGGTAGTTCTCAAAAAAAAATTCACCTCGCACCAGCAGCTTCAACATTAGAAATTTAGAATCTCATCCAAGTGAAAATCCATTGAACAAAACGTAAAATGAATCCCTCAAAGAAAATAAAATCTTGCCACAGGCCACATAGAGCAAGATGATGGCCAATCCAGTGACACCAAGATGCATCCTGTTTCAGGAAGAAGTGCCATAAAATAATGAAAAAGATCTTCAGCTTTGGGATTTTAACCTAGGGGGTAAGTTGAAAATCCAAAGCAATTATCCTGGAATAACTGACAAGAAGCTATTGCTGTTGATGAACCTTCTTAAACAACCGTAGCATTCCTCCTTTGAACCATCTGTGAGCATACACATAACTCATCCAGCTCACTCAAACACCAAAATACAGTGTCCCAGGATACGAAATAATCATGCACCCATTCTATTCTTTAACATAAAGATAAGAAGTTATGCAAAAATTTACTTTTCCAACTCCAACAACCAACAAGTCAAACTAATATTTGTATATCCCACTTCATAAAGTAATCTCCGTCATTAAAAGTACCTTATTCAAGCAATCGACAAGATAACACCATGATATGGTATTTGCTCTTTCTTTTTTCTGTTGCTGCGGTCCAGGATCAGTTGCATCAAATAACTCATTGGTGTAGATCATCAACAAGATTTATATATCTTACCATCAGCACAGTCCTTTTGAAAACTTACTTTGAACATCACACACCCTAGATTTTTCATAACCGCTCCAATCCATATGATCAAATTTAAGGCTGGCCATGAGATCAAAACATTCTGACTGGCCCCCCATGCCCAAATGATTAAATCTTTCACATAAAATAAAAATACTATAGCTTCAAACAGTGAAGCAAGAAACAGCATCATTAATCAAGGATTTGATAATTGATATGCTAAACTAAGGACAAAAAACCCTCACCCTCAAGGCCTATAAAAGCCATCTCCACCCAATCCCGTACTGCACAGCTGGATCAGCAAAACACACCCACCTTGTCAAACATGAAAACCCCATCTCTCTTTCTTTCAACCTTTTTCTTTTTATTCTGAACCCTCATTGCTCATAATAAACAAATACATATATACATACAGTCTTTAATTGAACCAGCTTTTCCAGCAGTGATTTAGGCATAAAGGTGACAAAGATTGCAAATTCTTAATCAAGATTTGCATACAGTATTGTAACTAACACAATCAAAATATTCTATCAATGACATGAAATAATGAATCATAAATATACATTTCTTCATCAATGAAAATGCTGTAAAAGTTTTCAACAAAATCAAGCTTTAAAGAATCACACATACCTTGTTAATTTTCTTCAACTTATCCTTCTTGTTGGTCTTGTTATTGATGATCAACTTGTTCACGACTTTCACTTTCTTGACCTTCTTCTTCTTCTTCTTCTTCTTCTTCTTCTTCTTTGTTTCACTCTTCGAATTCATTTCATCTTCTTGGCCATCAACCGCATCCAAATTCTCATCATCATCAGCATCAACATCAACCTTCTGGATCTGCTGAGACACAGCGAAAATCTCAACAATGGATCTTTTCTTGGGCGGTCTCGACTTTCCCTTCACGGCCAATTTCAACTGCCTTCTTCTCTCCTTCCTTGATGCCTCAGCAAGACAGCTATCAACATGCGCATTCACAACATTCACTGTGCCCCCTGCAAATTGCCGGAAAACTGGACAAACCGTTTCCAATTTCTCGGCGTCGTCGTCATCATCATAATTTCTCGTGATATCTTGAGGGATTTCTTCAACAGCACTGGAGGACTCCTCATTCTCGTCCTCTTTTGACTTGAGCAGTTCGAGCTCGTGGGACCACCAGCGGAATTTTGTGACGGTGATCGGCGGAAGCAAGGGTTCAATAACTTCTCTTTTCTTCTCATCAGAAATAGAATCAGAATCTCCACCAAATGGCCAGCATTTCGCTATGTCAACGCTCCTCTTCTTCGCCGCGTACTCACTGTAACAACATGTTAATTAAAAATAGAAAAAAAAAGGCCATACAAAACTAAACTAACTAACTATATAACTAACCGGATAGAGAAGCCCTCAAACACAACAGCCATAGCTTTCGTCACCTACAGAAACAAAAAAAAAGTAACTAAGAAAAGCAAGCAACATACTTTACTCTAACAAAATCTTCACAAGAGAAGCTGGAAAAAAAAAAATTCATACCAACAAATTTTTTTGAAGTGAGCGATCGAAGAACAGCTTCAAAGCAGAAAAAAAATAAACACAGGAGATCTCACAGGAAGTGATCAGTCAACAACATAGAAAGAGACAAGAGAGAGAAAGGCTTTGTTTCTTTCTCTTCTTTTTTCTCCCATTTTTTTCCCGCTCGAGAGAAAGCAGTGGGCTTCTTTCTGATTACATAACAGCAGCAGCAGCAGCAGCAGCTAGCCCTCTTATTCTTCACATCAATTCTACAGGACAGGCATTGCTTCCCCTTAATTTTTATTTATAACTGACAGCGACGTATGAGAATTGCGACCGCTAAAGCTTTTCAGAGAATATCAATTTCACTTTCTTCTTCTTCTTCGTTATTTATTTATTTAATTAAAAGGTAATTTAATTCATTACTCTTTTTCTTTTTACATTATTTTAGACCCATGTACTGCTACTACATATGTCTTCCACTGTAGCAGCTATACGGACTCGTGTTGGCATAATGGAACAAAGATTCGCTCCTGCCTCTAGGCCATCGCACGCGCACTGGTTCGGCGCGTGATGAAAACGCGCCATTTACGTAGTAAGTAATGGGTTGTGGTCCATGCACGTTGAGGTTTTTAAATCAATAAAAAAAACATTGAATGAGAGGCATATGAAGCAGCAACATTCATGGTAAATATATTTGAGGTCCCCTCGCGCCCCCATAGAGTTCAGTAGCAACCAATGCTAAATTCATTGTATTTCTCTGTGTGTGTGTGTGTGTGTGTGTGTGGATGCATATATGTAGTAAAATTTCTCTTTGTTGGAGTCAAGGTAATTTTATTATTACTACGAAATTATTTATAATTTAATAGAAGTGTTATTACAAAAATTAAAGTTTTATCTTAATTATTCTTAACGCAAGTGAAATAAAGGTAAAATACATACTACATTAATAATTAATTAAAAAAAAAGTCAAATATTACGTATAGATATTTATGAAAAAGATAGATTAGTTTCTAAAAATTAGTGCACAAAACTATGTAGTATTATAAAAAGTCATTTAAAATATTTAAATTAATGTTTGTATTCTCTTTAATATTTTTTCTCAATATAAATTCTATAAATACTATAAATTAATGTCCCCAACATTTTTAATATATATATATATATATATATTGGTTCCATCTTAAGCTTTTAATGTAATTATTAAGATGTGGAGGTAAGTTCCTTCACACGAAATCTAAAAAAAATTAATAGAACTTATTTTTATTTATAATTGATCAAATTAACACCATATATAATATTTTATAACTATATGGAATATTCCTATAAAGAATATCACTATAAATTAAAGAAGTTGGACCTTAAGGTCTTGATGATCATTTGCTTAGTTACATATAAGTATATACAAAGAGCAGCAGGATTTGTAGATTGCTATATCTAATAGCAAGACAAAGCTAGATAAAATCTAAATCCAGAGTCACTGGCTTGCATGCATGCTGACCTACATCCAAAAGATTATCACACCTTGAGAAAATGATCCAAAAGTATCTTCAGTCCTAGTTCTACAGTCAGTGTCTCTCTTAGTCTAGCTTCTCTTAAATTTCATGTGCCTTGCTAGCTGTTAGTTATAAAATAAAAGTTTATGAGGTAAAATTGCGTTAAATAAGCATATATATATATATAAGGTGATTCTAATTTTATTAAAATAAGAATATTATTAAAATATAAAAAAATACAAACTTTAATTATATTAATAAATAATATTAATAAAAATTTAATATTTTGAGTCCCAACTCATGTAACAGCTTATATGTTAATAGTCGCATGATGTTAAATATTGTAACGAATTTGATGTGACCCTTACAATTATAGCTCCCATTGCATTTGAGATTCATATAAAAATCAAATGTCGACATTCCTAGCTCTCATGAGCAATGGAATCCATCATCTCTTGCCCCCCTACTGCCCTTCTCTTGGCCGCACAAAAGCTTTCATTAAAAATGTGGAAATAATTGGAATTTGTAAACACTCTTTTAAGCAAAGGATGTAAATAGTAAAATCAGTAACATCAAGCTCAAAATTTGTTCAATTTCACGTGTCATAAAGCCATTTCATGCATTATTCGTTATTGATATGATCTCGCATTAATAATTTTAAAAACTTGGACCCTAGTATAAAGTATCTACTGTAACATGAGTTTAACTGATTTAAAAACTTAGCATCATTAAATATTAATCTTTGACTACATCGTAAGTTTAAGAGATTTTACATAATTATTTCGTGATTCTTTTGACTTAGGGACAACAAAATAATATAATTAATTATATGCCGTGATATTATTATTACTCTTGATCTTGAAGAATGAAGAGTCTCGATTGTGAGGTTTCCATTTTCCAAATAATATAAAAATAATAAGACAATTACAGACAACGTATATATTGAGCTTTTAGATTTGCCGCCATTTCATGGCCTACTAGCTACAGCTAGCCCTGCTACATTGGAAGCGAAACAAGGTGGGAGTAAAGTTTCGCACGTGCCAATCACGCGGTCCAAGCGCATTCGGACTCTCAAAAACTCAAAATGATGAAGCCTAGTCGAGCAAAAGCCGCTTACTTTTCCGTAGATTACACGTGGCAGCATAATGCAGCGAGTATAATTGTTTTTGACTTAACGCGGAGCTGGACAAGGGAGACTTAAAAGTACGTGAAACATTATGAGGATAGTGAAGGGTTAGAGACCGCATGATAATGACCGTTGATTTTTGTTTTGTTTTGTGTTTTTTTTTTTGGATACCTACTTTTAGGTTTATCGATTCGTCCCCAACACTTTTTACAATCGCACCCCCGTTACTTTTCACATATTATGTATATGAGCATCATCAAAAGACATCTTGGGAGTTTGAATGGCTAAACGATGAAGTGCATGATAAATTGAGCATGCATGCGACACATGACATGGTAATGTAGACCAGTTCTCCAATTGGGAAGCTGACGTGGGTCGGGTCCATTCACTACTTGACAGCGATTTGATTCTAGCTTCTTACATGTATGAGGTCAAATTAAAAAACATGAAAACAAAATATCAAAATTTTTATATTGTATATAAAGTTTTCGAAATGTAAAATAGGGTTAATTTCAAGTTTATTAGGAGATATTATGGTTTTGGAACTTTGACTTGTTTATGGTGTTTTTTTTTTTTTGGCTGAAGTTTTTTTTTCCTAAAGTTTTATTTCTTATCTTGGCAATAGGGTTATTTAATTTCGATCGGTTTTTGAATTTTTCATTTGGGAATAGGATTTAATGTTTTGGTAATTGTCATTGATATCTATTTTTTTTTATTTGAACAAAAATAGTAACTAGTGTTTGATAGTATTTTTTATTTTATTTTATTTTTTTATTTGAAAGGGCACTTTGGTACTTTTGAATTCAATTACCAGTCAAACTAAATTGTAGGGGTCTATGAAATGAAATGGATATGAAAGTTACCTTAAATAAATAACATGAAATTTCAATTTTTTTTTAATCATTATAGAAAGTGCTTGAAATCGTATTATTTTGACCATCATTCACTAAATGATATAGTTAAATGATTATTTTAAGTCATTTTTAAGTTAAATTCTCTAGTTTCTTGAAAAAGACGGTTTATAGTTTCTGTCCCTTGTTATTGTTGCAGAGAAACTTTGTAAGTTTTAGTGCTGATCTCTATCTCAATCTCCCGGCTTTCTACCTAGCACAAGAGTTATCTTATATATATATATATTTTGGGTAAATTTTACTTTTTTTTTTCGTTTCTTATGTTTTCCATTTTATTTATGCTTTGAACATGTTGAGATTCAAGATGTTTGAAAAGCTGCGACACCTCACCAAGTCTATTTTGGTTAACAAAGGTGGTTTAAGAAAGTTCTCCTACCCATTGTCTATTCTAATTTAGATATTGGAACTTAAACAAATAGGATATAATACCATATCGCAAACGGTTAATTGTTTTTGAAGCTATCAACATTAAGAAAGTAGACAAAAAGTCTATTTTGGATCACGAGTGAAGGCGTTGAATTTTTAGTTTCACTTGTACTTGTAGTTTGTGGAAAATTTATCACGATTGTTGGCCTCGAATCTGGCAAGGTGAGTACCTGAAAAGGGCACTCCAAGGCCCAAGTTAGTCTTTGATCAAGATTAAAGAAAGAATAAAGATAGAAAAGATGAGTTTCTCTCTTTAAGTATGAAGTATGAACCGTGCTTTTTTGGAGGCTAAAAACCCCTTTCTCTTATAGATGAGTCTTTATTTATAAATGATGAGTGATGTGGATTTAAGATTTTACTTTGAACCTTTAATCTAATGACACGTGTCACTTGTTGTGCAAATTTTAATGAACTCGCAAGCGCACGAATCTATTGTAGTATAGACTAATGGTGAAGAGTGTCGATCCCACGAGGAGGTGGATTTTAATTGTGTATAGAATTAATTTTATAAATGGGTTGTTGAATTTATGGTGGAAATGATTTGGAATATGTTAAAACTTAAATTAAAATGGCGAGAATAAATTTTAAATTTGGAATTGAAATGGCGAGAATAAATTGAAGAGAATTCTATTGAAATAACGTACTTGGGTATCTGGATCCGTATCAACATGCATTAAATAATGTATTAATGTCAATTAAATCATGAGGAATCCACATATCATGAACCACGCCTAATCAATAGGGCTTATCGTAAATAATAATAAGTAGGTGAAACCAAGCAGACAAGATTAGTATTATTTTGTCAAAACATCCACAAAAACTAGAGGGAAGAGAAAGTAAATTTACCAAATTAAGCCCATGACACATGTTGAGACTTCACCTTGAAAGAAAATTAGCCACTCATAATGAAGGGCAAAATGAGAATTTATTAAAATACGAAGAAAATACAAGATGGAGAGGAATTACGAAAAGGAGTCCAAAATGGATTGAGAGATATTAAATTGGGGAGACCCCTTTTTATAGATACATGGAGTAAATCGCATCGGATTAAAAAAGCAGATTGCGCGTCATCAATCAATGACGCGGTTTGACCACGTGGATGAAGCGATAACGGTTTGCGGATGAACGATAAGCGGTTTGGTTGAAAATAATCTGTGTGATGCATAGATTTGTCGCCCACCGATATCGCCACGCGTCACCATCACATAAGAATTTTAGTCCAACAGGATCGTGCCAATGCCACATCATCGGTCAATGCCACGCCATCGATCCGCCTATGTGAAATGTAACGATACGATCAGTATACGTGAATAAGCATACATGTGAATATTATTATTTTTCCTTTTATGCTCCTCCTAAGGTTTTCGACCGTCCTGAGTTCAAAAGTGATGTCCGTTTTGCCGTCTGATCTCTCCTTTATTGTGAAATGACTATAATGTCCCTAAAATACATAAAATACTTAATTAAAATAAAACACATGTAATTAAATCACAAGAATGTTAAATACATAAAAGTAAGGGTTGTTAGTAAGGCTTGAAAGGTAAAATGACGGTTTTCTCATTTATAAATATGCATTTTCTAACACTCAACACACCCCCCAACCAGCTTATTGCTAGTCTCTAGCAAATAAAGCGAAAACAAAATTCAAATTCAAAATGATTTTTTTTTTTTAGAAACACTCGTATTTATTCAATCAGATTAATGATAGCAATCAAATAAAAGTATAAGCATTATCTCCAGTCTAAAGCAACATCACACCCACATCAACCATCAACATGAATTAGCCCAGTAGACTTTGTTATAGCTACTTTCAAGAATGACATGTCAAACCCTAAAATCTCACTGGAAGTAGTGACACTCTCACAAATAAATTAAACCCAATAAAAATAGTCACTCCAATAAATGGTAATTGAGAGAGAAAATAATAAAGAAGTGATATCACATGCTCTCACCAAGATAAAATAAATATACCCTCAGCTTAGAAATAATACGATCTCAAGTCAAACAAAAATGCTAGTCAACCCACTTTATTTATTTATTTATTTATTTTATTATTATGCATCACTACATCTTTTTAGCCCATATAACTAGCTTCTACTTCAAACTATAGTTCCCTAAAATCAAGAAGAACTTTTATTAGGACGTAACGTAGGCTATGGATATGGCTAACAAAAAAGGGAAATAAGGAAAACAAAGTGTATGTTTGAGAAAAATGCAGAGATTTTTTTTTTTTTGAAGTTGCAAGGTGGATTTCACCTATTATTGTATTTTTATTCTTTTGAAACAACAACTTTTTTTTTTCTCTTTTTTTTTTGCTTTTATTTGGCATAACTTCTCTGAACAAAATAATTATTTACATTTTTCTCAAACATAAATAGGTGATGGAACTTATAAGACATCGGGTAATACTCCAAATCGGAGTGGGTCACGATGATAAGTTGACAAAGAAAAGGTTTTTTTTTTTTTTAAAGGCTCAAAAAGGTTAACTATGGATATTTAATAAAATGGATGGCTAGAAAGGCTCAAACGGATCAAAGATGGTCTTTCCATCGTCTTTTAGGGCTCTAAATAATTATCCATATCTACTAGTTAGATGGGCCTCCCAATGTAACAACACACATTTTTTTCTTTTTTTTTTATTTTACAATTTTTTTTTAAGGGTTAACTCAAAAACAATTTAGAGATCGTGTGTAAAATAACAAACTGCTAATCTGTATAAAGAATGGGCAAAAGGGTTATTCTCCAAGAAAAATAACAGGCTCAAAAACTCACTTGGTACTTATTGTGACATGTTCATTCCTTCAAGCAACTCACATTTGTCTCCGACATCAACATGTAGAGTAGCAAACATAACGTAACATCACTTAAGACCAAAGATAATACAAATACTAAAATTTGAAATTAATCATGTCATCCAATGTTAAAACAAATCACACAATTTTTTTTTCAAACAACATTCTACCCCCCAACCTATTCTAAGCGTGAAAGGAAAATATGCATGTAGAAATGCGAAAATGATGCAGAAAAACTAATTAGAAAAGTTACACTTTAAATGATAGAAAAAGAAAATGATTTTTTTTATAAGCTCAAAAGTTTGAAAATGTATATTTATAGATGAGAAATTAAAAAGAAACATAAAAACTTAATAAAGAAAAAGAAAATGTCTGCAAATTTTTTTTTAGTTTTTTAGTTTTTTTTTGTTTTTTTTTTCAAACGATGAAGATGCGTTTCTAGAGTCACTACACTCCATATTCAGCCATCTTCAACACACAACGTTAGCAACAATTAGTTTCTACAACAAAAAATCAGTAAAAACTTAACCAAGATTCCACAATTGTCGACTATTCCCTCCCCCCAACCAGAACGAAACATTGTCCTCAATGTTTTAAAGGAAATAAGTAGAGTTTAGAAGACATCACCTGGGTGGTATAACACAGAAGAAAATATTTACAGGCGAAAAGTTAAATCTAATTTGTACTTCTTACTGTCGCTACTGTTACCATCATTATTTGAACGCTCCAACACAAAGGTCCAGGGGTTCGGCTCCGGTTTATAAGCTTGTAACATATCAAGTAGCTCATTAGCAGTGTGAGCACAAATAAAAAGTTTTTTCGCATGGGAAGGAATGAAGTAGTTTTTATTGCATGGTTAAGAAATGCGATAAAACCATCATAAAAGTTATTGACATTTAACAAACCGATGAGTTTTTGGTGGATGTGAAGATGGGCCGAAGATGCTAGTGTGATAAGTGCCTCTAGTGTTGCAAGATCTCCTGGAAGGAAAATAAAAGCATCAACATGATTAAGCATTTCAGTTATTCTTTCTTGCATACCTGAGACGACTAACTCTTCTCCAGTTGATGAGTCAGACGAACTGCCCAATGGTTTTAGGACTCTTGGGATGATGCCTAACACTTGACTTCCTCTGATAAAAGTTGCTTCTGAGACCATTTTTGATAACCCTCGGTTACCTCCTCCATACACCAAGTGTAATTTTCTCGCTGCTATGCTTCGACCAAGATCTATGGCTGCCTCAACGAACTCTTTATGTTTGCCATAGGTAAATCCAGAAAGCGCACAAATATTCTTGAATTGTCTATTGAGAGTAGCTGCCATTGCGATACTTCTAAAAAATAATTTGTGAGTGATTGAAAAAAAAATCACATTTAAGAGTCTTGGTGACAGTGGGTCACAGTTGTGTATGAGGTGGCATGTCAGTGTCAAATAACGCGTAAAGCACATGGCTCACGAGTCAAAAAGGAAACAATAAAAAAGGAAAAAGCAAACAGTAATAAGAAAAAAAACAAACAGTAATAAAATTATTAAAGACAATAATGCAAACAATAAAACAATAGTGAAATAAAATAACAATAAAGTAAAATGATATTTACTGCATGGTTCACATCTTCCTCGGTTTACGTCCGAAGCGGCAACGCCCTACATGGGTCGAGGATAGGCTTCCCATCCAGTTTTCTTATAAAGCGGCAAAGGTCGTTTATAGTCAGATTCCCGAGACTATATCGTGCATGCTCTTTCTGGAATAATGGCCATAATTGGAGAATCGCTCCTTGCACATATCCACTGGGATGCGTTTCAAGAGACAAAAGGATATCATCTAATGACTCCTTATTCAAGCCATCCCTAATGAATTGAATTTTATCTTCCCTGTTATCAGACACCATTCCTAAAGAACATGGGTTTCTATCGCAACTCATTCTAGCACACTTATGACAAGCAACAGAAATTCTTCGAGCTCGTCGTTTTCTTGTATAATTTCCTTTACCACAACCAGGCATGAATGCAATAAATTTTGGAGGTAACTCACCTGCCAATCGTACTTTCGCCTCGATTAACCAACGGATGTCACCAGGTATGTTATTCCTCATGAGTAATCGCATGCGTTCGGACCGAGCTTTATAGATCGTAAGGAGGGCATTCTGAGGAAGTGAAGGGAATCGCTTGTGAAGCTTCGCTAGAGTCTCGTTTCTGTCCATACCTTCACCTCAAAATATCAGTTATTATGGGAAACCGAAGTAACCGACTTGATTGTCACGGAGTACCGTTATCCGCCACTTCACCGGGGTAACAAACTAAAGCACACAAACAGAAAAACAAATTAAAACAAACAAAGAAAATTAAAATCGTCCTCTTATTGAATTTACCTCAAGCTCCAACTGGATGTCGTAAACACTTCTCTTAATGTCTATGAGTTGGCTTTCTAAACCCTCAACATAGGCTACTAACTCTGGTGGTTGTAGAGCCCAAATACGATGTGTTTTACAAAATTGAATCTGCCTTTTGAGATGAGTTTTGACACGTTAAAGTGGTTTAAGAATGTTCAGGAGGAACGATCTAAGTATGAGACTCATGATTAATAATGATAAGAGAAAACTTAATAGTTAAACAAACACACTTATGCAAAAATAATTTCAATTAGCAAAAGAATAATATAAAGAAAGAAAGAAAAATCGAATCACCGAAAAGAAAAAAAAATCAATTCAAATTTGGTGGGTCACTCAAATTTATTTCGGTGTCTTTTTCATGTAGTTGGTACTCTAGATATGGCTTTAATCTTTGACCATTAACTTTAAAAGTGACACCGTTCTTTGGGTCCTTAATTTCAATTGCCTCATGTGAAAAAACAGTATGAACAATAAAGGCACCAGACCAACGAGAGCGTAACTTACCTGGGAATAGGTGCAAGCGAGAATTGAATAAAAGCACTTTCTGACCTGGAGTGAATGATTTTCTCATAATTTGCTTGTCATGAAAGACTTTCATCCGCTGCTTGTAAATCTTGGCATTTTCGTATGCGTCATTGCGAATTTCTTCAAGTTCTGCCAGTTGTAATCTTCTTTCTGAGCTGGCTTGCTGCATGTCAAAGTTGAATTTCTTAATGGCCCAATATGCACGATGCTCGAGTTCCACAGGTAGGTGGCAAGCTTTTCCATACACTAGCCTGTAGGGTGACATCTCAATCGGGGTCTTGAAAGCCGTTCTATATGCCCATAATGCATCATCAAGTCTTAATGACCAATCTTTTCTGTCCGGCCTCACCGTCTTTTCTAATATGTGCTTTATTTCTCGATTGGAGATCTCAACTTGGCTACTGGTTTGCGGATGATACGGGGTCGCCACTTTGTGTGTGATTGAATACTTTGTCAAAAGAGTTTTGAATGCTTTGTTACAAAAGTGCGCACCACCATCACTGATTATCGCTCTAGGGAATCCAAAGCGTGAAACAATGTTGCTTTTAAAAAATCCTATCACCACCTTGTGATCATTGGTTCTACATGGAATTGCTTCTACCCATTTTGATACGTAGTCAACAGCAACCAATATGTATTGGTGGCCAAAAGACGGGGGAAAGGGTCCCATGAAGTCGATACCCCATACGTAAAAAATCTCAACCACTAAAATTGGATTTAGTGGCATCATGTTCCTTCGCGTAATGCTCCCCATTCGTTGACACCTATCACATGAAGAACAGAAAGTGTAAGCATCTCGAAATATAGTTGGCCAATAGAAACCACATTGTAAAACTTTAGTCGCTGTTTTCTTAGCACTGAAATGGCCTCCACAAGCTTGTTCATGGCAGAATGAAAGAATATTCTGAATTTCATTTTCTGGGACACATCGTCTAACAATTTGATCTGCACAATACTTGAACAAATACGGGTCATCCCAGAAGAAATTCTTTATTTCTGCAAAGAATTTAGCCTTGTCTTGCTTGGTCCAATGCTCTGGAAGCTTACCTGTAACAAGATAATTAACTATATCAGCATACCATGGTAATACTTCCACACTCATTAATTGTTCATCTGGAAATGACTCATTCAATATTAATGGCTCTGTAATTGAGTCAAAATAGAGACGAGAGAGGTGGTCCGCCATAACATTTTCTGTGCCTTTCTTATCTTTGAATTGCAAGTTAAATTCCTGTAAAAGTAACACCCAACGAATTAGTCTAGCTTTTGCATCTTTCTTTGTGAGAAGATATTTAAGAGCAGCATGATCTGTGAACACAATTATTTTACAACCAATGAGATAAAATCGAAATTTTTCTAATGCAAACACTACTGCTAGCATTTCTTTTTCAGTAGTTGAATAGTTCAACTGTGCATCATTCAATGTCATACTAGCATAGTAAATAACATGGGAAATTCGATTAACTCTTTGTCCTAATACTGCTCCTACTGCATAATCAAATGCATAACACATGAGCTCAAATCGTAAGCTTCAATTTGGAGGCTGAATGATGGGTGATGATGTCAACAACTGCTTCAATTTTTCAAATGCCACGAGACATGAATCATTAAAGACAAAAGGTACATCCTTAGCAAGTAGATTGCATAAGGGTCTAGAAACTTTGCTAAATCTTTAATGAAACGTCTATAGAAACCAGCATGCCCAAGGAAAGATCTTACTTCTCTGACTGTTTTAGGTGGTGGAAGATTAGAAATGAGATCCACCTTGGCTTTGTCAACCTCAATACCTTTGCTCGAAATGATGTGACCGAGAACAATACCTTGTTTTACCATAAAATGGCACTTCTCCCAATTCAAGACTAAGTTCTTCTCGGTACATCTCTGCAGAATTAGCGTTAGATGATGTAAACATTGATCAAACGAGTCTCCAAAGACAGAAAAGTCATCCATAAAGACTTCAAGAAATCGTTCAACCATATCAGAAAAAATGCTTAGCATGCATCGTTGAAATGTAGCAGGTGCATTGCATAATCCAAATGGCATCCTCCTATATGCAAATGTGCCAAAAGGGCAAGTGAAAGTGGTTTTCTTCTGATCTTTTGGTGCTATGGGGATCTGATTGTATCCTGAGTAGCCATCTAGAAAGCAATAAAATTCATGGCCTGCTAATTTATCAAGTATTTGATCGATAAATGGTAAAGGAAAATGGTCTTTACATGTGACAGAATTCAATTTTCTATAATCAATGCATACACGCCATCCTGTAGTTACTCTAGTTGGTATCAATTCATTATCAGCATTGGTAACCATGACTCTGACTTTTGGGGACAACACAGACCCATGAACTATCAGAAATTGGGTAAATGATACCTGCGTCTAATAGATTAAGGACTTCAGTTCTAACAACTTCTTTCATATTAGGATTTAACCGACGTTGCATTTCCCTAGTAGATTTAGCATTTTCATTAAGGTGAATGTAATGTATGCAGTCTACTGGGTTTATACATTTTATGTCTGCTATGGTCCATCCTAATGCTCCTTTATGCTCTTTTAAAACATCCAACAACTTACCTTTTTGTTCGTCATTGAGGGATGATGAAATGATTACCGGCAAAGTACTTTCTTCCCCCAAAAATGCATATTCCAATATGTTGGGCAATGGTTTGAGCTCAAGTTTCGGTGGTGATTCTGATGATGGGATGAGTTTCTTCTCTGATGGTGCTAGTTGTTCAACTCTTGACTTCCATTGATTAGTGTCCATAGATGGTGCTGAGTCAAGTAGGGCGTTGACCTCATCGACTGATCTGTCAATATCAAAATCAAAACCAAAGTGAGTTAAGCATGTCTGTAAAGGATCATCACTAAGGTTTGAAATAAAAGTGTCATCAACTAATGCTTCAATTAAATCCACATCAACAATTCCATCATCTGCATTATGAGGTTGTTTGGCAATGTTGAAGATGTTCAGCTCCATAGTCATATTGCCGAAGGATAACTACATATTTCTGGTCCTGCATTGAATGTAAGCATCCGCAATTGCCAAGAAAGGTCGGCCTAAAATAATGGGGATGTGCTTCCTTGAATCCTGTATTGGTTGAGTGTCAATTACAATGAAATCAACAGGAAAATAAAACTTGTCTACCTGGATAAGCACGTCCTCCACAATACCACGAGGTATTTTCGTGGACCGATTTGCAAGTTGTAACACCACTGGAGTTAGGTGTAATTCTCCCAGTCCAAGTTTCACAAATACTGAATAAGGCAACAAATTTATACTAGCTCCTAAATCCAACAAAGCATTCTCAATTGTGTAGTTCCCTATACTACATGAGATAGTGGGGGAGCCTGGGTCTTTGCATTTTAAAGGAATTTTATGTTGGAGTATAGAACTAACATTTTCTGTTAAAAATGTCTTCTTTTGAACATGCATATTTCTCTTTTTAGTACAAAGGTCTTTAAGAAACTTGGCATAAGATGGAACTTGTTTAATAGCATTAAGCAAAGGAATGTTAACACTTTGTTTGAAGATTTCGAGAATCTCATGGATTTTCCTTCTGCCTTTAGCTAACCTCTGGGAATGGAGCTTTGGGAACGTATTCTCGTGGGTTGGTTTCTTCTTCTCCTCCGGTGAGTCCTCAACATTCAGGTATAATTTGATTTTCCATTGTCTTCTCCAGCTTGTGACGGTAGTCCCTTTTGTTGCTCAATCGTGGAGTGAGATCTTGAGGAATTTGTGGAGTTGGAACTGTTGGTCCATTCTGTTGGAATCCTTGAGGCCATGATTCATGTACTCCTTTAGGATTAAGCACTGGTTGACTTGGAAATTTGCCTTTCTCAACAGTCATTGCCAAGGTTTGAACTGAATAAGCAAGTTGTCCCACCATCTTCTCGAGGCTTGAAACTGATTGAGCTTGTGAGTTGAAGCCCGCTCTCAACTCATTTCGTAGTCCATCAATGGTGCGGTTTTGTTGCTCAATCGTGGAGTGAGTAACATTCTTGAAATTCTGGAACGCATCCTCCCATGGTCTGGGTTGAGAGTAGTTAAGTTACGATTGTATGGTCGAGAGGCTTGAGGAACTTGAGGAATTTGTGGAGTTGGAACTGTTGGTCCATTCTGTTGGAATCCTTGAGGCCATGATTCATGTACTCCTTTAGGATTAAGCACTGGTTGACTTGGAAATTTGCCTTTCTCAGTCATTGGAATAAGCAAGTTGTCCCACCATCTTCTCGAGGCGATTGAGCTTGTGAGTTGAAGCCCGCTCTCAACTCATTTCGTAGTCCATCAATGGTGCGGTTTTGTTGCTCAATCGTGGAGTGAGTAACATTCTTGAAATTCTGGAACGCATCCTCCCATGGTCTGGGTTGAGAGTAGTTCTGGTTCTGATTGTATGGTCTAAGTGGGGGCTGAGAGGCTTGAGGAACTTGAGGAATTTGTGGAGTTGGAACTGTTGGTCCATTCTGTTGGAATCCTTGAGGCCATTAAAAATTGAGGTGGTCTCTCCATCCAGGGTTATATGTGTTGGAGTATGGGTTGTAATTTGATGGCTTTCTCATTACACCTATGGCATTGGCTTGATCTGAGTATGAGTCATGGTCATGTGGTTCTGTTGATTTAGCAGTCGATAATGATGCTATTTGTCGAGCAAGACCTTCAACCTTCTCCTTAACTTCTTTGATTCCTGAAGTTGACTCGCCAATGTGAACCTCATTCACTCCTTTAATCCTTCTAGTATTTCTGAGTGATCGACTCCGTTTTTGGGAATTGTCCGCTTGTAGTTGGAAAAACTCCCAAATTTCTGATGCACTTTTTGACATTAGCTCTCCTCCACTTGTTGCTATTAGCCATTCTTGCACATTCAGTAGTAATCCCTCCAAAAAGTATTGGCATTAGTGTCATTTCTCATACCCATGATGTGGACACTTCAAGAGTAGCCCATTGAATCGCTCCCACGTTTCGAAAAATTGCTCGTCCTCTCTCTGGGTAAACTCCGAGATTTTCCTGCGAACAGCATTGGTTTTATGCACTGGGAAATATTTATTCAAAAATTTCGTTACCATTTGTTCCCATGATGAAATGCTATTGGCAGGCAAAGTATTTAACCATGAACGAGCTCTATCTTTTAAAGAAAATGGGAATAATCTAAGCTTTACATCATCATCTGAAAAATTCTCATATTTAAATGTTTGACAAATTGCATGAAAATCATTCAAATGATTATATGGCTCCTCATTTTCTAGGCCATAGAATGTGGGGAGACAATTTAGCACACTAGGTTTTAATTCAAAACTCCTAGCAGCTACATTTGGATATCTTATGCATGATGTGCTCAAATTAGCTAAGGGACTGAAATAGTCCTTAAATGGCCTCTCCTGTGGTTGCAAATCCATTTCAAATTTATTTTTAATGTGCTTTTGTGTGCGAAGTGTTTTTTCAAGTTCAATGTCTATAGGTTCAAGATTAGGTAATAATGACCTACGACCATGCATGCAAAACAAATAAAATAAAAATAAATATGAGAACAAAACAAATAAAAATAAAGAAGAGAGAAAAATTACGATACTAACCTTATCGCACTATTACAACCTTTCTATAAAAACACACTAAAACAAATACGTGAAATAAATTAACTAAAAATTAAATTAATAAGATAAAAAAAATTACAAAGAAAAATAAATTGAAAATTGAATTACAGAATTTTAAAGAAGAGAGAAAATGAATAAATAAAAATTTTTAGCTCAAAATGTAAATTCACTCTTTTTTTTTAATAAAAAAAATTACAAGAAAACAATTAAAAGAATTTATTCACAAAAATTAATTCTAAGAATTAAAATTACTTACCTCCCCGGCAACGGCGCCAAAAACTTGTTGTGCAAATTTTAATGAACTCGCAAGCGCACGAATCTATTGTAGTATAGACTAATGGTGACGAGTGTCGATCCCACGAGGAGGTGGATTTTAATTGTGTATAGAATTAATTTTGTAAATGGGTGGTTGGATTTATGGTGGAAATAATTTGAAATATGCTAAAACTTAAATTAAAATGGCAAGAATAAATTCTAAATTTGGAATTGAAATGGCGAGAATAAATTGAAGAGAATTCTATTGAAATAACGTATCGGATCCGTATCACATGGGCTAAATAATCCGTATTAATGTCAATTAAATCATGAGGGAATCCACACCTCGAACCACGCCCTAATCAATATGGTGCTTATCGTAAATAATAATAACCTTGTCAGTGGTGAAACTAAGGCTGACTAGACAAGATTAGTATTATTTGTAAGTCAAAACATCCAGAGAGGAAGAAAAAGTAAATTTACCAAATTAAGCCCATGACACATGTTGAGACTTCACCCAACCCAAGCTTAAAAGAAAATTAGCCACTCATAATTGAACTAGGGCAAATGAGAATTTATTAAAATATGAAGAAAATGCAAGATGGAGAGGGAATTACGAAAATGGAGTCCAAAAATGGATTGAGAGATATTAAATTAGTGAGGCCCTTTTTATAGATACATGGAGTAAATCATGGCCACCTGATTAAAAAGCATTGGGCCAGATTGCGCCACGTCATCATCGACGCGGTTTGACCACGTGGATGAAGAATACGGTTTGACACGGATGAAGCGATGCGGTTTGGTTGAAAATAATCGCGTGATGCATGTATGCACTGAGATTTGTCGTCGATATACCGCCACGCCACCATCGACATAAGAATTTTAGTCAACAGATTGTGACATCTCATCAATGCCACATCATCGGTCAATGCCATGTCATCGATCATCATGTGAACGCATACAATATCGTGAATAGTATACATGTGAATAGTGCTATTTTTCCTTTTCCTCCTAAGGTTTTTCCGAGTTCAAAAGTGATGCCCGTTTTACCGTCTGATCTTTCCTTTATTGTGAAATGACTATAATGCCCCTAAAATACATAAAATACTTAATTAAAATAAAACACATGTAATTAAATCACAAGAAGGTTAAATACATAAAAGTAATGGTTGTTAGTAAGGCTTGAAAGGTAAAATGACGGTTTTCTCCTTTATAAATATCCATTTTCTAACACTCAACATCACTCGTCAACACATGGAAGTGTATTTGGTTGTAGGAAATTATTCAACACATGCGTATTGTCCTGTTATTATAACCTTTGGGCGTGATTTCCCTAGACCAATATATTGAGGAAATAATTCCCCTCTTGTCATCTTTAAAAGCTCTAGAAAATTTTTTCCTTGGGTGCCATTCCCTCAAAATAGCTGGGGTGTTATTATTTTGAAATGACTTTTTTTATCTGAAAGGATAGATAGGTATTATAGTTTGGTGCCTTTGAAATATGGCACCTACAACCGGAAATATAAGAGGAGAAAGAAGGTGCATTTGCTTGTTAAAAAGAAGAAGAAATATAACTTTATTTTGTTTTAGAGGAGCTTCATTCATTAATGAAGAAAAGTAATTACTCCACGAATTGACCGTTGGCTGGCCAACTAAAAGATATAAAATAGGCTATTCTTAAGATTTTGTTGTGCAACATTTTTTTCTTTAAATTTAATTCATAGAAATTTATGGATAAAACTAATATATTTTTTAATTGAATTTCTTTGAAACTTATGTTGTATTTTTTTTTCCTTTTTTGCAAGCAAATTGTGAAGGATGATGAATATTCTGGCATTATATATGTAATTTAATCTCGTAACATAAAATGTTACTACAGGTGCCATATTTCAAAGGTACCAAACCATGCCATATGTCTATCCTTTCAGATAAAAGAAACTATTTTGGGGTAATAACACCCCAGCTATTCCGGCAGAATGGCACCCAAGGAAAAATTCTTCTGGAGCTCATAAAGATGGCAAGAGAGGGAATTATTTCCTCAACCCATTGGTCTAGGGAAATTACTTCCAAATGTCATAATGACAGGAAAATAAGCACATGTGGAATAATTCCCTACGACCAAATTCGCTTCCACGTCTACAAAAATGACGGGTGACACATGTCATTAGATTTAGGGTTTCAAGTAAATCCTAAATCCACATCACTCATCATCTATAAATAGAGACCTATCTCTAAGAGAAATGAGTTTTTGGCCTCCAAAAGTACTGTTCATTCTTAGATAGAGAACATATCTTCTCTATCTTTCTTATTTCTTAAATCTTGATTAAGCACTAACTTCGGCGTTGGAGTGTCTTTTTTAAATACTCAACTCGCCGAATTTGAGGTCAACGATCGTGACAAGTTCTCCACAAACTACAAATACGTGTGAAGGTAAAAATTTCAGCCCATTCATTGGCGCCATCTGTGGGAAACTTCTAAGTTGAAAGCCATTTAAAGCCCACACAACCACCACTTTAAATTCACTTTCTTAGATTAAATTTGGTTGTGTATGGTTGTAAAAAGAGGTGAATACTTGCATATACTAATACAAATGGGTTTATGTATGAGGCCTAAACCTTAAACATGATTGAAAAGGAGATAAAACCAAAAATCCAAGCTAAAAAATAAAGGTCTCTTCTTCAAGCGAGTTGATGGAGATAAAGAGTAAAGAAAATGAAAAGCTCATTTGGTCAACATAAAACTTTGGCCAAATAGTATAATGTCAAGATGATGAAAAAGGGTCAAAATGGTCTTTAAAACTAATTCCTGACAGCTATGCTAACTTTTTTACATTTCTGCCATTTTATTTATTCCCTTAGAATTTATTTATTTTTCCACGATTGAGGTTAAGGAAAACCTAAGCATTTACCTTACCAAGGGGAATATATGAAGGGCATTAAGCCGACATGGATCAATATAACTTTATATTCTAATAGAATAACCATGATCCTGTATCTAACAATCATGGTATTACCCACGAGTGAGGCTAAGGAAAACCCAAACATTCACCTCCTGATAGGGAATAAACAAACGGATATTACACCAATGTAGACTAATCTAACTTTCCTTACATATTATACAACTAACGATTATCTTTACGCATCTAGCCTTTACATTTTCGTATTTACTCTCGATTATTTACAAATTTCATAATTTTATATACTAATTCCTAGAGGAAGTAGAAAAACCAAATTACTTGCCCTTGAACAACAGTCAAAAGAGTAGTCCTGAAAAAATTAAAAGACGGGCGAAGAGGCAAATTAGCCTACCAAAAGAAAGGGTTGGAACCTACATAGAACAAACTTACAAAGGTACATAGGAAACTGATAATGATGAGGAATAAAGGTTCCAAGAATGCCTGCAAAAGGGAATTCAAAATATTCTAAGGAAACTGTAAAAAGAACTTCCAGATGGCTTCCACAGCGGATGATGCTTGCCCTTGAACAACAGTCAAAAGATAGCCTCGAAAAAACTAAAAATAGGTGAAAAGGCAAATTGGCCCACCAAAAGAAAAAGTCTGAACCCACATAGAACAACCTAAAAAAGGCACATAGAACAGATAGTGATGAGGAACGCGGGTTCTAAAATGCCTACAAAAGGGAATTTAAAAGATCCTAAGGAAGCTCTAGAAAGAATTTCCAGATGGCTTCCACAGCAGATGATGCCATGATATTGGCCCCCTAGAGAAAAAGCTAAAGTCCATTTGAATCATATTCTGGACTAATCTAAATGCTTACTTAGATTGATAACTTGTAGATGAGGAACATTTCATCTTAGCTGATATGACTATATGAATGATTTCAACTCTTGAAAATATTAATCTAATAGATAATGTATAACTCAAGTACTCAAGTTATTGATAACAAAATGTGAAAACTCTTCCATATTTTCAAATGACTCATGCACTGTATTAATGAGCATTCGCATGCATAAATATTTATATCTATGTATCTCACAAGAATCCACATTCATTATTGTCTCATGAACGCTCATGATTATCTCATACATTGTCATATATGTTTCCAAAAATCTTAAAATCAATTTTAGAACTAACTGGATTGCCTAAGGAAAATTTTCATTTCCCGCTAGAACTTTAACAGATGAAAAAGTTCAAAGAACAAGATATATTCCCTCCTACGTCAAAGGAAATGAAGATTTTCTCTAGGAACTTCAGTTCAAGAGAAAAGTTCAAAGAACAAGAAATATTTCCTCCTACATCAAGTGTAAGGATGGAAATTTAATCCGGACCCGGACGAAACCCAAATTTTTCGGACCGGGTTCAACCCGTACCGGATTAAATAAATCCGGTATCCAGATGCCATTTTCAAAACCCGCATATATCCAGGTCTGATTACGGGTTTAGGTGAACCCATATATCCAAAATCTGGACCCGGATATTTATTAATTTTAATATTCATTTTTAAAAATTATTTTTAATATAAATAGGAAAAAAAAGCCCAAATGGTGCCCTAGCTCATTTACACTTTCACAGCCGTAGCAACCATTTCCTCTCTTAGTCCCTCTTTAGCTCATCTTCATCAAATCAAATCATCGTTTTCACCTTCGCAGTTGTTCATCATCATCATCATCACCAGCCGTTGTTTCCTTGTTTTCTTTTAACCCAATGATGTGGCTGTTCATCATCATCATTATTTATAATTTATTTAATTTTGAAATATTTTTTAATTGTTGGTTGTGATTATTCACTCAACCGAAGTGCTTTCACTTTCTTCTCTCTTTCGCCTACTCATCTCAACTTTCTTTTTCTGTCTTTTATCTGTTCTCTGCATGGACTCTGAGGAGTTGCATTGGTTCTATACTGCCCTTTCTCTTCCTGAGGAGGAAGGTGAGGTAGTTGCTATTAAGGGGAGTGCACACGATGGTAGTGTACACAGATTAGATTAGTACTTGGTGGACAAAGTTTTAACAAATAAGGCAATCCGTTGCGAAGGGTTCAAAACGGCCACTCAACAAATCTGGAGAACTACTCACGGGTTAAAAACTGAAAGTCTTGGTTGTTGCTGTTAATAGATTAGAGTGCTGGAAACGTGATCGATTTGATTCAAATGCAGCAATAATGATGATGATATCGAACCCAGAATTGAACGAGCTGATTTGTATTTGGTTTGTTTAAAACCTAAATTTGTATTTGATTTGCTGAAATCTTGGATTTGCATTTCTATTTGATTTTTTAGTTGAATTTAGTTTTTTTTTTCAATTGGATTCATCAATCCTGGTTGAAAACCCACAATCCGGGAACTCGAATTTTCTCGGGTTAAACCCTGACCGGACCCGGAGTGGAAAAATGCGGGTTTATTTTCGGGTTCGGTATAGAAAATATGCGTCTGGGTCTGGATCCGGAAAGGCTAAACCCGCACCCGGATCCAGATTTTGCCATCCCTAATCAAGTGAAAATTAGATTTCCTCCTAAAACTTCAGTTCAAGGAAGAAGTTTAACGAACAAGAAATATTCATTCCTCCGTTAAAGGAAAAGAAAATTTCCTCATAGAACTTCATAATAATATTCTTTTGGAAAATATTTCACTTCTCCTAAAGCTAATAATAAGGAAAAACTTCCCTAAGCCAACAAGGAGAAAAACTTTCATGATAATATTCCTTCAGAATAAGTCATTTTTTCTAGTGCCAAGAAAAGACCAATGCCCTGTAAGACAACCGAAGGTTAAGAAAAAACTTAGGCAAACAAAAGGAAAGGCAAGAAGAGCATGCCAAGCCATGAGAAAGCAAATGCCCAACAAGGCAAAAGCTAACGAAAGAAAACAAAAGCCAAAGACAACAAGGGAAAGCCAAACTAAGGAATGGCCAACCCTATACAAACCAAGACAAAAATGAGTCAAGCTAAACCAAGGCATAAAATATCTGCTTATCAAAATTCTGGAATAGAAACAAAGATTTTCATAAGCCATTCTTGAACTAACTAGAATGCCTAAGAAAAAAGTTTGCATTTGCTCTTATAACGTCGGTTAAGGAAAAAGTTAAGGAAACTGACATTTTCTCTCGAAGCTTTAGTTCAAAGGTAAAATTTAGTAGATTCAAATACATTGATTTAAAGAACAACTAACATTCCTCCTGGAACTTCAATTTAATGTAAAAGCTCAAAGAATAACTATAATTTCCTCCTGGAATTTCAATTTAGAGAAAGAATTAAAAAAGATAACATTTCATCTAAAAACTTCAATTAAGAGGAAATAGTTCACTTTTCCTTAAGTCAACAAAGAGAAAAGTTCATTGATACATTCCTCCCGAAATATATTCAAACACCCAAAGCATAGTTCTTTAAAAAGGCCACGTGGCCGGTCAAACAAAAGTCAGAACTTCTTATTCCAATTAAAGTATTTGCTCAAGAAAATACACTTGCAAAGGGAGTAATATAGGTGCCATATTTCAAATGCACTAAACCATGCCACATGTCTATATATTCAAATAAAAGAAGTTATTCTGGGCAATAACACCCCAACTATTCCAAGGGAATAACACCTAAGGAAAAATTCTTCCGAAGATGGCAAGATAGGGAATTACTTCCTTAATCCATTGGTCTAGGAAAATCATGCTCAATGGTCATAATGTCAGGAAAATATGCATATGTGGAATAATTCCCTATGACCAAATTCACTTCTACGTGTACAGAAATTATGGGTGACACGTGTCATTAGGTTTGGGTTTAAAGCAAAACCCTAAATCCACATCACTCATCATCTATAAATAGAGACTCATCTTTAAGAGAAAATGGTATTTTGCCTCCAAAAGTATTATTCATACTTAGAGAGAACCTGTCATTTCCATCTTTCTTCTTTTTTTAATCTTCATTAAACACTAACTTGAGTGTCGAAGTGTCTTTTTTAGGTATTCACTCGCCGAATTCGAGGCCAACGATCGTGACAAGTTCTCCACAAACTATAAATATGTGTGAAGGTAAAAATTTCAGCCCCTTCATTTACATAATTGCTTTGCATCGTTATGCTTAATTCCTTATGCTCATTGCTTATAATTTACTTTGGCATCCATCCACCCTGATATAGAAATCTTGTGAACTGGCCATGCCTATGTGTAGCAATAATTTGCATTGGATTAATATTTGCAATACTTTTAATTACACATTTAGTGTTTGATCGAAGTGGGGCATATTGAAAGTAGTTCAATTTACGTAAAAAGAAAATTATTTTGTCCAAGATTGAAGAGATGTGTATATTAAAAACTTAATATCTCAAACGTTATGTGAGGTAATTGAAGTTCTTAAGAAATATATCAGTATATGTAATAAATAAGTTCAAAATAAAAGTATAAATAAATAAAATTGATGGTATTTTTACTCAAACTTAGTAGTTTCCCAGTTCCCAATTCCATCTTTTTAGAATTTGAATTTTTAAGAATTTTACTAGAGAGAAATCATCAAAGGCTAAGGAAAGGATTAAGGACGGCAAAAGTCCCCATGGGGACGAAGACCCTTGGGGATTTTCCCTATTCGGGGAGGGTATGAGGACGATTTTGATCCCAATTTCTTATTCCGTGAAGAGATAGGGACAATTTTTTATCCAGTTTTTATTCGGAAAAGGGATGGGAATGAGGTGGAACCTCCATCCCCTACACATTCCCCATTTCCTCATATTAAAATTTAATTTTGATTTTATTTTCTAGAATTATTAATAAATGATTAATAAAATTTAAATTATAAAATATTAACTATTAGTATAAATAAAAAATATCAAAATATTTGTACAAATCAACTATAAAAATTACGAGCTTAGTTAACTAGTTATAGTCCTGAATTACTATTCAATTATACCTTATTTCAAAAGTCTTGGCCCAAAACTATTTTAGATTATGAGTGATATTGCTTATATTATTTTTATTGTTTTAGATTTGAAACGTAATGTTATCTCGCAATTTGCCACATTCCTTGAGGGAAAAAAGGATGAGCACAAGGTGCAAGAGTAAATGTTTTTATTAAAAATATTAAATTTAGTATCTATACCCATTTCATTTATTTCATTATTGATATAAAAATAATTTCTTTTTATTATAGAATTATGAAGATTGACGAATATAATTATTCTGATGATTTGTATTTTTTAGTGTGATGTTTCTATTGAATTAATGTTAGTCTAAGATATATTGTCAAACCTTACTTTTGTTTAAATTTTTTATTTTATTTTAATATGATTAAATCAAGTTCAGAAATTAAAAACGTATCGATTATTTTCGAGATCCCTTTTTATTATTCGGGGAGAGGCGGATCAAGTAAACGGTGACGAGGATATACGTAGAATATTGGGAATGAGTGTGGGGATGTCGGTCCCCTCCCCTCCCCATTACCGTCCCTTGAAATGATTCATATATATTTAAAGGGAATATATATATATATATATTAATTGAACGCTAACCGTATCAATAAAACATTAATTGAACCGTATATATATATATATATATATATATATATTAATTGAACGCTAACCGTATCAATAAAACATTAACGTTGGTCTATACTTAGCTTTAGATTTCTATTTCTCCAATGTGTTAAAGCTTAACAAGGAGTTTTACCTCAGGGCAATTCCTCGGCGGATTTCTGCTAAGGGCAAAGTGCTGTTTTCTTTTTTTAGTTTTGCTCTTAACAAGGGCATCAAATTCATTCTACATAGCTACTTTCCACAAAGGATCATAAAGCTTCTATACCTGTAGTTGGTTCTAAAATATTGTGTGATGATAAGAACGCCTTTGGTTTAAAAATTCCTTCTTTTAACTTTAGTAATCATAAGTGTTTGGACAAAGGTTAAGACGGTGGTTCTATCTGAAGTGTTGGTAGGTTTTTAGAACCAAATAAAATACTGATAGCACAATGTCAAAGTATAAAGCTAAATTGTGGCCAAAAGGATTCATCAAACAGTTGTCGTGGACTATTCTGAGACTTTTAACCCCGTTGTCAAATCATGAATGATTCTCAATTAAATTGTAGTGAAGAATTGGACGGTCAGGCAAACAGATATTAACAATGCTTTCCTTAATGATGATTTTTCTGGAGATGTTTATATGGCTCAACTAGCGGCATTTGCTGTTAATTAAGGATGGATAGATATGCCAACTTTTAAAGCATTATATGGTCTGAAACAGGTTCCTAGGGCCTCGTATGATAAGGTTTTTTTTTTTTTTTTTGTTTTATTTGTGATATGAACAAGTTGAGATTCATGATGTCTGAAAGACGGCAACACCTCACCAAGTCTAACTTGGTTAATTAACAAGGTGGTTTAAGAAGGAAGGCAAAAGTCTATTCGAACAATGAAGACTATAAGAGAGGGAATGAGACAGGTTTGCTGGCTAAAGAAGAGAATGGGGAGAAATATTTCGTTTTAGAGGAGCTTCATTCCTTGATGCATAAACGTAATTGCTCCGGATTAACGTTCGGGTGGCCAATTGGTAACTAAAGAACATGCCACTGTCGACAAGATTTTGCTGTGCGATTCTTATTATGAATGGATAGAAATTCATTGTTCGAAAGTGTAACAGTGGTAATAGAGTTAAAAAAACTCTTGTATCAACCAATGTGCCATAACTTCTTTTGTTTGATAAAAATACAAAATGATAAAAATAAATTATGTGAGCTATAACATATTTAATCCACACAATTTAATCATGCAATACATTTTATACAAAATAAATCATAACTTCTTTTTTTTTTCTAAAATTTAGTACACAAATCCATGGATAGAAATAATATATATTTTTATTTAATTTATCTAAACCTTTTTTTCTGCAAACAATATTAGTGACTTTTGATATTGTTTATTATCAAACATCGATCGGAAGATTAGGTTCGGCCAAAACCAGCTTTTGTATTTTAGGATGAGAAGCTATTTGCATGTAAAGTTGCATTTTATTAATTTGCTGTTCTCCCTTTTCTTATTAGACCACATAGATACATGAATCCAAACAATGTCTGACACCCACACAAAGCCAAAAAAATTGAACAAGTTTTGTGAGTATTGTCAAAATCCTTGGCACCCAGAATAAGAGCTCTGTGTCTGTGGACAGCATCAACCGTCCACTAAAAATAAATGGAACAAGAGGCCAGTTTCAAAGTTCATCTACATTCGCCATCTTTGGAATCAGAACTTCAGATAGGATATCTTGTTCTCTTATTGAGTCCACAAGAGGCATAACATGAACATCCAACTGTTTTTCTATATCATCAGACCATCTATTTTTCCTCCAATGCCATTATATAGCACAGCAAAATTACAATAATTAAAGCAAGACTGCAGAAACAAAGAACCACAGCACAGGAGGAACGAGATTCATCCGTTCCTGCTCTTGAGAGAAACCCATCATTGCCACATAATCGGAGTCATACAGTTGCTTGTTCTCTAAACTCACATTGACTGAGCTCCAGAACTTTTGAGTGAATTTTTGGCACCAAAGCTTGAGCAAATAACATGATCTCAAATGTAGGTGTCAGTTGACACGGTGAATTAGAACCTTAAAAAGTTTCATTTGATTAATCCAAGCACTTCAGAATCATAAACTAGAAAGGACTGGAAGCTGGTTGCTGCTAAGATACCAAACACTTCAAAAAAAAATTCACGAGAATGCTCAAAACTTCAGATTGCTTTCATACTGTTATCGTAAATTTCATTTAATCTTTTTTTCCAAAAAAAAAAAATAGAAGGTTCAACACTATGTGTATACTTCAATTTCATAGATGGAAAAGATTAACGGAGAAAGGAGGGAGGGAATGTAACAATAATTCATAGTTCTTTCTTTATTTTTTAATTACCTTGTCAGGTCCTTTCAATTTTCTGTACATCTTATTTCAAGAGCATGAAGGGAAGAGATGAACTCAAAATACAGGATGAGACAGGCCTGACAACTCAAACAAGATTCTGGCAAAAACAATTAATATGAACTCATCAGTAAAACCAGCCATAAAAAGCTCCAGATTTCCGGGTGGTAAGGAACTGAAATTATGCACGTGCCAAAGCAATAGTTACTCATCTGTTTGTAGAGCGAGATGAACGGCTGCTTGGATCTGCATGACCTTTCTTCCACAAGGCTGCAAGACTCTGGAAACATCTTAGCAGCCCAACCTGAGTATGCAGGGTACTGGATAAGACTCATATTTTTTCTCAAGATAAAACAGGCAACAAAATGCATTTAAACAGCTCCAGATGATATCCCAAAACACCAATAACCTAGGATTATGCAACAAGCGCATTCACCTAGTTCTTATATTACTTATCTAGGATCAGGAACTATCTTTTCTAAGGTTCAAGAAAGAAATTTATTTTGGTAAATCTAAATCACACAGCAAGAAGAGCCAACTTTCCTTCACTTCTTACTTTCCTCATTATTAATGCTGCTCAAGGAATCACATTGTATTGAGTTAACTGCAAATTTGCAGCAACTAGACTAATTCTAGAAAGTTATTTGAATCAAATTTCCCCTCACACTACTGCAAGTAAATGTCCCTTGCAGGTTCACTTTCCATTTAAATTAACAGAAAACACAAAATCGATTGTCGCATGAACCACAGACTTGTACATACAGAACTTAGCCACTTCTCTCTTTGGCTTCTGCTTCACACATCATCAACATATTGATATCCAAATTCAAAAGAATTGTATATCCTAACATCATGGCAGCAAATTTGAAAGCTTGGTCCCCTTAATTTGACTCTCTCTCATACTGCAAATCAAACTTCCTATCATGGTTTTGGTTACATGAGATATTTTAATGTAGTTTTAAACATTGAAAGTAAATTGATTAGAGGAGGGAGAGATGGAAGGTAAGGAGGTAGATAATGAGAGAGAACTTGCCAGAAACTCAACCAATGTATCCATACATTATCATATTCAACAAAGAATTGAAGATGCCTTGGGCAAAAAATGTAAGCAAACAATACAATGCTACTTTCACTACATGAAACTCCCAGCCTTATCCCCATGCCTGAATAAACCATAAAGAGCAACTCTAATCAAGTCACAAAAAACAGATGAACGTTTGGATGGAACATGAACTAGGTTCGCTGCTGAATCAATTTCAGTTGCTTCAGAAGATCTAGTGTAGAGTTATATTGAGAACTTTTTACAATCCATTCTTTCTCTCTTAGCCCTTGAAACAGGTCGTCATTTGTTAAAGTTTAATAACCAACTGGAGAACAAGGAAAAACATTTGTTTTCAGTAGTTTCCATTACCTTTCAAGGATAAATAATTTTCTGTCAAGGTAGTATGAGACATTATTAAAGTGAAAGGGGTACATTCTTTAATAAAATTGCAGAGGGACAAATTAAGACATGGGGTAAAGTGAAAAAGGTGTTTGAATATGCCATTATACAAAATCTACCCTGCTATGCATTACAAATACTGCTATTATGTGTCATTTATAAAAGTTTATCATAGAAATTATAAGCACTTTGATGGCGATAAGGCTAAAGGAAAGCTCAGTGCTCGCACACATGAACACACAAAACTTACATGCAAGGAGAGTGGGATAGAGAGAGAGAGAGAGAATTGATACCTTCCAGTGTCTCTTAATAGAAAGCTGGTCACTTATGTCATCCAACCTCATAAGTATTTGCCTGAATGTTGGTCTCCTGAATGGCTCCTCACTCCAGCAATCCTCAATTAACCTTAAGAAGAATCAAAACGGCTTTTGTCAAACAGTGAACTACCTCAAGTGAGAAGACAAAATGGAAACATTGTTATAAATGATATATAGTATGATAACGTTCCTCTGACCTCTAAATTACACATTTGCCATGGAACAATGAAAGCAACCAAAAAAGGGTGCAAAAAACAAGGGTCCCTGGATACCACATGCCAGCCTAAAGAATGGCAACTGGAATCACTAGATAAAAGGAAACGAGAAATCTCAATTTGTTTAATGTTGCTATCTTATGGCCAAAATCTGAATGTATCCACGAATAGGCTAACAAAAGAAGTACAATTTGATTCATTCCCCTTATCTCTTAAAACAATAAAAGCTCAATTTCAACAATGTCAAACTTTGGCCTAGCGATATTGAAGCCAATTCCACCTTATTGCATTCTTTTAGGAATTCTGACTTTGCATAAAAACGTATGCCAGCTTTTGTGATGAGATAAAAAAGAATCATGGGAAAATCATGATGCCATCATCTGAAAAAATTGGGTGATTACAGGATCAACCAGCAATATACCCATATATGTCTACAGAAGAACACCACAAATATGAAGAAAGCAAGATTGATCTCGTACTTACTCTCTTAATCCATAAGCGTAATGCTTTGTCAGAGCTCTAAATGGTGGCCGCTCATTTGCTATGTATGCTTTAGGAACTTCTTTTTCTTGCTTTGTGGGAAA
The DNA here is from genome assembly GCA_030449895.1 of Citrus mangshanensis. Lineage (NCBI taxonomy): Eukaryota > Viridiplantae > Streptophyta > Magnoliopsida > Sapindales > Rutaceae > Citrus > Citrus mangshanensis. Next base: position 425,620 of record JASUUJ010000133.1, on the reverse strand, counting down.
TGGTGGACAACCTTCAATCATCTAGAGTAACAGCAGATTAAATAAATTATTGGAACCCAGAAAAAGCATCATCCTTACATGCAATATATCTAATCTAGAGTATGTAACCTGACAACTTTATGCCACAAAAACCCAGTAATCAACTTTCAAGTAATCAAAATGATAAATAACTCAACTAATTTGATATATTACTAATCAACGATGCACACAAATCAACCAATTTTACATATACAGAACTTTTATGGAAGTGTTCTGGTTTGTGGTTCTTTTGGGGTGAATTGGCAAAAAAGAAATTGAATAATGTTTCTATATAGCTTGGCTAGGGAATATGTTAAATGTTTATGGGAAAGAGTTCATTTGCTAGCTTTGGGTGTCACTGATAAAGGAATTTCAAGACACTACTTTCATCTTCATAATCTTAAACCAGCCTCCACTAGAATGTAGATCAAGGGTAAATCAGTCAAATTATCAATCCACTGCAGTACCAGCATCAGGTTTTGGGCTGAAATTGAATAACTTGTTTCCATGCTGATCCCAGCTTAGTGGACAGAATTTCTTTGGTTAGTCTTTTGAACTTGAGTGGTTTAGTTTTGTTTTGTATAGATTATAAGGTTGTCTTCATGCTGATCCTAGTCTAGTGGACAGCTTGCTCACTTTTTTAAAACCCATTCATTGTTAATATATACAAGTTTTGTTTGTTATCCAAATAATAAAAATATCAACAAAAGGATACAGGGAGGATCAATACTTTGATTGTGGAGAAACAAGATCATCTGATGGATTGAATACCAACTTAATTTAGACTTGCCTATTATCAGTAGAAAAATAAACAAGAAATATAGACTATAGAAAGTCCAAAGTGATAACATGGAAATCCAATGTATGATCAATTTGAAAAAAAATGTCCAAAGCAATTATATCATCAACTGTAATGAGGATGTCACGTTTGATCTTAAAACAACATAAGATGACAGCTATTGATATTTAAGCAACATGGAATTCATCAAGTGTAAAAATTAAGGTAGTAAAAATAAATATATAGAACCTGTTGCTAAAATCTATTTGCATATATAGCTGTGCATTGATGCAAGTATGTACCACCACATACTGATTTGAGTAAACATATAGAAAGTGTTGCAAATTTGCATTCTAACAATTTGACAAATGGATCTTCTTAATTATAAAGTGTTAAATTTTATACTTCATTTTTTTTTTTTTTTGGGGAGATGCCAATATTGATATTCAAGCAACATGGAATTCATCAAGTGTAAAACTGAGGCAGTAAAAGTAAACATACAGAAAATATTGCTAAAAACTATTTCATATATAGCTCTAAATCCATATCAGTATGTACTGGTACATACTGATTGGATCAAACATACAGAAAGTGTGGCTAAAATCCATTTGCATTACAGTTTGACTAATGGATCTGATCATGATAATGCACTCTTTGGGATAGTTAAATGTCACTTCAAAGTAACGTAACATTAACAAACCAACAAAATACATTAAACTTCCAGCAAATATAAATGCACAAACAGCTGATGGTAAAGTTAAAAGCATAATATTTGTAACCACAGCAAAATCAAATTAGAAACAAACTAAGTTGATTGTCAATAATTTAAGTCTGATTGGTGCATCCATAGAGAATTTGTTAAATTTCCATGCTGAACATCCAGTGTCCTCAACTTTTGACATCCCTTGTGATGATAATCAAGAAATATAGCAGTATGTGTGAACTGAAAATTCAAAGAAATCTTTAGTTGCAAAAAGAGTCACAGGTATAATTTCAAAAGGTCAGTTTATCTCCGCCACAAGTTCATTTCCTATGTTGCAGGCTGAATTAACAAGATTTCTCAAACATCTGTTATATAATATCAGCTTGTCAAGTGCTGAAGTTGGCATCCATGTTTACTAATTGCAACCTAATATCCACCACCCATATTACATATCCTAAAGCATATTGGAAACAATATCATGTATTATTTGAAGACGAGGTGGAGAGGGGAAGATGAGGTAGAGGTGGGTGTCGGGGAAGAGTGAGAGGGAGAGAGGGCAAGAGGAAGAACCTCTTGTAAGATCAAAGCAAATGAAAACACATCCACTTTAGTGTCATATTCTTCATTTTTGTAAACCTCGGGGGCTGCATATCTCCCTGGTCAAAAAAAATGGATGACATGAAGCATTTACCATTAAAGCACACAAATATTTAACTTTTAAAACTTCAAAATTTTGCCTATTGCAAGAGACTGCTTGGAGATCCTATTTGGATAGGAGCCCATGCAGCAAATTTTGATCCGGACAGTCACTTAAAATTCCGAGCTGGTCTAATTCTTTCTCAAGGCCAAAATCAAAAGGCTAAATATCTATCGTACATAGCCTGCTAAGCTAGCATTAATCAAAGAAAACAGCATAAAGAAGTGTACCCAAAGAAGAAAGCTTACAGGAAGTTTCCTCGCATGTCACAGGTCTGTCTTCCTTTACTGTATTTGCAAATTTCAGTAGCTTGCTGAGTCCAAAGTCTGCAACTTTCAGATGCCCAGAATCATCCCGCAGTATATTTCTGTTATCTTACTCGAACAGTTGAGAAATTTTAAAAAAGTCTTAACCATTCAGGTACTAATCATTCATACTTTCTAATTCTTTAAATGCACAGTTGAGGGGGATGTAAGATTGAAAACTTACGAAGGCTCAAGATCCCGATGAATTATTGCTTCAGGTCTGTTTTCATGCAAATAATTCATTCCCCTACAATAGACATGATGACTTCCAATCAAGATATAAAGAAACACCTAATAATTCATCAAATATATCAATGTACGATGGTCCCTCCTACTCAAAAGGATGGGTAAAGAATAACACAAAGACCAGAGCATATTGTTTTAGAAATAAACAAAGACACAAATTAAAATATATCACTCCAAAAAATACGCAGAGCAATTTATATGGTCTAAAAGCCACGTCAAATTTACAAAAAATTTCTCCCACGGTCGTATATGTGTCCTACCATTTTCTAAGCATATTAATTGTTAATTGATTGCAAATGCAAATGCTAAGGGATATAAAGATAACAAGTTCAACTTCAAACATGATGGCCTCATTTAAATTAATTGCTAAGATATGAAAAGAACTACAGAACGTGTTTAAAATTCTACAAGGATAAAAACAAATTATCTCAAATCTCATAATACATTTTCCAAATTTCCAATTCAATGATTATGCCTGAAAGCTTAGAACCATAAATCACGCATCACTTATAGCTCTGCAGCAAGCAAGCCAAAAAGTAATAGATAGACTTGCTGTGCAAACCGGGAAGCCAACCTAGCAATGTCAAGAGCGAACTTCACAGCTAGTGTGGGCTTTAATGCACCCTTTTGCTTCAGATATGCACGGAGATCTCCCTGCAAGTAATTACAAGTAAAAGCATAAGAACTTTGATTGATGAAGACAGATAATGCCAATTGTATACAATCAAATCAATATCCCCGAGGACAAAATGATGAAAAACAATAGATTCAGAACTAAAATTCAACACCACTACACTAAGTCACCAATATAAGGTCTGCCTTGCTATAGTAACTGCAGAATAAAATAAACCTTGGGTAAATATTCTGTGACAATCATCATTGGAGTGCTTTGGGTTACAGCACCCAAAAACTGGACAACATTTGGATGACGAATTTTCTGAAGTAATGCAAGCTCGTCAATGAATGCCTTCCTGCAATGCCAAGCAGCAATGAAACTCCAAAGTCGCAAGAAAGATTCCAGAAAACATACTCCAAAAATTAAAATTAAAAGAAACTTTAAGAAAATGAAAAATGCAAAATAAGAAAAAGGAACAAAAATCAGTGATGGTATTAGACCAACCCACACTTTATCCTCATCAGTGAAAACTTCCTCTCCAAGTGTTTTGACAGCAACTTGTGTTCCACGCCATGATGCAATCCGAAAAGTTCCCTATTATCAATGAGGTGATAGTTTATACGATGGATCCCTTATCAAGTTTTGATATTTTTCACAGATGAAAAGCTTGGACTAAATGGAGCATTTTCAGAGAATATAGAAGGCATTTGCCATGCCCAAGAAAGAATGAAAAATAAATATTAAAAAAAAAATAACAACATAAAGAAGCAAGAACATGTGCTTGCAGACTGTAAAACTTAAAACGGATCAGTATGTTGTAATCTTTATTTTTGCAACTTGAAGACTCATTGATATGTTAATTCTCTGATTTAATGCAAATATGAGAGCTTAAATTTCAATTTCAGTAATCACATTCTTATAAAGCTAAAAGTATTTTATTTTTTGAAAAAATAATAATAAATTAGTGCAACATTTAACCACAAAGAATCATAACAATCAGACATCACACAAGTTTGGCCTTATCAAGGAATCCCAATTGACTGCTTTAAAGTCATACATAGGAAGCCATACTATATCGGGCAGAGTGGAATCAGATGTCAGATCCTATATAAAAGCTTTTTCTATAACTCAAAAAGTGTGCTAAAGGTTGACGCTCAAGCAAAAAAAGCATTCCTTCCATCCCTATTTATCCATATACATTTTCTTATCGAACGTAAAACCAAGAATAGAAATAAGAAACAACCAGTGGAGAAGTGCTTATAAGATACCTTTGTAATCTCAACACTGTTGGAAAAATCGAGCTCTTTAGGATCAATTTCGTACTCTGGGACTTCACGAGCATTTTGAACATGCATGGGAGCTGTCTGAACAGACAGAACCACATATACAGATCCAATAAGGTTCAGGAGATCATACTAAAATCAAGAAAGACAGAGTGCGACAGGAACTGAAAATCACAGGGCAAATAGGACATGACAGGTAGTGATACATACTGGAGGCTTCGCACCATGTTCCTCCAAAAGTTTGATCACGTCGTGGTGCTTGTAATACACCGCATCTGCAAGAGGCTGTTCAATCAACTATGAATTATTAGCTCATTATTAATGGTCACATTTGTGAGTTTGATTGTCTGAAAATGATTATTACTTAGATTTGCAAAAGGTACACAAGAACAGAGTAAGAAAAAGTGAACAGCCTCAATTGAATTAAAACAAATTTGAAAAACACTTGGAATACTTTAAAGAATTATTAATAATCAAATCCGTTTGATAGGAATATTTTAAAGAATTATTATTGAAATAATTTTCATTAAATAAACATCAATTAATATATAATTATTTTTATTGTTATTTAATTAGTTTGGTTATTCTAATTTTAAGAATAAATTAGGTGATGTTGTTAATTATATTTGTTTAAATTGTTTAAAGAAAAATAATAGATTATATATACTTGATTTAATTAATATATAAAACATAAATATCATAATGTATAAGAAAAGAAAAGTTTTATTGACGGGGAAATTTTTTTTTATAATATCAATAATAATAATGATGTTATTGTTTTTATTATTATTATTATTATTATTATTAATATTAATGATGTTTGTTATTATTATCATTTTGAGAGATTATAGAGGAAAGTTATTCATTGAAGCCTAATACTGTATTGGGAAATAAACAAAACAAGAATTTTTTTTATTTTTTATTTTCTTTTATTAAAAATGTAGAATGAATTTTATATTTTAAAAATATTTTTAGAAATAATCTATTTCTAAATTCAGAAAATAGAAAACAAGATATGAAAACAATACCCAACGCACCTAAGGTGATTCTAAAAAGGGTTTTCAGAAAGCAATCACACAAGTGTTTGCTAAAAAATTCGAACAAGAAAGGGATTAATGAAAATTACAGTGCTGCCCCAGCGGTCTTCAGGATCCACGTCAGCTCCACGTCTGAGCAACAGCCGTACAACATCAGTCCTTCCCTGACAAGCGGCAACATGCAAAGCGGTGCGTTTATCGATGTCACGGAAATTAACATCGGTGCCGGAGTCTAAGAGCTCCTTAATCCCGTCCAAGTCACCTTCATTAGCCATGTACATGAGCCTCACCCTGGGGTCAATGGCCGCGGAGCCGTCAGCATCGTCGTCGGCTGGAAGCGGCTGGTCCGGCGCCAGAGAAGACTGCTTGCCCAAGGTGAATCGAGCAGATGATTTTGACTCCATTGGAGCTGAGCGGAAAACTTCTGTCGAAAGTATCGACAGAGAGAGAGAGAATTTAGGTTGTCTTGTTGTTTGTTTGATTGAACAGTGTGTGTGTATTATACGTTGGAAAATAGAGGGAAGAGAAGAGAATAATCGAAGGAATATATTTAAGGATAAGGATAAAAAAGAGCCGGGATGGCTAAGGGGGGACTAAAACTTTTCTTACTCTTTTTTGTTTTTTCTTATGTTTAAGACCGAGGTAGTTTACCAAAGCCGACTAAAAGGGTGTGGTAATTTTTTTTTTTTTAATAGAGAAAATATTCATTAAATTAGAATGAGAAAATCTTAAAAATAATAAGATAGTGACTGCGGAAAATCTTCAAGCAAAATAAAAGAACTGCAAAGACGAAGTGCAAATTTAGCTAAACTATCCGCAGCTCGATTGCAATTCCTTAAAATATATTAAATCCTAAAGTTATGTTTTGGTATAATCAGTTGTTGTATTTCAACTATAAATAAAAAAATATTAGTGTTCGTACATTGCTACCCTTGGATAAGCAAAGAAACATACAACGAATCCAATTTGATAACCAACAGAGACCAACCAGCCTCTCTTGTGAGTCCTAAACCAAAGTGTAAAGCTTCCGCCTCAGCCACGTTAACATCATCAGAATAAACATCAATGTCAGCCCCTGATAACACAACTAAATCTTCATGATTACGAATCACAACCCCATAACTACCCATACATTGTTGAGCATTGACAGCCGCATCACAATTAAGCTTAAACCAACCCAACATGAGGTGGTTCCCAAAACATAGGGGAAGCTATTGGCTAAGAAACACCTGCACACGTAAAGGATTGTTGACGAAAATTAAGCATCATACAGCCCTTGAGCACAAGACGTGACAGAAAAAGAGCAAGCAATAGCCCCATTATACAAAAGTTTATTCCTTTGCCCTTAAATCCCCCACATAAGCAAAACAAACAAATAAAGCTCATCTGATGAAAAGACTAAACGCACATTGTCTTATACTTCCCACAAACAAGAAAAGCAACTAGGCAAAATAGACCCAGAAAAAGGAGATAAATCTCACACATCATAAGCATGCCCACAAACAAATAAAGCGTGCAAAACTAACTAACCAAGGTTTCCACACAGTATACACCTTAGGTCAGCAACAACCCTTTTCAACGTTAGATTACACATAGTAGAAAGCAAATTAAAGAGAGCACACCATCTAATTTTGGAGGGAACTTTCAATTTCCAAATTGAGGACCACTGATGAGAAGAACCAGCAGACATTGCAAGATGTGACAAATTCTTCTTCCCCTAAGCGACATAAGACCCAGAGTTAATAGAATATTCCCTACTATAATCGAAATGCCACATAATATGATCATGAAGAATCTACAGTGGTAATTTAATCTTCAGAGTATAATAGATATCTGCCGTTGAAAAATGCCAGTGTAACATATCTATAGTCCAGACATTTTCATCCTAAAACAACTCAGCTACCATAGCGTCATCTCCTAAGAAAACTGACAAAATAGGTTTGAACAGTAGAGGTCTAAGAATTCAAATACCTTGGTAAATATGAACATCCTGTCCAAACCCTAGTCTCCATAAAATTATGCACTGTAATAACTATTGCCCTCAAAGGATATTCCATTAAATAAAGGATGGATTACTGCCCATGCATGTATCAAGAAATGAACAATAATGAAAATACATAGCCCGCAACGCCCTTGCAGCAAGTGACTCAACAAAAGTAAGTAAACACCACATCTATTGTTTAGTACTAGAGAATGCATATTTATAAAAGATATAATTGTCATTTTGTGCTCTAAATCTCACTAATATTTCTACTTTTATGTGTTCAAATCCTCTAACATTTAATTGTGTGTATTTTATTATAATTTAAATATTTATGTATTCCAGGAATCTTATGTCCATTTCACGATTAACGAGAAGTCGAACAACAAAACATATGTTATTTTTTAGCTCAGAACAATTGAAAACCTTAGGAAGAACATAAAGGGATATACGGTACTGTTTTTGTATATAGTATTGTTTATATATACGAAATTATTAACTTGTACGGTACTGTTCACATATACGGTATGATGCCATGGCATTGATCAATAACGTGGTAGCCATGAAACACGATCTAATATTGTTTTTTCTCATGTAGAAGCCCATCAATTTCAGCCTTTAAGCGATGCATGCAGCTACCATCTGTATAATGCTCTCTACTAATCCACAAATCTCGCAATTAAAATATTTTTGCATCCACCAGCTTACGCCAACCCCTAAACTTATGACTACTCCACTGAGACAAGGCTGTAGCTGTTGAACGAACCCTCTGCTAAAAAATATCAACCTGATCCACCTCTCCGAAACCATGACCTTGACAATAGCGAAAAATAATTTCACAACACTGACCATACTCCTTCTAAAAAGCCTCATATTGTAAATGGCGCTTACACGAAGAAACCTTATTAGCATAACCAACCGAATTTTTAAAAGATACCAAAATATGACTATGATCATAACCCCAAGCAACGAGATGAGTGACGACATTGAAAAAACTCAGAGCCTTCCTACAAAAATTGTGTAGAAGACGATCTACAAAAATATCTAGTAGTTTAGGGCCTGTTTGGTACCGTTTTCAAGGCTTTATTTTTGTTTTTGTTTTCAGAGTACAAACATAATACATGTTTGGTGGGATGAATCCAAAAAATAAATTATAAAACAGAGAATTCGTATTCGCATTTACAGTTATAAAATTGAGAACGTCTTAAACATGTTCTCAAACGAATTACAAATTAAATTAAAAAATAAACCCCAAAACAAAATCTAAAAGTTATCTTGTTTGAGGAAAATATTTCGAAGAGGCCAGACGTGACGAGCAGGTGTTTGGTGGCTGAGTTTTGCGAGCAGGTATGTCCTGTAAGAGTCAAGTAGTAGGGGAACAGGAGCAGAAGTATTCTGCTCGTCCACGAATATGCCATTCGTAAAATCATTCCTGCTAGAGGTCTAGGCGAGGAGACCCAGTCAACGACAGTTGGCAGGACGTGCATTCCTATCCGAGAATTAAGGCACGTGGTCCATCACCATTCGCCCATAATGGCGATAATGGGGCGTCCGCATCCGGGAGTGGGGAGAAGAACGGGCGTGGACTACGGAAGACCGGGATCCGGAGGGAGCCTATAAAAAGGCAGCCAACGAAGGTAAAAGGGTTAGCAATTTTGAGATTAAAACGGAGATAAAAGAAATTCTAAAGATAGCAACTAGAAAAAAGCCATAAGAACTGTGGCGAGCGTTCCCAGAACCTTGATAACTGACTTGAGCGTCGGAGGGTTTACGCCGAAAAAACAACCGGCGTGCTCTGACTTGTTTCTGTGGCCGCAGGAATACACGGGGAAGAAAGCATACGAGGAGAGATCCTGATCGAAGTAAGGTTGATCGAGCAGATATCCTGGTCGTGGTAGGAGCGCAACCAGAATCTCGCATCAATATTTTGGCGCCGTCTGTGGGGAGCTGATCGAAAAGCTTCTGTTGATAGCAAGAAGAGGAGTGAAGCAAGTGGAAAAGCAATGGAGACAGGAGGAAGTAGTGCACAAGGGGGTGATATGAGGCTTAATGATTCCGTGACGCTGAGGGAGATAGCCAGTGAAGCGCGGGAAAAAGCCATGTTTGACCGGATGGAACGGATGGAAAAGCAGATGGAGACCCTGACAACCATCCTACATGAGCTGCGGAGCGAACGAAGGGGAACCCAGGAGGAAAGGGTGAGAGGTGGTGGAGTGGCACCAGGCCCCGACAGTACGAGGAGAAGTCAAACCACCGGGAGATTTGGTGGTGAGAGAGGTAACATACCTCTACGAGGAGAAGTTCATAGGAGGAAGAGCACCCCCAAGCAGATTTTTGACGAGGACAATGGGGTGGCGAACGCAGAGGAAAAGTTGAGGCAACACTTGCATGATGTAGAGTAAGAGCGGATCAAGCACGCGGACTGGTCGTGGCAAAGTGGAGGAAGTGTGCAGACTAGCACGATAATTGATGACATGCAAGGAGCAGAGCTCTGGTTGGAGGATAATGTTGGACGGAGAATCACCGCCGCCGAGATCACGACCGAGAGATTTTCGCCTCCTGCACTCGATATTCAGGACGAATTGACGGTGCACATAGAGCGCTTCAACGACATAACCTGGGTACAAAGATTATCTCAATCCCAAAGGTACAGGATGTTCCCATTATCCCTTGAGGGACGTGCACGAGAGTGGTACAGGAAACTTCCTCGGGGCAGCATTAAAACCTTCGAGCAGATGTGCCAGGAATTCGCAGAGCAGTTTAGTGGGGTAATGGCACCAGAAGATGACATGATGGAGTGAAAAACTTGAAGCGGGGAGCGAAACCCTTCGGGAATTCATCAAGAGGTTTCATCGCACTGTCCTCGACTTGGGAGCGTTCAACCACCCTCAGGCATTAAGGGGATTGAAAGAGGGAGTGAAGATAGGAAGGCTGTGGTACAACTTGAGAAGCCCAGCTATTCAGACGTATGCAGCCGCATACGAGCAGGCCAAAAGAGATATAGAGATCGAGGAAGAAAAGGCTGCTCGGATCAAGATAGACCAGATGGAGGGGTTGGGAAAGAAAGAAAAGAGGACATTACCGGGGAATGGGCCGATCAGGAGGAGGGATCACCAGGCCACAGGTAGTGGAGCAGGAGGCCGGGTAACAGCTTACCAGCCTCATCAGAGGCCACCACAGTACCAGCGTAGTAGGGCGCAACCTCCTCGTTCCCCAGCTAGGGAGCCTTGGAGAAGGCATGACTCGGCACATGGTGGTCTTCATCAACACTCCCACGGTAGCAGAGGGAGCCACCGCCTCCAACTCAGCAAACAGAGAGCGCAGTGCACCCGATCGACTGAACTGTGACTATGGGCGGTATACCTCTTTGAAGATTTCCCTGGACGAGGTGTACGAGGCCATAAAGGACCGAGGATTGTTGTACCTCCCTGCCCCAATAACAAAGTTGCCCAGCAGGAGGGACAGGGGACGCTATTGTAAGTTCCATGGCACTCATGGCCATACCACAGCAGAGTGTAGAGATCTCAAGACCCAGGTAGAAGATTTGGTGAGAAATCGGTACTTGGATGAATTTATAGATGGGACCTTCCCGATGGTAGCCTCGACATGTGGGAGCGGGAACTTGAGGTGCGCGGCTGCAGTAAGGGTGATAGCTGGGGGCCCAACATTGGCCGGAGATTCCAACAGATCGAGGAAGAATTATGCTAGATACGCCATGACTAGCAAAGGGGTATTCTTCAACACCCCAGCAGCCAAACGTGCAAGAGTCAAGCAAGTGCCAATCATGTGGACAGATGAGAATGAAGAAGGGATTCTATACCCCCACGAGGACTCCTTGATCGTCAAGACCACTGTGGCTAGCAAGAAATTTGACAGGATACTGGTTGACACGGGGAATTCAGTTGATGTGTTGTTTAAGTCGACCCTGGAGGAGATGGGAATAGCAGACCTGAAGTTGGATTACACCAATACCTCCTTGAAGGGGTTTGGAGGCGGAAAGCTGGGTCCCTCTGGGCGTGGTCGAGCTGCCTATCACGATTGGGAGCTCCCCGACAGAAAGGACAATGATACTGGACTTTGTGGTAGTGGATGAGAAAGGTCCTTACCAGATGATCCTAGGTCGGCCATTTCTGAGGATGAGCAAAGCGATGCTGTCCAACCATTATCTGGCTCTGAAGTATCAGGTGAATGGGGTAGTTGGAGTGGTACGAGGAGACCAGAGGATCGTAAGAAGTTGCTACTCCTCGGCAGCAAGAGAAGCAATGCAGATAACATCCCTCGATACCCGAGTGGAAAACAAGAATGGCAGGCAAGAACCTATAGAGGATCTGGAAACAGTAAGCCTGGGACCAGAAAATCCGGGAAAGATGATCAGAATCGGCTCGAGACTTAAGGGGGAGCGAAAGCAGGAGTTGATGAAATGCCACGAGATGTGTTTGCTTGGACACACGAAGACATGCCAGGGATTGACCCCGAGGTAGCATGTCATAAGCTGGCGATAAAGAAAGGTGCTCGGGCAGTAAGGCAGAAGAGGAGATGCTTCAACCAGGAGAGGTATGAGGCTATAAATAGCGAGGTGGAGAAGCTCTTGAGAGCAGGGTTCATTCGGGAAGTCAATTACCCTGAATGGATATCGAATGTGGTGCTGGTGAAGAAAGCAAATGGCAAATGGAGGATGTGTGTGGATTTCACGACCTTAACAAGGCGTGCCCAAAAGACGCTTCCTTTACCAAAGATTGATCTAGTAGATTGGACACTTAGTTTCATGGACGGGTTTTCGGGATACAACCAGATCCCCATGTACGAGCAGGATCAGGAGAGCATGGCTTTCATCACTAATCAGGGTTTGTTCTGTTACAGGGTAATGCCATTTGGTCTCAAAAATGCTGGGGCCACTTATCAGAGGCTGGTGAACAAAGTCTTTAAGCCGTTGATTGGGAAGACCATGGAAGTGTACGTGGATGACATGATCACCAAATCCAAAATCCCGAAGGAACATGTCAGACACCTCGAGGAGACATTCGGGCTTTTGAGGAAGTATAAGATGAAGCTCAACCCGGAGAAGTGTGCTTTTGGGGTCGAGTCAGGGAAATTCCTTGGATTCATGGTGAGCCATAGGGGGATTGAAGCAAATCCCGAGAAAATCCAGGCGATTGTGCAGATGAGGTCTCCTCGTAACCTGAAGGAGATGCAGAGCCTCACGGGGAGATTGGCGGCGTTGAGCAGATTCATATCTAAGGCTACAGATAAGTGTCAGCCATTCTTTCAAGTGATAAAGGAGGGGAAAGAAAATAGAATGGACACCAGAATGCGAGGAAGCCTTCCAGAACTTGAAGCAATACTTGCAGCAAGCTCCACTACTGTCCACACCGAGAGATGGGGACAAGTTATATCTGTATTTGGCGGACCGGGCCCGCCTGCTCAGTGAGAGAGGAAGAAGGACTCCAGTATCCGATATACTACACCAGCAAGGCCCTGCTCGATGCTGAGACTAGATACCCACCGTTGGAAAAATGGGCACTTTCCCTTGTGGTTGCGGCTCGGAAGTTGAGGCCATATTTTCAAGCATTCCCAGTATCGGTAATAACAAACCAGCCATTGCGTCAAACGCTGCACAAACCAGATGCTTCTGGTCGGCTCGTCAAGTGGGCTGTAGAGCTGAGCGAGTTTGACATAGACTACAAACCTCGAGCAGCGATAAAGGCTCAAGCAATGGCCGATTTCGTAGCTGAATTCACAGAGCCCGAAGAATGTTTAGATCAGCGAGGTGTAGTTACAGACAGTGGCGAAGCTCAAGTATGGCAGATGTCTGTGGATGGGTCATCAGGGGAGCAGGGTTCAGGAGCAGGGATTGTCTTGGAAGGCCCGGAGGGGGAGGAGATCTCTTATGCTGTAAAGTTGGAATTTGCAGCCACAAATAACCAAGCAGAGTATGAAGCCTTGATAGCAGGTTTGGAATTGGCTGAAAGCAGCAGTGAAGATCGAATCGATTCCAGTGCGAATCATGTCGGAAAGATTTCAACCAAGAGAGGAGAAGATGGAGCAAAGATCAAGAGGTAGATGGGGAAATTTGGAGGTGATACAAATTCCCGGGAGCGAAATAGTCGAGCACATTTTGGAGGAATGACCCAAAATGCCAAAGTCCTCCTGAGGTGAAGTCCAGTATCGAGCAGTCGTGTAGATAGAACAAAAACGCTCATGGATGGACCCGATAATGTCATACCTCAGAGATGGGGTATTACCACCAGAAAAGCAGCGAGCTCGGAAGGTTAGAGCCCAGGCCTCGAGATACACGACGATTGATGGGGTGCTGTATCGGCGAGGATATACACTACCTTTCCTTCGATGTTTGGATGAGGACGACGCAGATTACGTACTGAGAGAAGTACATGAAGGAATTTGCGGGAATCATTCTGGTGGGAGGTCCCTGGCCCACAAGGTTCTAAGGCAGGGATATTTCTGGCCGACAATGCATCAGGATGCACAGGAAAAGACCAGGAGTTGTGCAAGCTACCAGAGTTTTGCAAGTTTCTGCAACCAACCACCAGAGAAGCTCACCTCTATGGCCTCTCCTTGGCCATTTGCTCAATGGGGAATTGACCTGATCGGCCCACGCCGGGAGAGCAACACATGCAATAGTTGCTATAGACTACTTTACGAAGTGGGTAGAGGTAGAAGCCCTTAGCAGAAGAAAACAACAGACTTTGTGTGGAGAAACCTAGTCTGTCGATACGGGATCCCTTACGCCAAGTAATCGATAATGGCAGCGATTCGATAATCACAGGATTTGCGGAACCTCGGGATAGAGTCAAATCTTGCCTGCTCATTCTCAATCGAATGGGCAAGTAGAAGCAGCCAACAAGACCATCAAGAGGCTTTTGAAAACCAGGCTTGGAAAGAAAAATGGTGCATGGGTTGATGAGCTCCCAAGTGTTCTATGGGCATACAGGACAACCCACAAAACAAAGAATCGAGAAACACCGTCAGGCTTTGGACATGAAGGTCGTGGTGAGATAGAACGACCACGCACAGGACAGATCATTTCAATGAGCAGGATAACGATGATCAGATATGTTTGAATCTTGACCTGCTAACGGAAAAGAGGGAGCAAGCAGCCGAGCAATCAGCCATTTACCAGCAGAGGGTTGCCCGGTATTATAAGGTGAAATATAGTCGGAGATTGGGTGTTGAGGAGAGTGAATCAGAACACCAAAGACTCGACTCAAGGAGTGCTCGGTCCAAATTGGGAGGGGCCATATCGAGTCAAGCAGCTAGTGGGACCTGGAGCTTACAAATTGGTTCGCACGGATGGCCATGAGGTGAAACGCCCATGGAATGCAACACACCTCAGGAAATACTTCCAGTAAGACTTGCTCATGTTTTAAATCTATTTCTGCTCGTGCTCGTTATCTTTTATCTTTTTTGTTTTATGTCAAAGCAAGTTCATGTAAAATAATCTCCTGTAATTAATGAAACTTCGAGGAATTTCATTCACTCGAGCACATAAAAACAAGGCACGCGTTTGAAAGCAAAAATCAAGCGAGATCTGCTCGACCACATTCCAAAGCATTCAAAATTTTCAAGCATGCAAAGGCTCATCAAGTCTCAAAGCTTATGGCGGCGAAACTTTCAAAAATTTTCTAAGGCATGCAAAGGCTCATCAAGTCTCAAAGATCTCGACCAGACTCCAAAGCATTCGAAAAATTTTCCAAGGCATGCAAAGGCTCATCAAGTCTCAAAGCCTGTTTTATGGCGAGACAGAAGCCAAGCGTGCCAGGATCTGCTCGACCACATGACGGCGAGCAGACTCCAAAGCATTCGAAAATTTTCTAAGGCATGCAAAGGCTCATCAAGTCTCAAAGCCTGTTTTATGGCGAGACAGAAGCCAAGCGTGCCAGGATCTGCTCGACCACATGACGGCGAGCAGACTCCAAAGCATTCAAAAATTTTCTAAGGCATGCAAAGGCTCATCAAGTCTCAAAGCCTGTTTTATGGCGAGACAGAAGCCAAGCGTGCCAGGATCTGCTCGACCACATGACGGCGAGCAGACTCCAAAGCATTCGAAAATTTTCTAAGGCATGCAAAGGCTCATCAAGTCTCAAAGCCTGTTTTATGGCGAGACAGAAGCCAAGCGTGCCAGGATCTGCTCGACCACATGACGACGAACAGACCCCCAGGCATTCGGAAAATTTTCTAAGGCATGCAAAGGCTCATCAAGTCTCAAAGCCTGTTCGACCACATGACGGCGAGCACTCCAAAGCATTCAAAATTTTCTAAGGCATGCAAAGGCTCATCAAGTCTCAAAGCCTGTTTTATGGCGAAGGCGTGCAGGATCTGCTCGACCACATGACTCCAATGCATTCGAAAATTTTCCAAGGCATGCAAAGGCTCATGTCGAAGCATTCGAAAATTTTCCAAGGCATGCAAAGGCTCATCAAGGATCCGCTCGACCACATGACGACGAACAGACTCGAAAGCATTCGAAAATTTTCCAAGGCATGCAAAGGTCTCAAGTCTCAAAGTGCTGCGGATCTGCTCGACCACATGACGGCGAAAGCACTCAAAGCATTCAAAAATTTTCTAAGATATGCAAAGGCTCATCAAGTCTCAAAGCCTGTTTTATGGCGAGAAGCCAGCGTGCGAGATCTACTCGACCACGGCGATCAGACTCCAAAGCATTCGAAAATTTTCTAAGGCATGCAAAGGCTCATCAAGTCTCAAAGCCTGTTTTATGGCGAGACAGAAGCCAAGCGTGCCAGGATCTGCTCGACCACATGACGGCGAGCAGACTCCAAAGCATTCGAAAAATTTCTAAGGCATGCAAAGGCTCATCAAGTCTCAAAGCCTGTTTTATGGCGAGACAGAAGCCAAGCGTGCGGACTGCGCGCATGCTGACTCCAAAGAAAATTTTCTAAGGCATGCAAAGGCTCATCAAGTCTCAAAGACTGTTTTATGGCGAAGAAAGCGTGCGAGGATGCTCGACCACAAGCAGTTCCAAAGCATTCAAAAATTTTCTAAGGCATGCAAAGGTTCATCAAGTCTCAAAGCTTTTATGGCGAGGCGAAGCCATGCGATTTCGGCCTCGCAAGGTGAGCAAAATCTCAAGCATCAAGAATTTTCTAAGGAAAACCATGTGGGAAACCATATGATTCAAAAAAATAATAATATAAATAAATAACTCATGATTACAACACAAGAAAGTAATCAAAAAATATTTTTATTAATCTTTAAATAATTAACAGAGGAGATAAATCTCATAAACGTTTTCCACTACAATGCAAGAAATTTATCAAGAAGATGGCGGATCGAAGCGAGCAAAGATCGGTTGGTGAACCTCCTCGGTGCGGGGAGTATCACGTCCGGGGTGCTCACCGGCAACGGCAGGTGCTCGCCGCCAACGTCAACCGCACGAGGAGGGTAATTCTCCTCCTCAATCATGATCGGCCCTATCCCCTCGGCATCTTCCTTGGCCGCCTCCTCGTCCATATGTTGTGTAACACCAGCTGCAAGGTCATCCATCTTCAAATCAGAATGCTGCTTCCCGAGGACGGCCATGATGCAACGATAGGAATGCCGAAGTCCCTAGTCGTACTGGTTGTCGGCCTCTCTCTCCAAATTCTCAACCTGAGCTCGGTGGGAATCGCGGAGAGATTCAAGCTGAGCCTCATACATAGCCTTCTGCCTTTGCAGGTCCTCCTTGACCTTGCTCAGCTCCTCCTCTAGGGTAATTGCTTTTGCTTGAGCAAGAGATTCTTGCTCTATCAGCTTGAGGTTCTCAATATTCAGCTCCCCTGCTCTCTTCTCGGCAACGTCAGCTCTGGTCGTCGCCGATTGAATGTCCTCCTTTATCTTCCGGTCGTAGCGCCCCACCTTGGCCTTGTAATAGGTGGTCATACAGCTGAGGTGAAAAGCGTTATAATTCATGGCCCCCACCAGCTCACCCAAGGTGCAGCCATCGAAGTCCTCCAGGTCCTTCTTGCTCACGAGTTTAGATAATTCATTGAGATATGGGACCAAGTGTTCTGCTCGGCTGTCAGATATGCGAGGCCGGCGAGAGGGAAGAGGAAGCGGGATCTGTGGCTGCTCCACTAGTTTCCCCGACCTTGGCAGGAGCAGGAGGAAGAGTCTGCAAGGGAGGAACCTGCTGCACGATGTTCTTTCGCTTCGTAGCAGGAGCATCTTTGTTCTGGTCCCGCTTGGTTGTTGGAGGCCGAGAACGTTTCCTGGTGAGAGCGCCAATCACTGCGTCCTCCATCTTATGACCAGGGAGTATCAAGCGAGACTCGATCAGGTTGTAAGTGGTTATTAGCTCTCGATGCGAGCAGGAATTGGCCAGTACAGCCTCCACCCGTTTGAGCTGATCAGGTTTGAGTGGGAAGTGAACACCCCAAGAACCTGCAAATGAACAGACATCTGGTTAGAGGCAAGTCAACAAAGTCAGAATAATTATGAAGACAAGACATCTAAAACGAGCAGGCGACCTGGAACCACGAAACGGGGAGGGACGCGATATTCCTGCCCATCGACCTGAGCAAATTGACCCCAGGGACCCCCAGCAAAGAAGAACTTCTTCTTCCAATTCCCACCACCACCAGTAGGGAGGTCGGTAATGGGTTTCCTGGTCTTAGTACTTGATTGGAAATAATACCAACCAGCATCTTTGGGGCTGCTTTTCAGCTGGTACAGATGCTTCACCTCGTCAACCGTGGGCTCGCTTTGGCAACATCTGTCCCACAATATGAAAGGACTGCAGAGCACCCTCTACCCGTTGGGGTTCAGCTGGCTAGGAGCTAGATTGAGCCCGTGGAGTATGCGAGCAAAATAAGGCTGCAAGGGGCACCTTAGCCCGTACTTAAAACTCTCCAGGAACAAGGTGACATATCCCGTAGGAGGCCTGCTAGGACTATCTTTCTTTCCTGGGATCCTAAGAAGTACCTCACCAGGAATGTGATACCTGAGCCGGAGGTCATCCAGCTCGTTGAATGTGGTCGTGCAGGTCATGTAATCAATAGCATAATCCCGCGACAAGGCTCTACCTCCTACCGTACTACGGTCGCGGTGTTTCCGGTGAAGATCCCTCACCAGAGTCACCTCCTTGATCCCCACTTAGGGTATCTTCCGAGCCAGAAGGTCCCTCCTCACCACTACTTCCGCTCGTGGAGGTTGTTTGGGGGGACATCCTCCTAGCGCTAGTCCCGACGCTAGACCTAGTGGGTTCTAAGGGGATCCCAGGGTCAAAAGCAGAATCAGTGAGCAGACTAGGCAAGAAACCTAACTCGTCGTCATCAATCTCAACGATTTTCTCCTTACCCTTCGACATTCCCCAGATTATAACCAAAACACCGACTTCACCAACGACTACCCCAAGCAAAGCAAAGAGAAAAGAAATTATCTATAACCAACTAAGACCGAGAGAATAGAAGAAATACCTGAAGCAGGGATTCGGTCAGAGAGAGGCAAGGATGAAAGCTTTAATGCCGAAGTTCGTTCGCCGGAGAGACAAGAATGGAAAAAATGACGAGTTCGCGTCTAAAGATTTTGGGTTTTCTTACTGAGAAGCGAACTCTTGGGTTGCCAGCATTTAATGACACATATCCCAAGAATCTTGCAACCGTAGATTTGAAATTCAAATGGAGGGGCAGATATCCGCCACATCACTTTGTCCGCAATTAAATGCGACGCGACCAAGAACCACTAAGTTTCTACTGCTGGTCCATTACACTACCCAACACCAGAAACTGGGGGACCGGTGTTTGAGGGAAATATTTCGAAGAGGACGTGACGACGAGTTTTGGTATGTCCTGTAAGAGTCAAGCAGGGGAAGTATTACCTTGTCCACGAATATGCCATTCGTAAAATCATTCCTGCTAGAGGTCTAGGCGAGGAGACCCAGTCAACGACAGTTGGCAGGACGTGCATTCCTATCCGAGAATTAAGGCACGTGGTCTATCACCATTCGCCCATAATGGCGATAATGGGGCGTCCGCATCCGGAGTGGGAGAAGAAGCGGCGTGGACTACTAAGAGGATCCGGAGGGAGCCTATAAAAAGGCAGCCAACGAAGGTAAAATGGTTAGCAATTTTGAGATTAAAACGGAGATAAAAGAAATTCTAAAGATAGCAACTAGAAAAAAGCCATAAGAACTGTGGCGAGCGTTCCTAGAACCTTGATAACTGACTTGAGCGTCGGAGGGTTTACGCCGAGAAAACAACCGGCGTGCTCTGACTTGTTTCTGTGGCCGCAGGAATACACGGGGAAGAAAGCATACGAGGAGAGATCCTGATCGAAGTAAGGTTGATCGAGCAGATATCCTGGTCGTGGTAGTAGCGCAACCAGAATCTCGCATCAACATATCTTCCTCTCCCGAAATCTTATCCCCTCCCTCTCGTCATCTCTTCACAGCTCTCCCTTCTTCGTGGCTGTCATACTTCTCCTTCAACCACAACCCACCTAAATTGTGTACAGATCTCTCTGTCTCCTCCCTCTTCATCTAAGTCTACTTCATAGCTCTCTCACTCTCGGTGGCTGTTACTCGTTCGTCAACCGCAATCCACCGTCACCACTCTCTCTCTCCGTGCCCAAAATCGACTGCTGCTCCATCTCCGCTACTATTGTTGCTCCGTCTCCGTTGTTGTTGCTCCGTCTCTACTCAATTTGGACTACTGCTCATGCTGCTCTTTGCTTCGTCTCTGTTACCATCTCTACTCGCTGGTACTAGTCTTCAATTTTTCGATTTGAGTAAATTGTGGGTGTGGTTCTTTTTGTTTCTTTTAGATCCAAATCATATTCATTTAATTTTTTAGACAAATAGGATGGTCGTTTCTTGAGCTCTGCATTTGTATCTTATTTAAGGAATGTTAGAGAAAGGAATGATTTGCTATTGGCTCGATTTGTGAGAAAAGAAACACATATCTATTTAGATGCCCATATGAGAAACATGAGAAGGAAAGAAATTAGGATACTTGTCCAGTGAATTACAAAATTCTGTGCTTGGTGGCTCCATAAAAGTAGTTCAAATTGAAATTTGATAGGAAAGCCTTTAATGGGAATTGTGCGACAGAGGAAATAACTTTTTTCTTAGAGTTTTTGATTTTTTTTTTTTACTCAAAAGTCTATTAATTCTTATTTCCTATATGAATTGCAGACAACTTTGTTTAGTTCTCTTACTTCTATTTTCATTAATTAAAAGGGTATGAATTTGATTGAGAAGTGTTTGGCTAAAGTGAATCTTGGATGTATTTATTAAGTTTAATGGAACAATCCTAGTTAATTTTGATGATTTATACATGCATTTAATGTCATTTTTAATAATTCATGTGCAGGAAATATGGATTCTTAGCTTTGCTTGGACTTATGGTTTGCACAATTTCATTTGGGATCAATAAGCTTCAAGGATAAGCACTTGTAGTTCATCCTTTTTTTTTTTTCGGATGGGACTTGTTTTTCTTCCATCCATCTTTTTAATTCTATATTTATGTGGTAGCAATTTTATGTTTTGTGTTGTTCTGGAAAGTACATGTTGAAATTTTGTCAAACCCTGTTGGCGTACTCTAATCACTTTGCTGCATGGCGCAAGCATAAACATTGTTGTTGTTAGAGCTTGTTTACACAAAATAAGTGTAACTTGAAAGTACATTGTACACTATTAAATTTGATTTATCTCCAGCAAGTATTAACGTATGATCTCTATCATGTAATTTTTTTATAATTATTTTGTTTAATTTATTTGTGTTGTAATATGTAACTTAAGTATACTATAAAAATAATGATAATGTCAAACTTTTCCCTATTAATGTTAATACTAAAACTTTATCATTATGTGATTTTTTATAATTATTTTGTTTAAATTATTTATGGTATGTATGTATATGTATTAATTAAACAATTATTTTTTGACTATGACTTAAATGTTTAGTAAAAACTGTTTTTGAAAAAAGTATTACCAAACGCATATTCTCTATTTTTATCATTTTCAATTGTGTCTACCAAACGCATATTACTGTTTTCAGTTTTAAAATACAGGATACAGAAAATGATACCAGACGCATATTTAAATTCAAAATACAACAACTATAAAATACCATTTTCATTTTTATTTTTATTTTCAGAAAATATAAATTTAGAAACAATACCAAACAGGCCCTTACAATCTTACAAAACAGATTGAAAATTTGGCATCATTTTCAAATCCCTAGGCAACCTACCAAGTCTTTCTGACAATTTAAAAATCTCATTAAAATCACCTCCAATTATCCAGGGTAAAAAAAAGAAAGAATGCAATCTATGTAGTAGCTGCCATGTATGATTTTCAAAGCAGCCTCCCGATGCATATACATTCCAGAAAAATGCCATATGAAATCATATTTCATCCGTATAGTGGCATTAATATGGTGCCAACCATAGGAATGCACAAAAAATTAATCTCTTGCTGCCAGAGCAAAGTTAAACCCTCTCCCCACGTTTGCGGCGATCAACAACCAAACAATTTTCAAACCTCAAACATGAATACTTATGTTGCATCTCAGACACAGTTAATCTAGTTTCACACAAGAATATAATATTTGTCTATGTCTCATGGGGAATTTTTCAAAGTGCATGGAATGTCTCAGGATTCCTCAAACCTCGAACATTCAAACATAAGACATTCATTGCAATTGATGGGGCTGAGACTTAGGACCCATTGATAATTGTGAAGAAATATTAGTAGAAATCACTGAACCACCATCAACAACCCTATGGGCATAATCCTCAGACGCTAATCATACTCGTTTGCCAGAGCCATTCTTATCTGCAACCCTCTAATTAATGAGCCTTTTTGATGCCATAGCCAAGGGAATAGAAACTGGAGTAGAACTTTCTATCATTGCCAGACGCTTCCACTGCCTCCTTTTAGTTTTCCCACTTCTAGACTTGCTGAGTTTTGCAGCACCTCTTAAGATTCATGTTGATCCTTATTAGCACAACCCAAGGTAGGATAAAAATTGCGAGAAAGACCATCATTAACATCCTTATAGCCGGCATTAGTTTTGAGAGAAGCATCTAATGCCATTTTATCAGGCAAAGAAACAATATCACGTTTTGGAGTAAAGTCACGTGTGGAGCATAAGCTGTCCGTAAAATGAGAAGGCGCGAGTGTATTAGTGAGAGAATGAGGTAGCACACGTGTATTGCAAAAGGTTTGTTTCCCTACAGTCGGTTGCACAATGAAACCATTATCACCCTATTGACCAAATACTTATAGCCCTATAGAGATGCTGCCACTTTCCCTACTGTTATAACTAACTTTATCACCACTGAAGCAATATTAGGAGAACGTCTCTTACCATTTTGATCATGTTTATCCCTTTGAGAAATCAACTCTAGACTAGAGGATTCCAGCACCCAGTCATTATGCTTCGGAGAAGCATTACGGCCCACCACCTTATTGTAATCACGAGTCACACAAATCTACGGGCATAACCAATCCTAATGTTTGGCCTTTCTCAGTCATGGGTGGCTTTAGGTATAGGCGAATAATACAATCGCCTAAGGCCTTATATTTTAAGAATGTCTCATTTTTTGAGTATTTCATTAATAATTCTCTAATTAATAAATTTTTTAATACATATTTTAAGAAATTAAGAGTTTTTTTTATTAAAAAAATCTATTTTTGGAAACCTTAATTTTAAAGAAATATAATTAATAATATTATTTAACCATTAGTTGATTCATTATTATTATTTCCAAAAAATTATTTACCTTTTTAATTATTCAATGTTAGAATATTTGATTTTTAGTATTTCTTTTAATTTCTATTAAAAACCTTATAATCTCAAGAATTAGTAAATGAAAAAAATTTCTTGTTCTTTTCTCTACAAAGAAAATTATTATATTCATTGGTTCATGTAAAATAATTAGTTTCTTAAAATATAAAATCCATTTTTATTTTTGAACATCAAATCATCATTTCAAAATTTTGTACTCTATCATTTTAAATATTCTATTTGAAAAAAATATTGTTTTTATTTATTTATTTGTCAGTTTGTTTTAACAGTTTTAATGGAATAAAAAAATATATCTTCTTGACTATTTTTTAGGTTTTATTTTTAAAATTTTTTATCTTTTTTATTATTATTGAAATTCAAAAATTAAAGATGAAATAAATTTTAATTCTTTTTATATGTTTTTTAATATTGAAATTGCAAAATAAATAGAGGCCTCATAAGAAAATTTCGCCTAAAACCCCTCAGACTCTAAAGCCGGCCCTGTTCTCAGCTTTAGTTAGTTCAAAAGCATCACAATCCCTAATCAAATGTTCAAAACGACCGCAAAAATAAAAAAAAAATTCGGCAAGCGTTCGTACATAACAGAGAGCACATAGGCATCCTCTCTGGTATGAAAACACACCCGGTTGAATAGGTTCAGAGATATTGATTGAGACTCAAATACGAAGATATTACCCAATATAATCACCATAAGGTCCAACATCCACCTGCTCAACAACACCAAGCATACCTCTAATAAATTCTGCCATCTCCTTGGACGTATACTTCAGAGGCACATTAAGAATATGCAGCCAAAAGGCAACTGAGTTAAAACTTTGCTTAGTTAAAACACCACCATCTGCTAAAGGAGACAGGACTAATGAGGAACGATTAAAATGCCAATGGCCTATAGCTAATATCCGATGACGGTCTTGCTTTGAAGAGAAGCAAAACAAAAAAAAAATGTTCAATATGCTCCATTCGAATGCCCTGTGTAAATTTCCAGATTGTCGGAATACTTCTCACAAAAACATCATTATTGAATGATTTTGACGTTAAGATCTTGCCAAGCAGACATGTAGCAGCCATTGCATCTCCTCGTTGTTGCACCTTATTAGATACCACCACTATAGCAACCTCTTCATTCATCGAAAGTGAACTACAGAGGCAGACGACTTCCGAAGTGTCCATAAGCACTAGAAATAAATAAATAAATAAATTAGAGAAAAACTGAACAAAGAAACCAAAAAAGAGTATAAAGACTCACTCGAACACTCCCACACTACTATCTTTGGTAAAGACATAAGGTTACGAGGAGACAAAGGATGTGGCAATTGAAAATATATAATTCCTACTGATGAATTCAATCTTAACTTTGTTAAGACAAAATTTTTAAGTAATTTTATCATTATTCAAACTTAAGATGCGGTTGAAATGGGGTTGGAGTTAATTTTTTATCACACTTAATAGAGGTTGTACATGTTGTAATAAAGCAATTTCCTTACTATTAATTTTTTAATTTTGATAATTAAAAGAAGTCAACAATAATGGATTAGGATTTTCTCTTATGTATCATTTTTTATTTATTTAAATAGATAATTAATTTGAATTTTAAATATATTTGAATGTCTAAATATGAATGTCATATTCGCTTTTTTGTTTGAGTTCCTAAAAAAGTACCAATTTTCTTTTTTTTCAGCTCAAAAAAATCTGAAACCAAGTAATTTTACATTTGCGCCCTTACATAATTTTAATGTTAAATAAATAATAAACATCTCATAAAACATTAAAATATTTTATTATTGAGAGATTGTCAATTTCTCCTAATGAAATCAATATATATCATTTGTCTCCTACAACTTTTATAATAACTAATAACACACTGACAATATAAATTTAAAAAGAAAAGAAGGATAAATAAGTTATTTATTTGATAATTTAACCTGGAAATATAAAAATATATATTTATTATAAGAAAAATGTATAAAAATTTATTTTTTTATTCACTCCAAATTATAGATTTTCTTATTTTTAGTACTTAAATTTTCATTTTAATCTTCATTAACATGATTTATTTCATTCATAATAAATATGAATAAAGTATATTTAAAATCATGGGTAATACTTTAAGATTATGCTATCAGGGAGTTATTGGTTATTATAAAAACTATAGAGGGTAAGATGTATATATTAATTTCAATAAGGAATATTGGCAATTTCTCTTTAATTATAACATACATTATATTCAAATGGATACAATCTTTTAATATTCTATATTAGAATATATTGATCAATTTTATTATAATGAATGATGTTTTATACAAAAAAAAGTTCATAAAATTTTATAAAGATAGAAATAATATTAATTTGAAGATAATAAAAAGATAAAAAATAATCTCCTAATATATTATCACAAGTCATAGAGATGATAATAATACTAATTAGTAAGTATAATTTAAGTAAAGATGAAAATAAATTAATCTGAATAAGGATATTTGGAAGAATATGTTATAATGTTGTTATTCAGAATTTTTAGATTAAGTAAAAAAAATTTAAAAATGACTTAATAATTTAATTACTTAATGACTAAAAATATTTATTAGTTGAAAAAATAAATAATTAATGATTTGACTTGATTTATTGAAATTAAGTTAAAAAAATCCATTAGATTTATTATCTCTTAATTTTTTTTTAAATTTAATGAAAATTTTGATTTAATTCATAAAAATAAATTAACTTCGGCTGTCTTAAAAAAAGAAAAAAAGAGGCAGAGATATCAGATATGGATTTAAATTGCGTAAAAATAATAGTACATGAGATGACAAATGGATAGGGAAGTATCGGGCATCGTGTCAACATCAAGGACCTTTTGATGAATATTCAAGTCAATCAGCAACCAACGGTTGCTTCTAGAAAAACCGCCGATTGCTTCCCGCCTTCATTGAATTAACAGAGCAATTAAACAAAGATGTGTGGAAGAGCTCGCTGTACTCTCCGTGCCGACGACGTCCCTAGGGCTTGTCACCGCACCGGCAGCCCCGCTCGCACCCTCAACATGGACAGGTACTGTCGCTTTTTGTTCCTTCAGTTTCATTTTAAAATAGTAATAGTAATAATAATAAAAAAGCAACGGATTGTTTTGACTTTTTTATTCGTTTGAAAATTTGAATTAGGTATCGCCCGTCGTACAACGTCGCGCCGGGATGGAATCTTCCGGTTGTTCGCAGGGACGACGACGGTGAAGGGTTTGTCCTCCATTGCATGAAGTGGGGGTTAATTCCTAGTTTCACTAAGAAAAATGAGAAACCTGATTTCTATAAGATGGTAATATCAATTTATTTCATTCCAGTTACTTAAATCTTTAATTTGTGCTCTTACTTAGCTTAGTCTATGATCGAAATGATACTTTTGTTAAGAAACAAGAGTAGCACTAACAGAGGCCAAGATTGGAAATTATTCAGCTGATTCTGTTAATATATTTCCATTTAGCTTGAACATTTAATTGCAATATTAATATTATTAAGTTATAATTATAACATAATTTTGTGGATGCTAGTTTAGTTTAACTAGTAAAACATCTTGTGGTAGTACAGAAGGTATGGGTTTAGAATTCCACTACATACCGAGGAGAGTTTGGGTTACCATCAGGTTGTATCCGAAAATAAATAAATATGTTGATGCTGTGAATTGGTGGTTTTATGAGTCGTTTTGTTTAACAAGCTTTCGTTTATGGCGTGGTCAAAAGTTAAATAAGTAGAGGTTTTTGTAGAGCTTATTTATTCTTATGCTCTCCTTGAAAAGTTCAAAACCAGTGTGCTAAAGCCATTGAATTTGGGCCCGAAATGGGCCACAAGGTTTTCCTAATTTTATGTGATTTTCTTTAATTTTTTTCCCAAAAAAAGGCTTAACAATCTCTAGAAATTATTTTGGGGCTCGAAACCGACTCCCATTTTTGTATAGTTCTTTATACAAATCTCAAGGGAAATACAAATGTGAGATGACTGTAATTTGATCAGTGAGTCATAAGGTCAAAATCACTCATTTATGTGGGAGGATTGTCGACGTCTGATATGTGTTCTGCTTTGCAGTTCAATGCTCGATCTGAATCAGTAACTGAAAAGGCTTCTTTTCGTCGTCTTCTTCCTAAAAGACGGTGCTTAGCGGCGGTGGAAGGGTATTTATGTTCCTTGGTTTGTTCATAAGATTATTCATGCTGTTTACTGCTGCATCATTTTACTATTGTTTAATAATTAATGTTTATTAGCTTGAATATTTTTCTTGAAGTGTTTTAGCTGAATCTTAAAATTTGTTCAAAATATTTAGCCGTTATGTGTAATTTGAAATTTAGGGGGATGTTTTCCAATAATTTCGTGAAGCATTTTCTTTTAATCTCTCTGACTTCGGTTATATTAGCTGCAGCTTTTAAACAAGCTAATACATTCATTTTATTTCCATTGGGCCAACAGTAATATCTGCCTTGTTTACTTGACTTCATTCCATTTAATGCTTCAGATGTTCCATGCTTTACTTGACTTCAATCTTCTCCTCAGATTCTATGAATGGAAAAAGGATGGGTCAAAGAAGCAGCCTTACTACGTTCATTTTAAGGATGGTAGGCCTCTAGTGTTTGCTGCGCTTTATGATACCTGGCAAAGCTCTGAAGGTGAACACTCTTCTAATATTCACTTGTTTGAAATGACATGAATTGCCAGACTATTTTGCTCCAGGATCCACTCTTTTTTAACCCATAATTCTTTACTACTATTAGTTTTCAGTTTTGAAAGCTGTTCTGCTTATATTCAGTCAGGGCTAGTGCTTAACAGCTGATACATTTTTATCTGAAGAAAATTATTTTGATATAAGATTATTAGTAAAAATATGGTTTTATACCATTAATCTCCAGTTTTGTAGTTAATCTTCTCATTAGTATTTCTCGTTAATCTCCATTTTTGTAGTTAATCTTCTCATTAGTATTTCTCGTTAATCTCCATTTTTGTAGTTAATCTTCTCATTAGTATTTCTCGTTAATCTCCATTTTTGTAGTTAATCTTCTCATTAGTATTTCTGTTACCCCTTATGATGAGATGTTGGCACATCTGTCATAACTTACAGACATTGATATTTGACAGTTACTTATCAGATATCCTTATTTTCCTTTGTTGAAAGGCTTATGCTTTCTTCCATTATCTTTAGACAATCACAATAGTAAATGCTTTCTTGCAGGCGAGATACTTTACACTTTCACCATACTGACAACTTCTTCATCAGCTGCCTTACAGTGGCTGCATGGTGAGTTGTGCTTGCTTTCATTATTCGGATTGCCTGTTTTAGGTCATGAAATATCTGTACACTTTCATACTCATACATTTTTCAAAAAATGACAGTTAAGTGTTTTTGCATGCGTCAGGATTCACTTGAATGAAGCCACATTTCCTTGTCACATATTGATTTTGTTTGAGCATCTTGAAAGTATACCCAAAATGCATGAATAGCTTATATTTATTGCAAAGGTAGAAAATCAGGCTACCGATTGTTATTAAAAACGAATGAGAATGTTCATGACTATGATATTTATTCTACATTTTGATTATTCTTTTGAAATATGATATTTGTTTTGTATTTTGATTATTCTTTTGAAAAATAATAGTAACAAAAAATAATAGTAACACTAATTAGGACTCTAACTGGCAAATACTTTGTCGGAGGACTCTGATGGTCTCTGACCTTGATAAAATTATGGTAATCTGGCTAATTCTAAGAAATAGAATATTGTTAAAGGTGTTTGGCTAGGTTATACATTTGCTTTTAGTTTGATCTTGAGCGAGGAAATTGAGAAATTTATATGCTATTGTAATTGATTGATCATGACTTCCATGCATTCTTGATTCTTGCCAAATGGAGCAGCCATGCCCTAATTTATTGGTTGATAATTATAGACAGGATGCCTGTAATTTTGGGTGACAAGGAATCATCAGATGCGTGGCTAAATGGTTCTTCATCTTCCAAATATGATACAATTCTTAAACCGTATGAAGAGTCTGATTTGGTATGCCTTCTGGATATACTATCAGCATGACATCTCCTTTTAAATTGGGAAATTGGGGAAGGGGGATGGGGTTCCAGGTTACTTATCATTCTTGTCTCGTGGAATAATAACTGTTATTTCCAGGTGTGGTATCCTGTGACACCTGCAATGGGCAAGCTATCTTTCGATGGGCCAGAGTGCATTAAGGAGGTGCGTCATGTTAGCATTTGCTATTAAATCTAGCAATTTATGGCTGCTGTTATTTAACCATTATGAACTACTCGAGGTCATTAGCAACCGTGCTTAATGTTCTATAGCTCCTTACATCGTTTATTGCTCCATAACGTGGTCTTATCAAAAGATATCTGATAGCTTTTCTCGTAAAAAATTTTCTTTAGATAGTTATAGTTCCTGGTTTTGTTGATGAAAAAATCATTAACTTATATTCTGCAGATTCCGTTGAAGACTGAGGGGAAGAATCCAATCTCAAACTTCTTTTTGAAGAAGGAAATCAAGAAAGAACAAGAATCAAAAATGGAGGAGAAAAGTTCTTTTGACGAGTCTGTGAAGACAAGTCTGCCCAAACGTATGAAAGGAGAGCCCATCAAAGAAATAAAAGAAGAACCAGCATCAGGCCTGGAAGAGAAATATTCATTTGATACTACTGCTCAGACTAATCTGCCGAAAAGCGTGAAAGACGAAGTTGTGACTGCAGATGACATAAGAACTCAATCCTCAGTTGAAAAAGGAGACCCTGATACCAAATCCATTGCTTCTGTACTTTCTGATGAAGATACTAAAAAGCAACTACAGAAACGGGACTACAAGGAGTTTCTAGCTGATTCAAAGCCAGTTACTGATGGAAACAATAAGCTAGAAATGAGTCCCCTGAAGAGGAAGGGAAATGTGAAGGATGCTGGTGAGAAACAGCCAACGCTATTTTCATATTTCAGCAAAAAATGAAGTTCTACTACTCTTGTATCAGACAAGGCTTTTTGGGGACCAAAGCAACATATTTTGTGGGAAATGCAATTTTGTGAGCAGAATCATTTTCAGGTATGGGTATGAGAGCTTTCTAGGAAACACTTGATGGTATCTCAAATCTGTATTATGTGAGTGCATTCCAGCAATGCTTCTCTTTGATACCCATTGCTTGCCAATGTAGCAGTGTATATTTTCTTGCGGCAGAACGGGATGGCTATTTGCGTGCATCTCAACTTGTACATACAACTTACAACTGAACTAGCTTCCTTTGCAGCGCTTACAAGTATCTAAAAATCCAATGTTGTAGCATAGCAAGTTTCTGGAAAATGGTTATTCCACCAAAATAGGACTGTAATTGCATTGTCTGTGTACTCCCTATCAATTTTTCTGCATCTACATTAGAATCTGCACGTGACATCTGATTTCCTTAAATGCAATTCAATTATGTTCAAATTTATAAAAGCTAATTTATTCTACTTTTGCTGAACTCGAGGCTCTATGCACCTAATACCACGCTGTTATTGCGTACCTTCAGGGAGGAATGGGATTTTGACCCTGACAATAATTTATGCCTTAAGCTAAATTTGAGCAAAGATCAAAACTATACAAAAAACTTGATTTTTGATGATAACAATCTTGCTGGCTCTGACTAGGTTTGAGTTCAAGTCTAATTTAATATTAAGAAATTTTAGTTTTTAAGTCACAGTTGTAGAAAAAGATAAAAGTTGAGAGCATAATAAATTTAATTTTTAAATAATAATTTTTATGAAAATAATAAAATATTATAGTTTTTTTCATTATATAAATATATAAGAGCTCACAATATTAAATTTTAAATTATATAATACTTTTAAGTATAATTTATTGTCAATATAGTTTGTCGCCAACCTAATGGTAGGTTGGTCACTTCCATAAATATGAGTAGAGTAGATATATCTCACTAATATTATTGGGAATAGAATAATTTTCTAAATATGGAGATGGAAGTCTCGCTTCTAATTAGTGTAAGTTTCGAAACTATTCTCAATTTATTTTTAAACTTTGTGGTGTAAATATACAAATTGAGAATAATCTCAGTAAAATTCATATTATACTGCACCTATAGATTGTAAAAAGAAAAAGAAAAAAAGAAATCACAATCACTTATTTGCACATTCGAAGTTCATAATATGACCTGTTTTCAAGCTTTTTAAAGTTTAAGCATAGGGATCTAATCACAAATATTTCAAAGTTGATTGGGACATACTTGAAAACTTTTCAAAGTTGTTAAACTTTGACCTACTTGTAAACTTTTCAAAGTTCGAGCTAAAAGCCAAAATAATGATTTAGGGAAAACGGTTACCGACAAAATTGCCGGAATTTTGCCCGAGCAAGACGCAAGAGTAAAATCTCTGAGTCCTCTATCTGAGACACACCCAATAATCCAAGGCATGCCCAGGAAAGAACCATGACATTGAAATGCATGCATGAATGCAAAACTAGCAAACCAATAATTGACAATTTGAAAAAAAAAATGTGAATATTATTTCGTTGATCCTTACATACCCCTACTGTTATTCAGAATGGAGCCGAGGGTGCCCAACACGGCGAAAGCCAACAAGGGGCTGACATCAAGCGTATCGAAAACCGGAGGGATTATATTCCGAAAAAGATTCAAGTAGGGATCGCACAGGTCCCTTATGGCCGACAGCGGCTGCCGGTCCCACGGAATGTTCGGGAACCAACTCAACAAAACCCTAACCAACAAAACCCCGCTGTATATGTCCAGCCACTTCGCCATTCCCGCCGCCACAACCGTCAGAGGCGTGTTCAGGTACCCGCCGGGCCGCTCACGCATCCTCGCGAAGAATGCGGGGCCCACCGTGCGGACGATATTGCAATGCAGAGAAGATTTGTTTAGGGTTGGAGCCAATTTTTGGATGAGGGATTTTATGAAGAGGCCGGATAGAGAGAAGATTGTGGAGACGGTACGAGTTGAGTCTGCGAGGAGAGGGGTAGGGGTTACCATTTTGGAGGGTTTGAGGGATAAAGTTGGGAATGTGAAGGAAGAAGAAGAAGAAGAAGAAAAAGATGAAGATGAGGATGAAGAAGAGGAAGCTTTTATGGGTTGGGGGCGGAGGTGGCAGTGGTTTTGGCGAAGGAGGTGATGAGGGGTTTTAGGGTTTGGAAAGACGACGGGAGAGCGGACGAGGAGAGGTGCGGTGGCCATGTTTTCTGTTTCTTTTTTTTTTTTATTTGTTGAAGAAGAAGTAGTTTGTTAGCGGAGAGTGCAGTTTCTGTAGGAGGAGGTTTCATATCTGTAGTTGCGTATTTCTTCTTCTTCTTCCACCATTGGAATCAGGATAGTTCCATGCAACCACGGGCCTTCGTGGCCCTCCTCACGGCCCAAATTCAGATTCTGTTTATAATAATGTAACAATGTCTGATTATTAAATGAGGAATTTTAGAATAGTTCTATCGTACTACACTCACCTAATACACTCACCTAATACTCATGATTTGCGATATTTAAATTAAATATAATTATCAACTATTATAAGATAAAATGCACACATGTCATAAATGCATTAAGTGAACGTAGTACTATAGAAATACTTTTAAAATCTCTCGAAAAACAAATGAGAATAGAAATAATAATTCTACACTTAATTGAAAATACATAATTTGTATCTCAACTGATCAGTCATCTATCATTAATTGGCACGCCTAAGCCATTCTTTATCAAGTGGCACTATTCTTTTTTGCATGTTAATTATACAATTCTATCAATAATTGATACATAAAACTGTCAGTTGATATACAATTTAAAATATATTTCAACTATAAATGTATCATTAATTACCTCTAACAAGGAGATGAAAGTGGTTATTGTAGATATTTTTATAAGACGACAATAGAAAAAAAAATACTAATGTTGTCAATTTATTTTTTTCTTTTTACTTAAATAAGTGATTTGGTTACTTAAACTTATATGAAAAATGAAAAATGAAAAATGATCCGTTTTCTTATATCGTTCCTTCAATTTATCGATCAAACTCTCCTCAGATCGGATCTTAATTATTTGGAATCAATTTTTACGAGAAATACTGGATCTCATCGTTGATCGATCCAGTCAGTAAACTTGGCTTGGAGAAAAATCAGCATTAACACTCGGCTTTCTCACTCAAGTAACAAATTAATCACAATCATTGATAATTATGTCAACATACCATTTAATAATAGTTGTGGGCACGCCATAGGCTCGAAATTTGAGATGCCTTAGCATTACTTGCAACATAACAGTCAATTTCTTCATTTTTTGTTACTTTGAACATTTTACAAAAGCGGCGATTTGCCATTCAATTGATGAGAGGGATTAACTGATGTCCCCTTATTAAATATTTAAACGAAAGACAAGTAAAAACAAAACGTTGTTAGAAAATCAACATAATGGAATTATTTGGGGACGTAAGAATAAGGGCAAAGACAAATAATAGGCCTCTATCCACTGTCCATTTGGTGTGATTTCCACGATGATCTTCTTCAGCATTCTTAGAGGACCAACCATGACCCCCCATTGAACCACTGGCCTTGACCCAAGACAGAACCTCCGTCTCTTGTTCCCTAGCCGAACCGTGCAAACCCTCCGCCGCCTCGACCGCCTTCGCGCACTGCCGCGGCACCACCCGACTAACAAGGCGGGATTTGACAACATTGATACACTTAAAGAACTTCTCTTCAACATTTTTGTGAAAGTGTTTTGTGCTTGTGTTTCTTATATAGTTGGCTTAAAGTTTGGCTCTTGAGGTTAATCATGATGGTCATTATGGCAGTGATTATACCAATAATATATGATGCTTAAGGCCTAATGCTAATGAATTATAAAAAATATATTTTTCATTAAATTTTTTATTTTATTTTACTTTAGGCTTGTGGTAGTAATGATTAGGAGTGATGGGCTTCTTTTAAACTATAAACTATGTAAAGATGTCAAAGAAGTAGTTGGTGAGATGTATCGATCATCAAAGAATCTATTTTTTTTTTTTATGAGGTATTTTGGGACCACCGTGTGGCCCAAGTCACGTTCGAATCGGGAGGCGCAACAAATGCGGCGGCGAACAAACCCAATCAAACCACTTGATCTTATGTAACACTTTGTTAGTATCAAAGAATCCATTTATTCATGTTACACGTTGCAATGCATACTTTGGGTGTTTTTTACATTTATTATCTTATTAAATTTTGGTAAGTGTCCCAATGCTTTTTCTTTGAGTACCACGATGCATATCCTAAAAAGCTTTGTTCTAAATTTAATTAAACGGATGTCATGTAACATTATATTTCATTGTACAAATGACACGTAAAGTTATAAATTTTCTACTTATCTTGGGGTTTTATTGACTGGTTTCCAAGTAATTAATTTTTTTATAACTGGCCACTATTATTCGAATCTTACGAGAGATAATAGTCTAAAAATTTGATTTTAAACCTTTTTTTTTAACTCTCCAGGGTAGCA
Organism: Citrus mangshanensis; assembly: GCA_030449895.1. Lineage (NCBI taxonomy): Eukaryota > Viridiplantae > Streptophyta > Magnoliopsida > Sapindales > Rutaceae > Citrus > Citrus mangshanensis. Next base: position 390,709 of record JASUUJ010000133.1, on the reverse strand, counting down.
AATATATATATATTTAGAATAAACTTAACTAAATATATTTTTGAACAATAAAATATCAAGGATAACATATAAATGGCTTTGAAAATCTTCCAACTATACATAAGGACCACAACAATAGATAGGAATTTGACCAAACAATTCAGTATTTGGCATGAGAACTTTGCTAGCTTACAGCAAGTTCAACAACTTGCAGCTATTCAGATTTAACCATTAATGGGAAACAAACTAACTCCATTAACAAGTGTCTTTTATCTAAGTGTAAGGGCCCAGGCTCGGCAACATAACATAAAATCTATTCCCGCAGCCATTACCTATCTCATCATGATTTTCGTCGCACTACACCACGCCGAACTTTCCCACGGTCCACATCTACAGTTGCATGAACATTCAATTTAAACCAGCCCTCCATCGGCATCTCCCAAGAAGCAACAGAAACACCATTAACAACCAAATTACAAATCTGTGTGGTTCTAACTGTGCCCGTTCAAGCACACATTGGGACGGCTCAATAAACCCCTCCTACAAAATGCTTATTGCTTACTCCCCCTCTTCCACATTCATGACCATAATCATCAACCTTTGAATAACCCAAATGCCAACTGCCTTAAACTTTAGTTAGTTTTGTTTCGATGTTACACAATATATTATACAGAAGAATGGGGAAACAAAAATTAACTTCTTCTTTCGTAATATTTTGAACAATTAAAAGAAATCGTTGAATGTTCATCTTAATTAATTCAAATATAAATATGCGGTGGTTATAATTATTTTTATGGGTTTTTAACTGGTTATATTCAAATACACATTTGTGATAAAGTTTCATTCTAAATCCACTTCCCGTGGGTTCAGGTTTGAAAGACTTCCTGCTTTATAGAAAATGAAACTTTGGCAGAAAAAATATGTCACGTTCTCAAATTTGATGCATGCATATCATTTGACGGTGGGTGTCTTAGTGCAATGCTTTGCTCCTGATCGTCAATAAAATTGCAATGCCTTGGTTGACTTTTTACCGTAATAAATAGTTTGTTAATTGATTTAATAACACGGCTAAGCTTTTCACCTGATGATACTATCATATATCCACATTCATAATAGGTGGAAGCCAACGCAGCATGGAAAATAACTAGTCAATTTGAAATAATACCATGAAAAGTGGGACTAAAAGAGCATCATTTGCACTGTAAATATCTGCCTAGTTCTTTTTTTGTTATTAGTAACAACTTTGTTTTTTTATCATTGTTAATAATTTTTCGTTGTATAGACAATTAATTTTTTTTTTTTTACAATATATGCTGCGGAAACTTACTACATGTAACAATAATATAATTAATATTAACGAAAATTTGTTACGGATAACAAAAAACTAATGGGAAAAGGTGAATGCATGGTGCATTTATTTAATGCAATATAGGAATCCTATCACATGAAAATATTTATATGTGTATAATTACATCTCTAACAATGGCAAATATAGAGTTTAAACAAACTCTTAAGTAAAAAAAAAAGACTAAACGAGTATTTACCCTTACAACAACTAACACATTCTTACAATCTCAAGTAAATATTCTAAAGAACAAATTTTACATAAATTTATTGTACATATGAGAAAAATATTATTACCAATAACAAAAAAAAAATGTTATCAATTAAAGAAACATATGATAAAGGTGATTTCTTACTATGCTGCCTTAAACACATACATCATTATTATCTTTTTCTAACTAGCTAGCATAAAGTGCTTGCATGGTATTATTATTTTGAATTGTTATAGTTTTACTATTATATTGTAATTTGAAGTCTACTGAAAATATTAAAAATTTAGAAATTTAGATCCATACATTTATAGAATGTACTATGATACAGTTAACAATTCTTATATAAATAATTCAATTAGTTAGATTAAATATTTTTTGGCCCATATATTTTATTTTTATTATCTTATATTTTTATTCAATCAAAAAAATTTATGTCACATCAATTTGTATAAAATAAATTTGTACAAAAATTTATTGTTCTATCATGACTCTTATAGAATAAAATATAGTTCGTTAAGTGTTGATATTTGCATAGACAAATCTTACACAATAACGACAAAACAAATGTAAAACTATATAATTTTATCCTGTTGAATAAAACATTAATACTGAGTTTTAATATAACCTTATAACAACACCTAATTTTACAATTATTTTTATAGTAATTGTGTCAGTATTAGAACTCTTTATCATTTTGCTAGTTCGATAATTCGCACCCCACTAACAGCAGGGGAGAACATATCATATTATATTTTGTATGACATTGTTTGCAGTTACCAAATTGAAGAAGTAATAGTTGATTCGACATGTCAGTGTTTAGTTTTTATTTTCCTCCACAAGTAGGTGGAAACTTTAATGTTCGTAAACTTAGAAAGCCAAGAAGAAATCAAATAGAACACAACAGAATTAGGAGACCAAGCCAAAACAATAGGAGACCAAACCAAAACATCAAATATTTTAAAAGCAAAAGCTTAACTTAGCTCTATTATATGATATCACGGTCATATCTAATAATATGTCAGAGGGATTCGATTCAGCTGCTACTAAAGTTACAAAATCTGAGAATAAATGCAAAATCCAAACACTGCCATACAATTAATTAAATCCCCAATCTCCATCCATGCAGTTAAACAGCAATAACTGAAAACCCTCCTACTAATAATAAGCATCATGTATTGACTCTAAAGCCTAAGAATAAGAAACTTAAGAAAAAATAAAACAGTCTTGTTTGTTGGTGCCATTTATTATTATTATTATTATTCTTGCAGCAGGCGGCAGCAGCAGCAGGAGGTTGCAGGTTTAATTTGGAGTTGGTTGTTTGTTTGAAGAGCCATTGGTGCAGGCAGTAGCTGGGTATTTGATGGCATTAAGTTCAACTTTACGGAGAGCAGCTTTGCCCAAATCAATGCCACAGATATCAGAGAGCCTTACTAGATAGAGCAAAACATCTGAAAGCTCTTCTCCTAAGTGTATTTTCTCTTCTTCTTTCCAATCTGGCAATCCCTTTGGCACTTCTCCTTTCCACTGGAATATCTCACTGAGCTCTCCTACTTCACCCACCTGTGACTCAAATAATCATCGTGTTAAATCTTCTTAATTATACTTTTTTGAGGGTCTTTTTGATATTATGGGGGGAGAGACAAAATAGAAAAAGGTCAGAACAACAAGTGGGAATTTCAAGATTTATATGATGTAATTAAAGGGAGACAAAATAGAAAAAGCAGAAAGGAAGATTTGTTTGCTTAATAATTAAACCCTAACTTCAAACAGAAGATTAACATGTGTAATCTAATATAATCAATCTAAGTTACCCCGGCAGATTTCAGTAATACATGTAGACTTTCTGATTCGAAGATCAGTAAATAATAGTAAAAAAGACATGACATTAATTTAGAAAAGGAAAAAAAAAAAACCTGTGAGCAACAAATCAATTACTATTTTCTCTAAATACAATACAACTGGTTTTGGCTGTAATATTTTTGGTCAAGTCTTCAAAACCCCACATAGAAAAATAAAAGAAGAAATACGAGTATGATCATCATCTTCATTGAGTCTTTTATGTGTCATCATCAAAGATACCAACAGAGAACAGAAAAAATAAATAAATAAGTAGACTGAAGGGTAACTTTTAAATAACTTGACAAGAAAAGAAATAAATTAAGAATTTTGAATGACACGTACGAGAGCCAAAAGGAGGTTTCTTGGGCTGTGAAACTTGTCCCAGTCCCTTTCTTTTGCGAAGTCAGCCATCTTCTGCCTGAGAAGATCAAGACTCACGCTTTCTCCATCTCCTACTCCAGTAGTCATCTCTTTCGTTAGTTTTGAATTCAAAGCAAGAGACCAAAACACAGAAACTATTCGAGAGAAAAGAGAGAGAGAGATGAAGAGACTAGTTAACAAGAGCAATTTTTCTTGGAAAAGGACTAGGTCATTATATAATGAAAAAGAGCTGGAGAGAGAACAGGTGACACCAAAAAAAAAAAAAAAGAATATATATAATAAATTTATTTATTACGGGAAAGTGAATAAATTCCTTAGTTGTGCAAAGAATTTTAATTTTTAGACGCCCCCTTTCCGGAAAAGAAGAAGAAAAAAAATATTTACCGGCTATTGCCAGTTCATACTGCCCTGCCAGTTAGACTCACACGTGTCATTATCCTGTAGGTCGTCGTGTCAGTTCTCGGGAAGCCTTCATCCTCGTGTCCTTGTGGGCCCCACTCCCGTTGTAGGTTATCCTTCTTGTTTCTCCACTGTCCTTGGACTCGGTTTTGTATAATAATAATAATAAACCTCCCCTTTTGCAAAACACGGCAGTGAATTCCTTCGCTGTCTGGATTGAACAGCCACGTCATCACCGCGTCAACGCTGCCTATTTGGTCTTTTTATTACCTAATTTTTAGGGTCAAATACGACAAAAATTAATAATAATAACTCAATAAAAAATCGAGTCCAATTTGCTCATCAGGAGTGGGTTCCAGCCCTGTCTTTTTCCTTTTTTTTTTTTCAAATTTTAAGGTAAAATTTATTATTTACGCCAATAATGGTATTTTAAATTTTTAATTAGGCAATTGGGAGCTATATTTTTATTCGTTAGCAATAATTAATGCTATTACCTCTTAAACATATAAGGCAAGATACAATGACACCTAAGTTTGTGCTTGCTAATGATTACTCTTTGGGACATTATTATTATAATTTTTTTTTTGTTTATACCACATATATAATTAGGGTTTTGAAAAACAAGGATGCTCCCATTCAATTTGAACAACTCTTTTTTTATTTTTTATATTCTTTGAGGGGTTTTGGTTGCTTTTGAAAATTACGTTCAAATGACTATGACAATACTTCATGTACATGAAAAATAATTATGTGGAAATTTTTTGACATGTTACAATCAGTTTTCATCGTGCTTATTACACAAGTGGTATATGTCCGACAAACCACTTTGTTAAAAGCAATACCCTTTGTCCCTTTCATCCCAAACTCAATGCATTTACACTCAAATTTGTGCAAGGATAATTCAAAGGTAGGTGTCTTTGAAACTCTTTTGCTTTCACGCAATCTTAGCATATCATGAATCACCAAAAATATATAAATAAAAATAAAATCAAGAAAATAGCTTTTAGTCGTCATCTTATTAATTTCTCCTCAAGTCACTTATGACGAAACGGAAATAAAAGATACAAAATTTCTGGAAATTTTTATTTTTATTGAATGAAAATACTAAACTAAATAACAAACTAGAGTTTTCAAAAAAAAAAAAAAAGTGTTCTCTCTTTTAGCACGTAAAGATAGCTAATTTGTATGATAGTTGAGAAAGCATAATAAAATATAAAATATAAATTCAAAAAATGAAAAATGTATCTCTCTGCGCGTCTTCAATTCTAGGTTGTGTTCACATTACATATTGTTTATTAAAAACAAAAGCATTTTGATAACCGTGTAATGATGTTTATATCGAAAAGAGTACAAAATTAGCACAAAAACTATAAGTAAAAAAAAAAAATGTCTTTTACGGAAACTTTTTTGATCCTATAGTAATGATGTGTTATCTGATAGCTACATTAAAAAAAAAATATGTATATAATATATAAAGTTCTAACACTTTATTAAAATACAGAAAAATTATTTTATCATATGGTATAATAGTCTAATACAAAACAACTCACACTTTAATAATAAAGGATAGAAACCCTCATCAAATAAGCATTATATATATATATATATATATATAGTGTACGCGTATATAAAGTTTTGTGTTTAGGCACAAGCATTAGTGCTGTCTGGTTATCTTCATTGTTGTGTAATTACTTTGTTCATTTCAAGGCTCAAATAATAATAGCAACGTTCATGCGTGAGTCATGAGCAAATTTTATTATGCTACTTACGCAACTCGATTGATGAGTTGTTGCAGGCCTTATAATTCGATCTGCTCGAGGATTCAGCTCTCGTATGCTAAATTAAATATGTATTGTTTGATTCATTCTAAGCCTCGATCGAAAAATATATAGCACTAACGTTGCTGCTTGAAATACTAATTTAAAAAAAAAGCGATATTGTTACGGTACATTGTCATGTACCATACGTCAACCTTGTGATTGTTATCAATAATATATGTGTAGTTTTTATTGGTTCGATTTTTGTGTTATCGGTAGCAATTATGAGATTGTGCAGTCATGATAATTTACTTTACCTTAACAATTTCCTAAAAACAGAGATACTAAGGGTGAATTTGGGAGCATTTGGAATTGAGGTGTTGTAACTTTTAAGTTATAATTATTGTGGAAAAAAAAAGATGTAACTATAAAATAAAAGTTAATAATATGTAGTAAATATAATTTTAAATAATAATTTTAACAAAATTATTAAAGATATAATAAATTCTCCATTATACAATGAAAAATCATATCAACATAACTTTCAAGAATCTGACGGTGGTGTTTACCAAACACTTTCTTTTAAAAACTACTTCTAACCTTAATCCCAAACGCATTCTAAAAAGAGTTGAGCTGTTTTTTTTTTTAATAGATACAATAATGAGTCTATTACAAATAATTAAAATAATTTATAAACTATTGATATAATAGATAAATGGATAAACCATTCATATTTGTTTAAGATGATATATCATCCTAACGTATGCATCCTAAGAATTGAGCTAAGATTGGACAGATAAGGGAAGCAGAATGTTAAATATTGAATATTAGCCATCCAAAATTTGAGGAGAAGAACTTGTCTTGTCTTGATCAAATTTTTTAGCCATGTTCGAATTCGATACTCTCACGCCATACTATCATAGTTGGAATTAAAAATCTCAATGAACCCCAACAATTGGGGGAAAAAAAATCTTCATTGTTTTTTTATGTTCAATAAAAGTACTTGTCCATGAAGATTGAAAATATCGGTTGAGATTTCTTTTCGAAAATATTTTTTACACATCTAAGGAGAATTATGATTTATTAAAATAATTCAAATGGGGGTCCTTATTTATAAAAAAATACAAACGTCTATTCTGTATATTATATAAAATATATCATGCATTGCTTGTGACTTAATTTAGGGGATTATCAAACTAGTCTGACCAAACGAAGACATATTCAAGTTGAAGGATAAAATAATTTATTGTATCTGAAAAACCAAACAGCATATATGATAACTAAAAACTTCTGTAATGGGTTGAAGAAGAAGAACATTTTCTGACATTTTCTCATAGTTCATGACGCTGTCAAAATTTAAATTAACTTTGTCTTAATCGGCTTGGAGAAACTAGTACTTCATCTGCATGCGATTGCAATATATATCCAATGTGGCCAGGGTCATGCTCTATGGTAAAAGATTTTTTTTTTATATAATTTTTTTTAATCACAAATTATATAGATGTCAATCACTAATCTCAAACTTAATTAATTAAAAGAAAATCACTATCCACAGATCCGATATCTGATAACCCCAGATTGGTTTTCACAGCCAAACGCCTTCTCTAATTGTTTATTAATTCTTTCAGCTTCACGGGCACCAGGAACCTTAGCATTGAGGTCGATAGCTTATAGCTTAGAGTTTAAAATATGTTTCAATAAACTATATTTTATAAAGTCTATTGACTGTAGATATAAATATGTCGTTCAAAAAACATCGTTTGGAAAGATACCTTAGGGACGACAAGGGGGTGCTCTTTTTCATTGCCAACAAATTCTTTGTCACTTGCTTTTGAAGATGTAATATCTTAGGCTTTAAGGAAGAAATAAACTTTTGGATCACCATCGAGACATGGAACGTTATCGTGGACCGAAAGTGAAACTTTAATCGGATCGTCACTAAACAATTTGAATTGTCAAAGTCTCAAAGATCTTGCTTGTCTTTCTGATCAGCTTCGATTTGAGAGGGTCACATTCGAAGTTGACTGTTGACTTAAAAAGAGTCCAGGCTAGCTCTTATGAGCGTCGGTGTGACACCTCGTGTTAATGGAAGCCTGTTAACATAACCTAAATTAAATGAAATCTATATATTACGGCATAATCTATTGTATTACCCTCACTCACATTCAAGAATATGTCTATTCTTCACTCATATGTGTGGTCGTGAGAGAAAAAACTTACTCCTAGAAATCTCTGCAATTACACGAACTTGAACTCATCTTGCTCTTCAAATAATACTTCATTTTTCATTTGAAGAATCATATCAATAATAAAATCTACAAAAAAAAAATTTTCAAATGAGATTATCTTTCTCTCTCTAATTTTGAAGAGTGACTTTTCCTTATTCAAATACTGTTATATTATTATTTATATCATTATTATTAAAGAGAGAGAAGTATTAAAATAGAGAGTAGTTAAATTTAATAAGATAAAAATTTAATTAAAATAATATAAATTTACTTACATAAAAGAATTTTGAGAGAGAGAGTTTCTTCTTTCACTTTTCTATTTAACAGATAGGCAAATAAATGAGCAATTAAAGAATAAAATTACATGAATCTTTTTTAGAACAATTTGCATGAAATGTTTTGTAACCTGAGACATTATACTTTAACCTTTCATTTACGTCACAATTTTCAAATTTTTTACGCCACCCGTGATTGTCTTTTTATTGACATCATAGAGTTTTGGTGTATATTTTAGTGACAGGGGACAAGTTCCTTTCCCTGTGACTTGATCATCACCTATGGCCGGCCTATAATATGGGCAGTTAATTATATTCACGGGCTTCGTAGCTAAATTCAGAACTTGATAATCTCGAAGTCAGCCCTTTGATACGACTCGAAATAATTAGTTTTGCTTTAAGGAAAAAAAAAAATCAACTGTAAGAAATGAAATTTTCTTTAAAAAAAAAAAGAATACAAAGTAGAAATTATTTAGATCGATCCCTTGTTGTTCTTGACTTTTGCTTATTTTATTTTATTGATTGATGGTTGGTAAAAGAACATAATAAAATCAAAAGTAAAATGACAAGAAAGAACATATCAAGACCAGCAATAATGGAAACCAAAAACTAGCTCTCAAGAGTTGAGGATCGCCTAAATTTTATGTACTTAACCTCAAAATTCATCATTTGCCCATGTAGAATATTATCTCTAACAACGACTATTTAGATAATAATTCTCTTGCATATATAGATATTTGCACACCTTAAAATATGAATTTAAAACTAAACTACGCTATCTAACTACATTTTAGCATGATATTGAAATATGAATTTAAAACTAAATAGCCGTTGTTTTTTTTTTTTTGTAATTATAATAGCTGAACAAGGAACGTTTATTGATGTGATGTCATTTATATTAAGTTTGCTTATTTATTTTCATTCTTTAACTAAATGGAAAACTCATACTCTGTTAGTTAGTTTTTTTTTTTTTAATCTCTAAGGGCTCATTTGGTATGTCGAATTGAATTGGATTAGATCGGATCGGATTGGATAAAATAGGTTTGGATTCGATAGTATTAATTGGATTACATATATAATACTATGTTGTGTTTGGTGCAATATTATTGGATTGTACTATAAATAAATCATGTCTTATATTATAATATTACAATTTACAAGTTATTATTATTATTATTATTATTATTATTATTATTATAATTATAAACTAAAATTTTGTATTATTAATTATACAAATCAACCTTAATGATATTAATGAAATATAAATCATGATTTAAATAATTTTTATTTTGTTAAATATATTTATGATATTTATATTATTTTTATTCAATAATCTATTATTTTATAAAAATTTATGTTTTTGAATATTAATTTAATAATTAATTTATAATGTAAATTTGAAATTATAAAAATATTAAATAAATTAAATAAATTAAAATCAAAATTTAATTTAAAGTGAAATTAATAATGATTTTTAGTATAATTTATTATTTACATTACTAAAATCAATATTTTTTATTACATTTATCACATATTACTATAATTTTAATATTTATAAATCATTATGTTTAATTGAGTTATCAATATAATCCAATACTAACTAATCCAATGGCCCCTCTTGGGATAATTTCCTTTACAAAATTGAGATTAGCTTTTGGGTACAGGATAATTAAATCCTAATACTCTTGAAAGTTTATTCGAGGGTTGTCCACTCTACTCACATTTCGTGAGGAATAGACTGGCTCCACTCAATTATTTGATAATTGAGGGAGGATTGTAAATAAGCCCCATAAATACTTTTATGAAGGCTCGAACCCTTACACTCATTATTGTAAGTGCAAAGGTTCTCCCACTAGACCAAAAGCCCATTGGTTAATACTCTTGAAAGTTGAAAGCACCAAACATGAGACTATGATAAATTTTTTTTTTTTTAAAAAAGCGTACAATCCCTGCTTTTAGTCCTCAAACCAAACACACCCCAGTAGTACGCTTATAATTTCTAAAAGTATATTGACTCATTCAATGTGGGCCTGGAATTCCTCAACGCTGCAGTCTGGTCCTGACATAGATGAATTCTGGAACTAAAGTCTAAAACAGGGCCCTAAAAGCCTTGGCGTTTCCTCCCAATTTGGATCACTGCTGAGCTGAAATCAATCTGTTATTGCCAAGTTTGTGCAGTGGAGGTTATTTTTTTTTTTTTTTAAATATATATATTATCAATTAAACACACACGTCCCCTATATGAGAATCGCATTCGGACCTAAGTTTTGGTAGAGTGTCCACTAACCTGTAGGGCTAGATCTTAATTAGTCTAAAGGGTTAATCATTTTAGGTTTTTGTATTGTGTTGCTATGTGACCAACACGGCAGCTCCAATGTACATAAACTTTACTCAAACAAAGAAATTAATTACTCCATATGTAAACTATGTAAAAATAAGAAGGTTATCATATAGCTATTTTGGTTGAGGGGTAAAGAAGAAGTAAGAAACTAATAATTAATTAGGTAACAAATAATAATTTGCATGGGAAGACACAGAAGAGGCCTTGGTATTGCCGACTCATGCACGAAAAGCAGAAACTGGAGAAGACTAAGAGTCTGAAACCAAACTGAAAAACGTACCAAAGCAACCAGTTGTGGTCCTACTGATGATGTAAAAATGATTAATTGTCACAAACTAGCTATACGTGAAGTGGTGACTGCAACAAGAGAAGAAACCGAGCACACACAACATGACATGCAGCTGGTAGCACTTGAAAATTTGAAATGGGGGTCCTCTAGCTAATAATTCCATATAGCCTTCATGAAAAATTAATTTTCTGGCTCTTTTTCATTAGTTTCAGTTTTGCCCTTACGTGTGCAAATAAATGGATTCAAACAAAGTTCCCCATGTGATCCCTTTTGTTAGCTTATATGTAACTCCTTTTAATTTAGGGACCACGTCCATGTGCCCACTTGCAGAGTTTTGCTATCTCTCTAGCTTCACTTCACGTACGTATGTTTCATTACATCACTCTTTAAACAGGCCTATTTACCATATATCTAACTTACCCATATGCCCAAAACCCTAAATAATTAAATTAATGATAGAGAACTATGTTGATAAAACTTTATTAGATCCGTTGAGTATCCATGGTAGTCCAATGACAAGGGTAAGAATCAAGAAAATGAAATAAGTATTAAGTGGATAAAAGTTCTCATTGTTATTATAAACTCTTATCTGAAATTTGAATTCTACTAATGGAATAAGGCTTTCCTTATTGTTAAATATAACATAAAAAGGAACTAAAAGATCCTAAAGTAAAAAGGAAATTAAAGATCTTATTTCTAAAATAAATTAAGAAATAAAGATTTTACCTGAATTTTTTTCTTAATTTGATAAGATCTTGTTTGTTCTTCATGCAAATCACTATCAATCAAATTTAAAAGCTTAAATATTATTGAAAAAACATTGTCTATCTTGAATACTTATATACGGTAAATTAGTGTCTTGGAAAAGGCATGAATTTAAAAGCTGTTCAATTAATGTATTTAATGCTTTCTTCTTTTTTCTTAGTTTTTACCGTGTCACTAGACTTTCATGGATACTCAATGAATCTTGTGAAGCTCTAGAATCATGCTTCTCATCAATTAATACAAACAAACAGATGTTCTTGTGGCTTGTGCGTGTTGGCTAAATAGCTAGCCAGGTGGTTTCACATTAAAGCAATCACAGTGCTTATGAATCTGATGACTGCTGTTCACAAAAATCAACTATTTTGGTCCTTTTTAATCCGATGATGAGTGCTGTTTACAAAATCAGCTTTTTTGGTCCTATCTTGGAAAACTAAACAGAATTTCTCAAAACGATTTTGAATGTTGTAACACACAATATGTACTTATTTGTGTATTACATACAATAATACAAAGTATATAATATGTATCTTATCTCAATGACCCTTAACTTATCTTGCATGTGAGGTTACAGTTCTTCTGAACTAGAATCTCTTTTACTATCCAATTAGAGACAAGAAGGTAAAAAAAAAAAAAATGACCATCAAGATAACCTTTCTTTATCTCTCAAATCATTGAAGAAACATACATATCATGAACAACAACAATACATCAAGCACTTAATTAATTGATGATATTTTTCTTCAAGAAAACTCGATTTGCATGACATAATCCAAGAGCTGATAATTTATGTGCGTCAAAATGGACACTACCGACGAACGTGAATTAATACTCATGTAATAACATTCTAACTAGCTAGTTGTTCAGACAAAAACCAGAGTTGGATTGTAAGAGGATACCAACTCCATGACTTTTCGATTCAAAAGCTAAACCATCAAAACGACCTTACAATTAATTAATAAAATTTTTGATCTAGCTAGCCAGTAACTGATTATTAATTAATTAATTACCTATGACACACACATTTATAATGGTAAGCACTGTTGATAGGGTCGTTTCCTTCAACTGGAACTTGTTCAGCTCTACACTTGTATTTGCAACCTCTACACTCATTATAAGTGCAAGTTGGTGCTGTCGATCCAATCATCAATCTTCTTGAATTCCTATTCATTACCTTTGCTTTACTGCTTTCCTATATATATATATAAACACCAAAATGCATGCTTCAATGAAAAGTTTTTACTTCCAAACAAGAAAAGAATTCAAACCAATGAATGCAAAGTTACATAGCTAATACCTTGAAATGAACAGGAGATGAAGGAGAGAAGCTTTGATGATGAGGAATTCCCACTTGAGTTCTAGACCCTGCAAAATTATAAGAGCATTTTTTTTTATATTAAGAAAAATGTACATGGAAAAAAAAAAAAAAGATTTGGATAGTGTAAGAAAATGGGTTGAGTTATATGTGACCTTGTACTACAACATAAGCAGGAGCAAGAAGTTGTACGAGTAGTAGTAGGAGGACAAAGTTGCATAGTTTAATGCTTGCCATTTTTGAAGAATTATAAAAACTTCGAAGGTGAAATGGGAAAAATGGAAGTGAATTGAATTATTTGTATTTAAAACACAAAATGTGTCTGATAAGATATAACAGAATTGAAGAGAGTTGTGGTCAATTAATGACCATAAGAGATAGACTGGCAAAAATCTATTTGCAGTGACCCAGAATCTCAGACAAGCGCACCTAAGGAGGTTCCCAAGCATTCCTAAAACCGACAGATCGCTTGTTGGAGCTTAACCAAGGGTAAAATTACTGTAATGCCCTTTGATTTTGCTACATTTTACAAGTATACTTTGTAATTGTTTTGATTTTTTTTATGGGTAGAAAGGGGATTTGAGTCAAGAAAATCATTTGTATGCCTCTAGATGGGTATAGAGACGTAACGGTGGAGACTTGTCACCCACCGAATGAAGAATCCAGACTTAGGAAATGATGAGTGAGAGACAGATATTTTATATATATTATTTTACAATATTTTCTTGAACAACGGATCTTGTTTAAATTAAATAAAGGCATGTTCAATTTTCAACAAACCAATTCCAAATTGAACATCCAGACTTAACAAATGATGTTTCAGGATCTTGTTTTCCCGCATAGATATAATTTCTCTGAATAAGTAGTATATGGGGAATTTAATTCATAACAACCTTGGTTTATGAGGCCACACAATGGCACAGATTAATTATAGGCTCTTTCAGATTTTTTGAATAAAATAAACACAATTATATATATATATATATATATATATATATATATATATATATATTTTAATTCATAACAACCTTCTGAGGTCACACAATGGCACAAATTAAATTATAGGTTCTTTTAGATTTTTCGTATAAAATAAGTAGAATTAATGATAAGGGACCTAAAGATTTGCCAAAGTGAATTTATATATATATAGTATGGGTACTTACTTTTTTTTTAATACAGACATGCTTTTAAACTGTAGAGTTTAATAAATTTATTTTTTAATGAACTATAAAGTCACGCGGTTTAAAAAAGTTAAAATCTAAACTCTATTAAACTTGTTGATTTTAAAGCGTGTCTGTATGAAAAAAAAAAAAAAAAACGCTTACACACTAGAGAAGGACTCTATGTATATGTGTGTGTGTGATATGCTGCAAGAGACCAAGGACATACAACATGACATGCAGCTGGTAGCACTTGAAAAATTAAAATGGGGTTACTCTAGCTAATATTTCCTTATAGCTTTTGTGAAAAATTAATTTTCTGGCTTTGTTTTATTAGTTTCAGTTTTGCCTGTATGTGTGCAAATAAATGGATTCAAACAAAGTTGCCCATGTGACCCCTTTTGTTAGCTTATGTGTAACTCTTTTTAATTTTGGGACCACGTCCATGTGCCCACTTGCAGAGTTTTGCTATCCATCTGGGCATCTGGCTTCAAGTACGTATATTTCATTTCATCACTCTTCAAAGTTTAATCAGCCCCATTTAACCACACGTCTAATTTACCCACATGCCCAAAACCCTAAATAATTAAATTAATACAAATATATACAAGCATCGTATTTGTATATGCCTCTACCTAGTCTTTTCCAACAGTCGCTGTTGTGGCTTGTGCATGTTGGCTAAATAGCTAGCTTCTGGGTGGTTTCACATCAAAGCAATCACAGTGCTTTTGAATCTAGTGAGTGCTGTTTACAGAATCAATTTTTTTAGTCCTAGCTTGGGAAACTAGACAGAATTTGTGAAAAGGAATTTGAATACTGAAACACTATATGTACTTAATTATTTGTGTATTATATACAATGTAGATACATTTATGTATATAATTATATACATATCTTACCTCAATGACCACCCTTTACTTATCTTGCATGTGAGGTTACAGTTCTTGTGAACTATAATCTGTTTTACTATTCAATTAGAGACAAGAAGGTTGAAAAAAAAAAAATTGTGACCATCAAGATAACCTTTCTTTATCTCTCAAATCATTGAAGAAAACATACATATCATGAACAATACCAATACATCAAACACTTAATTAATTGATGATATTTTTCTTCAAGAAATTAAACTCGATTTGCATGATATAATCGAAGAGCTGAAAATTTATGTGCGTCAAAATGGACACTACCGACGAACTTGAATTAATACTCTTGTAATAACATTGTTCAGACAAAAACCAGAGTTGGATTGTACGAGAAGAAATTAAAAGATAATTTCAGGTTCTTACACGACACCGACTCCAAGACTTTTCGATTCAGACACTCAACCGTAAAATCAACCTTACAATTAATTAATAAAATTTTTGATCTAGCTAGCCAGTAACTGATTATTAATTAATTGATTACCGATGAGAGACATTTGTGATGGGAAGCACTGTTGATAGAGTCGTTTCCTTCATCTGGAACTTGTTCAGCTCTACACTTTATTTGCAACCTCCACATTCATTATAAGTGCAAGTTACCGCTGTCGATCCAATCATCAATCTTCTTCAATTCCTATTCATTACCTTTGCTTCTCTGCTTTCATATATATATAAACACCAAAATGCATGTTTCAATGAAAAGTTTTTACATCAAAACAAGAAAAAAATTCAAACCAGTGAATGCAAATTACATAATTAATACCTTGAAATGAACTGGAGATGAAGGAGAGAAGCTTTGATGATGAGGAAGTGTCACTTGATTTAGAACCTGCAAAGTTATAAGAGCATTTTCTGATATTAAGAAAAATGTGTATGACAAATAACAGTAATAATAATAAGAATTGATAGTATGAGAAAGTGGGTCGAATTATATATTGTTAGGAAATATAAATATGTGTTCTTTTTCAATAAGGATTTCTTAGGGAATCATTTTATGATGCCATGATTAAAATCATTATATTAATAATTATTTAAATATGAATTATGTAAATAAAATATAAGACATATAAATTTAACATAAAATTTTGTAAATCAGTATTAAGTGCAAAATAGAACATGAATTATGTAAATAGAATATAAGACTTGTAAATGAAAGGTAAAATAAGTAAATTAACATAATAGTGGCAAATTGATTATATCAATGACAAACAAAACAAAAACTTACAAATATAAAATAAAACTTGCAAATCAACTGTAAGTCAAATAAAACATAAATTAAGTAAATTAAATATAAGATTTCATGGATAACAAAGGAGTAGTCAATTGATGTATTATTAGTAAACAAAATCAAAACTTACAAATGTAACATAAAATTTGTAAATCAACACTAAGGTAGCGTTTGTTTTTTTGTCTGAAATCTAAATGGGTCCAAATTTTTCTAAAGTCTTAATGGGTCTGAATATGAAAATCTGAATGACATGTTTGTTTTTCTTTTTTTAATATATGAATATAAGTGGCATCTTATTTGTTTTTACAATAAAAAACATCTTAAACTTGGTTATTTAACATTTATGTCCTTGTAAATTAAAACAAAAAAAAGAGGATTAAATTTTATAGTTTAGGAAATAAGTTATTTTATAGAGATATTTTTAGAATATAATATTTAGTTGTCATTCAGACATTTTCTCATTCAAATAAAAGTCATAAAACTTTATTTTTTCTATTCAAATGTAAATATCTAAAAATCAGACATAAGTGCTAAAAAACAAACAAGCAAATTTTAAAAAATGTATGAAATTAATAAAATTTCAGACTTCAGACATTTAACAAACAACCTCTAAGTGTAAAATAAAACATAATTATATAAATTAAGCATATATAATACATTTAAATAGAGGGTAAAACAGAAAAAAATAGAAGAGTGATAAATTAGTGTATTATTGATAAAAAAAATGAAAACTTGTAAATCAATATTAAATGTAAAATAAAACATTGTGTAAATGGAACATAATACTTGTAAATGAAAGGTAAAAGAACTAAGTTAACATAGGAGCGATAAATTGATGTATTATTGATAAATAAAACAAAAACTTACAAATATAACATAAAACTTGTAATCAACATTAAATATGAAAAAATATAAATTATATAAATGAAACATAAGAACAATAAATAGTAACTAAAGTAAGTAAATTAATATATGAGTGGTAAATTAGAATATTATTGATAAATAAAACAAAAACTTATAAATGTAACATAAAAGCTATAAATCAATATTAACTGTAAAATAAAATATAAATTATGTAAATAAAACATAAGATTTGTAAATAAAAGGTAAAATAAGTAAATTAATATAAGAATTATTAAAAAAATAAAAACTTACATTATAATAATGATTACCTTATGATTTGCTGATTTTGTTTCTAAATTGAATAATGATATTTTTAGATTTATGTAATACATGTGATGGTAGATGTGAAATATTATTAAGAATAAAATTAATTCTCAAAATTAGAATTTGAAAAACTATTCTTTTCATGTATTTCATTTTTCAAAATTGTTTGTAACATAAAGTGATTCTCCTAAACCTCATTGATAGTAACCCCAAATGATCTTTTAAGTACAAGTAAGAAGTAAAGTTTAAAACTACATGAAGTATGTAAAAGCAGAAAATTAAATCTAATTTTATAAATATATTATATATGTCTAGTATTATAAGAATATCTTTTTTTTCCTGTTTGTATTGATCCACATCAAGAAAAATAATTTTGCTTAATTAACATGTAACAACACTATGATAGAAAATTAAAAAAAAAACATAATGAATGTCCTAGAATGAATATATAGCTTATGGTTAAACCTATTCAATAAAACTTATTCTAATTATTTTCCATGTAATTTTTTTGTTTCCAACTGATGACTGACTTTTTTCTTTGTTTAATTACATTAAATGAATAAACTATTTTTTGTTTACTGAAAGCTTAATATTTACTTACATGTTTTATGTTATTTTTACAAATGTTTTTTTACAATTTTAAAACACTAATTTACTATTTTTATATTAATCTACTTGGTTTACCTTCTATTTATTAGTTTTATTTGTAATTTACAAAATTTATATTTATCACAGCATTGATACCCTCACTTTAATCATGAAATAATAAAATTTTCCTCCCTAGGATTTTTTAATCTTTAGGAGGATTCATCTTTGAAGAATAATTAATTTTCCTTTTAGTACTTAATTTATTCTAGGATGAATACGACTTATATAAGAAATAATCATTATATAAGTAGGTTAAGTTTATTTGTTTGCATAACACAATAATCAGTTTTTTTTTTTTTTTTGTAAGTAAACAATTTTTAGTGTGAAAGGAACAATATGTCTATTGAGAGATTAACTGTTATTGATGTTTTGGTGTGAGGAAAATACTAGAGTGACTGTAATAATTTTTTACATAATAGATTTTTCCCATATCGTCCTTAGCGCTCGTCGTTTTTCTTTGGTATAGGAGCTTTCCACGTAAATTCTTGTGTTGTATGATTGGTTTTATTTTCTATCTATTTTTTATTTATTATTTGTTTCATATTTTTGCTTTCAAGATCTTGGATGGAATTAAAATTCCTTAACACGTATTGCCAGAGCTAAAGCTATTATGCAAAGCGATTATATTTACAAATAAATTTTTAAATCTTGTCAGAATTGTGGTTGAAAAGTTTGATGGAAGAATTAATTTTGGCTTGTGGCAAATTCAAGCTAATGGTATATTGATTCAATCAGGGATACACAAGGTTTTAAAAGGCAAGCCATTCCCTACTTCTAGCAATGACTCTGGAAAATCTATTATTATCATAAATGAAGATTGGAAAGCATTGGATGAAAGAACTACAAATGCTATATGAACATGTCTAGCTAAGAATGTCCTTACAAATGTAGGAAAAATTCTTTCAGCAAGAGAACTTTGGGAGAGACTAGAAAATTTGTATAAGATGAATCTCTAATTATTTGTACCTTAAGGAATGATTTCACATGCTGAGAATGGTTTTAAAAGTAAAAGAGTTTTTTATCATCTTAATCTTTTCAATGGTATCGTGATATAACTAGAAGCAATTGGAGGTAAAATTAAAGACAAGGAAAAGGCACTTGGGCTATTTTGGTCTCTTTTCTAATTTCCTACAAGCATTTGTCGCCTATTTTGATGCATGAGAAGGAGACTGCAAATCTTGAGAAGTTACTAATACTCTACTTTCAAAACAAAGAAGGCTGAGTAATAGAAGTAATGAAGCTTCTGATGATATGGCATTGACATTTGGTAATTGAAAGAAAAATAAATCCAAGAAGAAAGGAGTCTGCTGATTGTGTGGATAATTAGGACATTTTAAAAGAAATTATCAAAAAATAAATAGAGTAAGTTTGGTAAGTGGCTCTAAGTCAGTATATGAAGATACTTATAGTATCGTTAATAGAAAGTCTTTCATTATTGTGAGAGACGATGGTCCCTTATAATAAATGAAGAAGGCATCCTCATGATAAGCCACCAGTACCATGGAAGAATATGTGTCACTACTAGCGGTCCACAAGATTTACACATAAGGCATGGTTTAACATTTGTGTAAGGTATGTAGTGGAGTATTTTATATTGACGGCTAGGGACTCTCAAATAAGCTAAACATGAGAGTAGGTATTTTTAAGAAGGTGATTAACATGTGTCAAATACGTATGCTCTAAATAAGATAGAGTGTAATAATTCTTAGTGTAGAAAAATATGACTGCTAGATAGAAGATAAGATTTTACCTACAATGGAATAATTTTCATAAACTCTATATGAATGTGGTTTTAGTAGAGATGACATAATTATGTGGATACACGGTGGATTATCTTTTATCGTGTAATTGCATTTGCCCAAATCCAGCTTCATAAATAAACAATGAATGGAAGCAAAATTCAAAAGGCCTGGTGAGTGAGAGAGATATTATATATATTATTTTATAATATTTGCTTCATCAATGGATCTTGTTTAAATTAAATAAAAGCATGTTCAGTTTTCAATAAACCAATTCTAAATTGAGCATCCAGACTTAGGAAATGATGTTTCGGGATCTTGTTTTCCCACATAGATATAATTTCTCTGAATAAGTAGTATATGGGGAATTAAAATTCCTAACAACCTTGGTTTATAAGGCCACACAATGACACAAATAAATTTATAGGCTCTTTCAGATTTTTTATATAAAATAAACAGAATTAATAATTGAGGACTTAAAAAGTTTGCCAAAGTGACTGAAGCAAATAATATCTGTGTTAGTGGACCAAACAAAAAAAAAAGAGAAGTCAAAACTAAATCATTTATGGCTTGATTTAATAAATTCAAGCCTTCTTAAGATTGAGGTGAATAATTTTTAATTTATGGAAAAATGATTGTGTTAGATAATAAAATGTGACAGTTATCAATTAAATAATGAAATAATATAATTAATTTTCTAAGAATTTGTAAAAAAATTATCGGTCCGACCGATCTGTGGTTTGCATAAAATGATAAAAACACGTATGAGTAAGAAAACAAAAGTTGGGCCCAAACCCATGAACAGGCCCAGGTATCTTGTTAGCCCAAAGATTGCCGTGTCCTTTGGATTATCGTTACAAGCCGCCACAGTTTAAAAACAGTTGGGCTTCCCGCTTCTTGAAGAATACCAAACCTTGCCGCCTACACTTCATCAAGTCCTCCTAAAAACAATCCTTTTCCTTTCACCACCAATCTCTCCCTTCTCCAAAATCACTCCCCAAAAGTAAAGCATCCATCTGTCTTCTATATTACCACCATGTCGCTTCTTCACAATCCTGTCAATACCATTTCCCATTTCTCATTTTATAATAATCAACTCGATCGTCACATTCTTTCTATCTTGACAATCACAAAATGGCCGCTTCCCAAGAAGAAATTGCTTTGACCACCACCGCCAACACCCCGGTGACTCTCACGTGGAAGTACTCGAACCGGGTACTTCTAAAAACCATTCTTGAATCCGGCGATGGAGGGCTGGGATTGGTGAACGAGAGAGTGGTGATTGGTGGGTGGGTTAAGACTTCGAAAGAAGTGAAGAAAGAGCCTATGCCTCCCCCGCCGGCTGATGTTGCTGGTGATGCAGCGGCAAAGAGTTCCAAGGCAAAAGAGAAAGAGAAAGACGTGAGCTGTGTAGAGATTCTTCAATCAAGAATCCCATTTTTCAGGACAATAATCAGGGTTCTTGGTGGTAGCGATGGCATCTCCAACAATGTCCCTCTTCGCGAGAAGTTGGAGGCTTTGGTTCCTAAGCCACCGCCGCCTTCCACTGTTTTCTTGCAAGTCAGTGATGGTTCTTGTGTGGCTAGTCTTCAGGTACAAAAATGGAGTGTAGTTTATCTGCTTGTTGAAATTCTCTGTTGCTTTTAAAAGACTTGACAGTGGGAATACGTGCTAAGAGACTTTAATTGATTAAAGTTGTTTCTGAAAAAATTCATAGCTACTTCTTGTTCACTCCTTTGACTGCTTTTACAAACTCTCAGGTTGTGGTGGAATCCACTTTAGTTTCCCCTAGCAAAATCCGGCCTATTGGAACTTGTATAATGGTAGAAGGTGTACTGAAGCAGCCGTCGGTTCAAGGGAAACACGCTGTTGAACTAAAAGTAGAGAAAATTCTTCACATTGGGACAGTTGATCATGATAAATATCCATTATCAAGGAAGCGACTTCCCATGGATATGTTGCGGGATTCTGCCCATTTTCGTCCTCGTACAACAACGGTAGCTTGTGCATCAATTCCTCTTCTGTCTGTCCTGTCTCATTTGAATTGTTTGTCGAATGTTATAGCTAGGAAGTATGACATCTTGTGCTTACTTAGCTTTGTCTAAATGCTCATCCATCTATCTGATTAAGCATGTTTTGCATTCTGCAGGTGGCATCTGTTATGCGAATCCGTAGTTCCCTGACTCTTGCAACTCACACATTCTTCCAAAACCATGGGTTTCTGTATGTTCAAGTGCCCGTTATCACAACCACAGACTCTGAAGGATTTAGTGAGAA
This sequence comes from Citrus mangshanensis, assembly GCA_030449895.1. Lineage (NCBI taxonomy): Eukaryota > Viridiplantae > Streptophyta > Magnoliopsida > Sapindales > Rutaceae > Citrus > Citrus mangshanensis. The sequence continues at coordinate 368,449 of JASUUJ010000133.1, read as the reverse complement.
GTTTCAGGTTACTACTCTTTTGACAAGAGAGAAAAGAGGGGCCGAAAACTGCTAAAGATATTGAAGGTGTTAACCTTGACATTTTGAAGGCTTCGATAAAGGAAAAAAGCAACAAAGTTGAAGAACTCAAGAGAAGTGAAAGCAATAGGGAGGCACTCATTGCTGCAGTTCAGGATTTACGGAAAACAAATGAACTAGTATCACACCTAGAATCAAGAGACAAACTATTACAAGCGCCTTCAGTTAAGACTGATAAAGTTAACTTTTCTGAAGATTTCTTCTCTCGCCAAACATATCTTACTGTTTCTGGTCGCCTTCATTTGGAGAGTTATGCATGTGCCCTTGGAAATGTTTACTCGTTCGGACCCAGATTTCGAGCAGAGAAAAAGGAATCTTCAAAACATGCAGCAGAGATGTTGATGGTTGAGACTGAAATAGCTTTTTCACAATTAGAGGTATTAAACCTTGACCTTATATTTTCAAGTATCTCTGCTATTTACTTTTATATGCTTTTACACATTTCTGCCTTCAAGCTGCATTATTTATCAGACCTCATGCAAAAATACTCCTCGTTACTTATTTTTCCTTTTAGCAAAGAAATCTAAGTTTTGAAGCTATTGCTGAACATTTTATCCTCATTTTTCTGATCAATTGACAACGTGAGGAGATTTTTAGAATTCCTTTCAGTTTTGTGTAGTTTATAAACAAGGGATTCTCATGTACACATGATATGCCTTGGGTGGCAGACCATTTGCACTGTAGATAAAGCTTGTGGTTGCCAGTAAAATTTCTATAGAATTTTAAAGATAATCAGAATTTTGTTTGGTACTTCTCAGTTGAAAAATTTTATAACAACTGGCTAAAAACGTTGTGGATTTCATAGGATGCCATGAAATGTGCGGATGACTATTTCAAGTTTCTCTGCAAATGGATATTGGAAGATTGCTCAAAAGATCTGGAATTTGTCTCAAAACGAATTGACATGACCTGTATTGATCGTCTGCAGTCAGTGATATCAAGTTCTTTCGAAAAAATCACCTATACAGAAGCAGTGAAGGCTTTGGAAAAGGTGAAGTTGAACATATCCATTGGTTGTTTCAATATACAAGACATATTCACATCAGCATTGTTATAACATAAAGGTTTCTTGTTAACCAGGTTACAGAGAAGATATTTGAGACAAAACTGGAGTGGGGTGTAGCTCTCACAGCAGAACATCTAAGGTTTCATATTCTGATTTTAGTTTAAAATTGCTCTTAGCTGAACTATAGGAGCTAAGGCCTCATCTGGTTGTTAATGCTTAACATTCTGTTCATGGAATGACAGTTACTTGGCTGATGAGATCTATAAGAGGCCTGTAATCGTATACAATTATCCTAAAGCAGTTAAACCATTTTATGTGCGCCTGAATGATGATGGAAACACAGTTGCAGCATTTGATATGGTTGTACCAAAGGTAAACTCAAGATCTTTCCAAACATATGAAAGACCTCCATTACAAATTATATCCAAGAATGCTAGTTATAAAACTGGAATGCATTTGCTTGCAGGGCGGGACAGTGATTACAGGTAGCCAAAATGAGGAACGCATAGATATGTTGAATACAAGGTAATCCAATCTTAAGTCAGCTTGTACAGAATAAGTTTGTAGACAACATGAGTTAAATTTAGTGGACTTTCTACTGAATGAAGTTTTGAGCCTTGAAAATGAGGAGAAATTGTTGAAGTGATTTAAGAAATGGCTGAAACCAAAATAGATCTTTATCAAATCTCCTTACCTTTTTTTTTTTTTCTCTTCTTGTCTTCAGGATCAAGGAACTGGGATTGCCAAGAGAACAGTATGAATGGTATTTGGATCTACGCAGGCATGGAACAGTCAAGCACTCTGGATTTAGCTTTGGGTTTGACCTCATGGTTCTCTTCACTACTGGTCTCACCGATGTTAGAGATGCTATCCCTTTTCCTAGAAGCCTGGGGAAAGCCTACAATTAACTGAACTCCCCGCAGAATACAACTCCAAAAAGAAGAAAATTCTTTGTTTAGCTTTCCAATTCCCAGATTGCAAACAGAAATGAAAAATGTCATGTAAATATATTTGTGGAGATGTGAAACAAAGGAGGCATTCCATATCATACTTGTATTGTTTCACTTGTTTTATGCTTAGTTCATCTAAATGTACAAAGGTGAATGTAAATGCAGAAAATTACTTGCTGAAATGACCTTGTCTTAAAGTTCATTCATTGTTTTCTTCGAAGAAACTGTCTTTGGTTTAACAAACTAGGATTGGGAAGATTTAAGGAGAGACGACCACCTTGATGGAAGTATCAGCGAGGGCATTTTTTGAATCAAGAGGGAAGAAAAATGGATAGAGCTCATAGCGAACATAACAACTACTGTATAGAACCCGACACCCCTTCTTGTTGTTGCAGAAGTTGGGAAAATTTCCAACAGCAATAGCCAAGCACTGAGCACAATCTATCTGAGACAGGTCCCTAGTGCACTGCACCAAGGCATAAAGTGTCACAAATGGTGAAAGTGTAGTCTCACCTTTGCCAAGTCCTTCGTTCTTCGGCACAACAGCTTGTGATCTAATCTCGTCCATTAAGGCTCCCAGTTCTTTGTTAAAACTTTTGGGATCTGTCACATTCTCGACGTTGATGTAGAATATACCAAACGAGGTATCAACTTTCCCAACAAAATTCTCTGTGTTGTATCGCAAAAAGCAATAGTCATACCAAATCCTGGCATCAGCTTGGTTTACACAACGTTACGGATTTGCTTCGCTGCATCTTGGATACAGCTCGCGCAATCTTTGCTGTCCACATCTCCTCTGCATTGAGCCAGGCCAAAGACTTTGTCTTGGTCTTTACCATAAAAAGTAGCAATATAGCCAGTTTTAGCAGTTTCGGAAACTAGTTCAGCCAGCAAATTATCTATGTTTGCTGATATCTGGCCATTGCCACTCACGTTAGAGTCCTTATTGCAAAACTCTCCCAGAGGATCTGCAGCACAAATATGTAGAAACAGTAAGAGAACAAGACTCTGTAGCAAAGCCATGGTTTTGCTTGTTATTTCACTTGAAACTCCATTACATTGAAACTCTTCTTATAAGAGTGATTGAAAGTGGAAGTGATAACTGATAATGGATGTGGGGATACAACAGCAGACATTCTTGACTCACAAGATTAATTACCACCACAATGAGTGGAGGACTCAAACAACTGCTTCCAAAATGTAGTCTTCCATTAATATTCTTTGTTGAAATTTATGAAAATGTTTTTGTCAATGATTGAGATACAAGGAGCGTCAAACAAACAAAAAAACAATATTATAGTAGATAAGAAAGCTGCATCACTGATTGTTTTAACCACTAAGTTTGATTAATTTCCTTTGTCTCTCTGATAGCAAACATAGAATCTTTAGCTGTTGATTATAATCTTTAATGGTGCTTAAATCCTAATCCAAGAGATTTATTGACTTATTGTGATGCATCCTTTCGGAGGGTATCAAAACAACACCACGAGAGATCGATTTTATCGGCTTCTCTTATCATTTGGGCCGAATATCATTATTCAAATATCTCTTATTTCAAAAAGTCAATCTAAAGAGGTAGCACAATCAAACATGTTGTATCTATTATCCTTATTCAAATATCCCTTATCTCAATAAGTCTAAAAAAAAATTAAACTACCAAATAAAAGGTGTTCTAGAGGCAAAAGAGTACTGCAGCTTATAGAAAGAGAGTCTACTTTCTAGGCACTTATAAGTCCACGAGATAAGCTTTTTAAGGTGATGCCAAACTTAATTAAAATTATTATAATTCAACCTTTTTTTTTTTTTTAAAGAAAGTAAACCTTTCATTCCTTAGGAAACAACATAATTCATTACATTCTACACTTTAGCTGGAAATGTGTCAACCCAGACATCAGTGGAAGAATTCCTTAGAGCAAACTTTGCTAAGGCATGGGTATAAGTATTACAGGTTCTAGGGATAAAAGAAAATTGGACTTGCTGGAATTCCTTACTTTCCCTATGAACATCAGACAATATCCAGTGAATTTCTGTTCTACTGCCCTTAGTGTTGTTTAGAAGCTTTACCACTTCTTTACAGTCAGATTCTCCTATCAAGCTAGATGAAGAAACTTGTTTAGCCACCTGCAGCCCCCAAAGAATAGCTTCCGCTGCCGACTCTCTCCCGAATCGAGCTTGCTTGATTCCTACACTAGAATCTTTCCTCTCGCATCTCGGACAATTGCTCCCACATCTTCCGGTCTTTCTGCTGCATCTACATTAAGTTTCAGAACATTTTGAAGGGGGGGGGGGGGCTTCCATTTCTGCTGATCAATTCCTCTATCCTTAGTCCCATGAACATTTCCTGGCTTGCTCACTCTTTGGTAGGCTTTTAAAACTGATTCAGCTTTTGCTGCTAAAATTCTTGAATCAGATTTCTTTCCTTCGAAAATAAATTTATTTCTTGCTGACCATATCACCCAGCAGTATACTACCATCAGTTCTGCTTCTGCTGTTGAAGATCTGGACCACATCTCTTGGATAGCACTGAAAAGTGTTAACATGAATATGTTAATAATATTGATTTTGATGATAACAAATTTTATATGGTTTTTGACAAAAATATTGGAGCTATTTCTTAATAAACGAAAGCCCTTTTAAATTACCCTATTTCTTCATAAAAAGATGGATTTTCAAATTAGAAAGAGATTCTCTACAAAAACTCGTTTAAAATTGTAATTCTGGTTATAAACGGTGAACCGTTTATTTAAAATGGTTAACCAATTACAGGCAGAGAGCAACACATTTCCTAAACCTCTAACCGTTTATGAAAAACGAAAAACACTAAAGATGGAAAGGTTACTGGAAATTAACGGTGAACCGTTTTCTTTTAAACGGTTAACCGATTATCACCAGAGAGCAACATATTGCTTAAGCTCTAGCCGTTTATGTTTAACGGAAAACACCAAAGATGGGAAGGCTACTGGAAACTAACGGTGAACCGTTTATTTTAAACGGTGAACCGATAACGTCCAGAATTGAAGGTTGTCCTCCTCTGGCATTGATTAACGAAAATCGATCAAAGCAAATTATTGTGCGAGTTATCGAGCAAACGGTAAACCGTTTATCTTAAACGGTCAACCGATAATACCCAGAGAAGCCACTTTATGCAAACCCTTAACCGCTAAATGAAAATGGATTAACTAATGTTCATTTTGCAGGTTACTGGAGGCAAACGGCTAACCGTTTATTGCAAACGGTTAACTGATAATATCCAGAAACGTTACCTCATGCAAGTCCTTAACCGTTTAGCGTAAACGGATAACGAATGCTCATCTTGCAGGTCTCTGGAGGTTAACGGCGAAAGGGCAATCCTAAACGGCAAACCGTTTATTTGAAATCTGGCCAACGGTAACTTTGACCAACCGAAACGGTTAATCGTTTATGGTTAACGGCGAACCGTTTTTTGTCCGACAGTTTGTAACGGCTAGATTTTCAGCTCCAGATATAAATAAGCTCATTCAAATTCAAAGTAAGCTGATCACAACACGACCTTTGAGCAAATATCCAAGAATACAATCTTCATAGAGCTTAAAACACATTCTTCTTTCATCTATTCACACATTGGGCATTAATTTGTAATCTTAGATATTGTGTGAGAGAAAAATAATTTGTAATCATTTACTTTGAGTGATTGTAAGTGTTGGAATACACTTGGGTTAAGAGATTGGGGTTAATCTCTTGTTGTAAAGGTCCATTGACACCTTGGAAGTCAAGTGTAAGCATTTGAAGCCTTGGAGGCTTGCTTAGTGGAATCCTCAAGCCCGGAAAGCTTGGAGGCATGGACGTAGGCGAGGTTGGCCGAACCACGTAAAAATCTCGGTGTTTGAATTCCTCTTCCCTTATCTTTTTATATTGTGATCAACTTAATTGTTATTGCTTTGAATTTGATTTATAATTACAATAAGATTTTCTTTAATAAATTGAATAATTTTTAGAATCCCAATTCACCCCCCCTCTTGGGTTGCATACTTGTATTTCAATTGGTATCAGAGCCTCGTTCTCTTGTTAAGACTTAATCGTCTAGAGTAAAAGATCCATGGCAACCCTAAATGACTCAACCTTTAGAGAAGGGCAATCCACAATTAGACCACCATTTTTCGATGGTAATGACTATTCTTATTGGAAAACTAGAATGAGAATCTATTTGCAAGCCTTAGATTATAAAATTTGGGAAGTTGTTTGTGATGGTCCATTCATGCCTACGTTCAAAGATGAAGTAGGAGATGATATTCCTAAACCATCGAGTCAATGGAGTGAGTTAGAAAAGAGAAAGATGTCTCTAAACTCCAAGGCTATGAATGCTTTGTTTTGTGCCCTTGATAAGAAAGAATTCCATAGAATATCTAGTTGTGAAAGTGCACAAGAAATATGGAATAAACTTGAAGTTGTCTATGAAGGGACAAATCAAGTTAAAAAGTCTAAAATCAGTAGATACACTCGTCAATACATGCTCCAAATGGAACAAAATGAGAATGTGTATTCTATATATACTAGATTCACGGACATAGTGAACACTCTAGGTGCCTTGGGGAAGACCTTCTCAAATAGTGAGAAAGTTAAGAAAATTATTAGGTCACTTCCAAAAGAATGGAGACCTAAAAGAACTGCTATTGAAGAGGCCAAAGATTTAAATACTTTACCTCTTGATGATTTAATTGGTTCTCTTATTTCATATAAAGAGGATTTAGCTGCAGAAAAATGACTTGAAGAGAAGAAGAAAAGCATTGCTCTCAAAGCTTCAAAACATGAGAGTGATGGGGAGAGTGAACCGGATGATGAAGAGCTAGCCATGCTAGCAAGGAGGTTCAGAAAATTCTTCAAGAAAACCGGAGAGCGAAGAAATTTCAGAAACTTCAAGAACCACAGGGAGAAGAAGGAGGTAATCACATGCTATGAATGCAAGAAGCCTGGACATATAAGATCGGAGTGCCCACTTATCAACAAACTCAAGAAGAAAGCAATGGTTGCAACTTGGGATGATAGTGAGGAAGAATCAAGTGATGAAGAAGGATCGCAAGAAGTATCAAACCTAGCACTCATGGCAATAGGAGAGAATGATGATCTCAATGAGGTAAGTGATCCCACCTATGATGAATTGTATGATGAATTGTATGATGCTTTTAAAGACTTACATAATGAGTTGATTAAGATTGGTAAAAAGAATGTATGTCTTAAAAAGGAAATGACAAAGCTTAAAAATGAAAATGAATCTCTAAATGCTAAAATTGCTTGTCTAGAAGTAGGGAACAAAACATTGCATGATGAAATTGCATTATCAAATGAGAAACCTAGCATCTTACATGAGCATTTAGAATCACACATAGATGAGTTGAAAAATGAGAATGAAATGCTCAAGAAAAAGAGTAATGAATTGAATGAAATTGTTTTGAAATTTACAAATGGGCAAAAGATGTTGGATAATATGCTTAACTCACAAAAATGTGTTTTTGATAAAGGAGGACTTGGATATAAGCCTAATTTGAAGCAAAAGTATTATAAGAATTATTTTGTTAAAGCTACCTCCACAAATGATCATAAAATTGTATGTCATTATTGCAATCAAAATGGTCATATGAAATTGAGATGTCCCGTGAAAAGGAATGCATATTATGGTGTCAAATGCAGTTGGGTTCCAAAAGGAACCGTTGCTAACTCTCAAGGACCAAAAAAGTTTTGGGTACCTAAAACTTGAGATTTTTTCTTGTAGGGCTTGAAGAAGAAGAAAAATAAATGGTACTTGGACAGCGGTTGTTCAAGACACATGACCGGAAACTATGCATGGTTCTCAAGCTTCACCAAAATTGAAAATGGTGGAGACGTATATTTTAGAGACAACTCAAAAGGAAAAATTCTTGGAATTGGAAATGTTGGTAAAGTTTCTTCAACTCTAATTGAGAATGTATGTTTGGTTGAAAACTTGAAACACAACTTAATTAGCATTAGTCAATTATGTGACAAAGGTTATAAAGTTATCTTTGATAAATTTAGTTGTGTTATTGAGAACTCATGTGATGGCAAAACCTTATTTGTTGGAAATAGATGTGGTAATATTTATATCATTGACATAGAATGTGCATCTACTCTTGATAAATGTTTTTCGGCATTGCATGATGATTGTTGGTTATGGCATAGAAGGTTAGGACATGCTAGTATGGATTTGATTTCAAAAATTTCGAAAGATGATTTAGTTAAAGGTCTTCCGAAAATTAGTTTTCAAAAGGATAAGATTTGTGAAGCTTGTCAATTTGGAAAACAAATTAAAACTTCTTTCAAGAATAAAAATCATATTTCTACTTCAAAACCACTTGAACTTCTTCACATAGATCTTTTTGGGCCATCTAGATATGCAAGTCTAAATGGCAAATATTATGCATTTGTGATAGTGGATGATTATTCTAGATATACATGGGTATTATTCTTAGCCAATAAGGATGATGCTCTCGATGCTTTTAAAGTGCTTTGTAAGAAATTACAAAATGAAAAAGGGCATGGTATTGTATGCATTAGGAGTGATCATGGAGGAGAATTTGAAAATCATGCATTTGAGAGTTTTTGCAATAATCTAGGTATTGAGCATCAATTTTCATCACCTAGAACTCCACAACAAAATGGAGTTGTTGAGAGAAAGAATAGGTCTATTCAAGAAATGACTAGGACCATGTTAAATGAAAATGCATTACCAAAATATTTTTTGTCAACACCGCTTGTTATGTTTTAAATCGGGTGTTGATTAGACCTAATCTTAATAAAACTCCATATGAGCTTTGGAAAGATAGAAAACTCAACATTGGCTATTTTAAAGTTTTTGGATGCAAATGTTTTGTTTTGAACACAAAAGACAATCTTGGTAAATTTGATCCAAAATCCGATGTTGGTATTTTTCTTGGTTATTCAAATTCAAGCAAAGCTTATAGAGTCTATAACAAAAGAACTTTAGTTGTGGAAGAATCTATGCATATGACATTTGATGAGTCTAACCCTTCCTCTACGGAAAAAGTCGTTGTTGATGATGATGCAGGAGAAGAAGAACAAGAAAAAGAAGCATTAAATGACAATCAAGAGGATGCACCACATGGAATTCAAGAGGAACATCATGAAGAACCAAATGCGGAGCAAAATGAAGGTACTTCTCAAACACTCCCCAAGGAGTGGAGGTATGTCTCTTCTCACCCTAAAGATGTAATTTTAGGAGATCCCTCACGAGGTATTACAACTAGATCATCACTTAGAAATACTTGTGAGCATAATGCATTCATCTCTCAAATCTGTAATAGGTACTAAATGGGTGTTTAGAAATAAGATGGATGAATCCGGTGTGGTTGTAAGAAATAAAGCTAGATTAGTGGCTCAAGGTTACAACCAAGAAGAAGGAATTGATTTTGATGAAACCTTTGCTCCTGTAGCAAGGTTAGAATCCATTAGGATGTTGTTAGCATATGCATGTCATAAAGATTTTATTTTATTTCAAATGGATGTGAAAAGCGCTTTCCTAAATGGGTATATTATGGAAGAAGTGTATGTAAAACAACCCCCTGGTTTTGAAAATGAAAAATTTCCAAATCATGTTTATAAGTTGCTTAAAGACTTGTATGGTTTAAAACAAGCACCTAGAGCATGGTATGATAGACTTAAGAATTTTCTGTTGGAAAATGACTTTTCAATGGGTAAAGCGGATACTACTCTATTTGTTAAGCATAAGAACCAAGACATACTTATTGTTCAAATTTATGTTGATGATATTATTTTTGGTTCTACTAATGAGTTGTTGTGTAAAGAATTTTCATCGTGTATGAGCAAAGAATTTGAGATGAGTATGATGAGAGAGTTGAAATATTTCCTTGGACTTCAAATCAAACAAAACGAGGAAGGAATTTTCATAAATCAAGCCAAGTACGTAAAGGATCTACTCAAACGATTCGGCATTGATGATTCAAAGACCAAGAATACACCAATGAGCACAACAACCAAGCTGGACAAAGATGAAAAAGGTAAAGAAGTGGACATCAAAATGTATCGAGGTATGATCGGATCTCTACTTTATTTGGCAAGTAAGATATCATGTTTAGTGTATGTTTGTGTGCAAGATTTCCATGTCCCAAGGAATCTCATTTGCTCATTGTTAAAAGAATTTTCCGTTATTTCGAGTGGAACCATAGATATTGGCCTTTGGTATCCTAGGGAACTCACATAGATTTAACATGTTTTTGGATGCGGATTTTCTTTGGTTATAAAGTGGATAGGAAGAGCACTAGTGGAACTTGCTATATTTTGGACACTCTCTTGTTTCATGGTTTAGCAAGAAACAAAATTTCGCACTTTCAACTATCGAATATATAGGAAGTTGTTGTGCACAAGCACTTTGGATGAAACAAACACTTAGAGATTATGGCATTAATCTTGAACAAATTCCTATTAAGTGTGATAATACTAGTGCTATAAACCTTTCAAAGAATCCCATTCAACACTCTCGAACCAAGCATATAGAAATAAGACATCATTTCTTGAGAGATCATGTTCAAAAGGGAGATATTGCATTAGAGTTTATTTCCACGGAAAAATAACTTGCCGATATTTTCACAAAACCGCTTTGCGAAGAACAATTTTCAAAAATTCGGCATGAACTTGGGATGATGAAATTTTTGCATTAACATCTCTATTCATGCAATTGAGTGTACTGAATTGATTGATTACTATTTATGAAATGCTTGAGCTTGGTAGACAAATGATGAATTTGCATTGATAAATCTTGATTATATGAATTGATTGGTTGAAAACATGTCCATGAATCATGCATTAAATTGGCTCATAAAATATTTTCAGATCAATTAAATGATCTTGAAATATATTATTTGCTAGCCAAAAATTAAATCGAATGTGCGAAATTACAGATAAAATAAACGGTTAGCCGTTTCCTATAAACGGATCACCGCGTTTAATTAAACGAGATTATGTGTCCATTTACCCTTTCACCGCTTGGTGAACCGCTTTTTCTTAGTCCTAACAGTTACTCCTTAGCCGTTATGCGTTTAAGCCTTCACCGTTATCTTTTTTTTCTTAGTCTCTGATAGTTACCCGTTAACCGTTTCAATAAACGGTTAACCGTTTTCGCAAAGTATATAGACTTTTCAAAGGTTTTCTTCTCCATCTCCAGTTACCCTCTCACCGTTTCCTCCATTGTTGCGCAGCCGAAGGTCTCTTTGTCCTCAAATCCTCATTTTTCTTGCTTTCCGTGCCAAATCAAACCCTCAAAATCATTTCTTATAATCTTTAGAACACTTCTACCGATTCAAAACTTCAAATCGAGCCCAAAATTCAAAAATCCTAAATCTAAACCCTAACTGTCGCAGGTCGGATTTCTTCGTTCTTAATCCGATTTCCACCTTTCTTCAACCAAATTGAACATCCTACTCACATCCTCTACTCTTCATTACGTGTTTCCATGGCTGAACCCTCTCGGAGAAATCCCAGGCGTAAATCTGTGCCTCCAAGGAATCCCATACCACCTCAGGAGGTCTCTGAATTTTCAAGGATTCACTTCCCCACACCTTCTTTGCGGTTCAAGAACGCTTCGATGGTCGAAAGGTACTTGAATCCTTCTTTGTCGATATTGATGATTTCCGTAATTTAGTTGTATGTGGTAGAAGTATTCGGGATATGCTTCAGCCTTGGAAGTCTGGTATTGATTTTGATGACCGGGTTTATCCAAATCTAGTGCGAGTCTTTTACTCCAACATGGAAATCTCCGATACTCGCCCAAATAGGATAGTTACTCAAGTCGGCCGTGTGCCAATAGAATTTGATAACGCGGACTTAGCTGACTTTCTTGGTATCTCTTGTGAGGGGCTTGACATTTATACCTCTAGGAAAACTCTCTCCTTTGATACTTTTTCTCATACTCATGGCGTCCGTAATATATGTCGTCGTCGAGACTTATCGGATGAGATTTGTATGCTTCCGTTTCGGTCTCAACTTTTACCTCTCCAAGTTCGTATTCTTCACTATATTTTACAGCACATAGTGACTCCTAGGAATGGTCACTCGGATGAGGTTACGGGGTTGGACGTTGCCCTATTGGATAGCCTTCTTACAGACCGTCCCATTAACCTCGGGTATATTATTGTGCGACATATGTTGAGTACTCCCGTGGTCAACTATCGCTTGCTTCCTTATGGCAGTATCATCACTAAGATACTGCGACGCTTTGAGGTTCCACTTCTTGATACTAGACATATGGAGACTCGACGGATTGGTCCCGAGGCCATGACTAGTATCGGTTTCTCTAGGAAGAATGGAGTGTGGATAAAGACAAGCAACTCCAAAAACCGGGATACCTTGATTGCTGCAGAAGACGATCGGATGCTCAATGATATCTATCCTCCCGATCAGCTTCCTGATTTTAGATTAGGAGCTCATCCTCCTCCTCCGCATCGTCGTTTTGTCCCTCGGCCTCCAGCTGACTCAGACACTGAGGAACGTATGATGGATGCTGACATTCCCTCCTCCTCCGAGCCGCTCCCCGCTCCCGAGCCTTCTCGCAGTTCCCGAGCGGCCATCGCTCTACCGCCTCCAGCTTCGCACGGCGATCACCGATGTTGGATTTCTGATCGGTTGGACACTATTTCGTGACCACCAGCGCTCGACTTTCGATCTTCCGGCGAGCCTTGATCAGCAGCTTGAGCTTATCGCTGGACAGCGCACTATTCTCGGCTATTTCGGCTATGATCCGGGGAGCACATCTTCTCCACCTCCGTAGTTTCTGAGCCTTGTTTTCGTACATGCATTTTACATTTCAGTTGCTAGCATTTTTATTATTATTTTTTATTATTTTGATGCATATGTGTGTGATGTTCTTGATGATTAGATGATTGATGATTTGTGATTGACTGATTGTTGGATATTGTAGATTTGGTCTATTTGTGGATATTGGAGTGTTGGTATGTTTGTGGATATTGAAGTGTTATTTTGTTTTGTTCATGGAGTTGTTGGCTTGTTGAAAGAAGAAGTTGATGTTAATCTATTTTTGGAAGTGTTTTATCTCATTTTGTATTAGTGGTTTTGATCATTTTTAAGGGGAGACTCTGCCAAAATTTTCGCTTGCCAAAACCGGGCGATTTCTTTAACGAATTTGCGTATTTCTTATTTCCTCTTTTCTTTTTGATGATGAAAGGGGAGATAATTATGGTTTTTAAGATGGTTTTTTTCTAAATGGGGAGATATTTTAAGATGGATTTAAAATGGGGAGATTTAAAGCAAAAATCCTTTTATTCACATTTCTCATTTTGGCCATACATGTAGGGGGAGCACATATTAAGGGGGAGCTAAACATTGAATGAAATTTGTTATCATCAAAAAGGGGGAGATTGTTAACATGAATATGTTAATAATATTGATTTTGATGATAACAAATTTTATATGGTTTTTGACAAAAATATTGGAGCTATTTCTTAATAAACGAAAGCCCTTTTAAATTACCCTATTTCTTCATAAAAAGATGGATTTTCAAATTAGAAAGAGATTCACTACAAAAACTCATTTAAAATTGTAATTCTGGTTATAAACGGTGAGCCGTTTATTTAAAACGGTTAGCCGATTACAGGCAGAGAGCAACACATTTCCTAAACCTCTAACCGTTTATGAAAAACTGAAAATTAACGGTGAACCGTTTTCTTTTAAATGGTTAACCGATTATCACCAGAGAGCAACATATTGCTTAAGCTCTAGCCGTTTATGTTTAACGGAAAACACCAAAGATAGGAAGGCTACTGGAAACTAACGGTGAACCGTTTATTTTAAACGGTGAACCGATCACGTCCAGAATTGAAGGTTGTCCTCCTCGGCATTGATTAACGAAAACCGATCGCTAAATTGTTGTATTTGGAGCAAACAAACCGTTTATCTTAAACGGTCAACCGATAATACCCAGAGAAGCCACTTTATGCAAACCCTTAACCGCTAAATGAAAACGGATTAACTAATGTTCATTTTGCAGGTTACTGGAGACAAATGGCTAACCGTTTATTGCAAACGGTTAACCGATAATATCCAGAAACGTTACCTCACGCAAGTCCTTAACCGTTTAGCGTAAACGGATAACGAATGCTCATCTTGCAGGTCTCTGGAGGTTAATGGCGAAAGGGCAATCCTAAACGGCAAATCGTTTATTTGAAATCTAGCCCAACGGTAACTTTGACCAAAGTTAACTGCTTATGGTTAACGCGAACCGCTTTTTATAAGCTAGATTTTCAGATATAAATAAGCTCATTCAAATTCAAAGTAGGCTGATCACAACACGACCTTTGAGCAAATATCCGAGAATACAATCTTCATAGAGCTTAAAACACATTCTTCTTTCATCTATTCACACATTGGGCATTGATTTGTAATCTTAGATATTGTGTGAGAGAAAAATAATTTGTAATCATTTACTTTGAGTGATTGTAAGTGTTGGGATACACTTGAGTTAAGAGATTGGGGCTAATCTCTTGTTGTAAAGGTCCATTGACACCTTGGAAGTCAAGTGTAAGCATTTAAAGCCTTGGAGGCTTGCTTAGTGGAATCCTCAAGCCCGGAAAGCTTGGAGGCGTGGACGTAGGCGAGGTTGGTCGAACCACGTAAAAATCTCGGTGTTTGAATTCCTCTTCCCTTATCTTTTTATATTGTGATCAACTTACTTGTTATTGCTTTGAATTTGATTTATAATTGCAATAAGATTTTCTTTAATAAATTGAATAATTTTTAGAATTCCAATTCACCCCCCCTCTTGGGTTGCATACTTGTATTTCAAAAAGATCTTAGTTATGATCCTTTGAAGGCTGAACTGTTAACGGAGCTAAATCCCAAATCTTCCTTGCTGCTTTGCACTCTATCAGAACATGGCTTACTGTTTCTACTTGCAGTTTGCACCTTTGACAGATCGGTTCTTGCAAGCTCTTTCTCTTCCAAAGATTTTCAGCTGTCGGCAGGATATTTTTCAGAGCTCTCCACATAAAGATTTTAACTTTCTCAGGTAAATCAAGCATCCAGGGGATTTTCCAGAGCCTAGAGCTGCTGTTTGAGCTTTTAGGGTCATTGGGAAAGTTTTGATTAAGAGCAAGCTGATACCCACTTTTAACCGAGTACTCCCTTTTTTTGTCAAAATGCCATAACACCTCATCTTCTTCTTTCCCACTGGGCAGCAGAATTTTGAGGATAGCTTCAATATCTTCTTTCATAAAGTGTTGCTCCAGCTTGTCTACTCGCCACTTGTTTTCCGAATCGATTAAATCAGCCACTACAATCTCAAAGGGAAGAGTTTTTGGGGAGTTTGACTGGAAAGTGGCTGGTCTTGGGATCCAGTTGTCTTTGTATACTAGAACATTATTCCCATCTCTTATTCTCTATCTCACCCCTTTTTTAATAACTTGACTTCCCCACAAGATGCTTCTCCAAATGAAGGAGGGATTAGATCCTATGTTTTGCATTCCAGAATGTAGAGTTCTTGTAGTATCTAGCTTTCATTACCCTTGCCATTAAAGAGTTGGGATACCGAACTAATCTCCATCCTTGCTTGGCCACCAACGCTTAGTTGAAACTAGAGAGGTCCCTGAACCCCAACCCTCCTCTGCGTTTTGCTTTGCTCATACTGTCCCACCGTGCCCAATGAATTCCATACTTGTCCTTCTTGGACCCCACCAGAATCTTGCAATTTCTTTTTGGATGTCTTCACATAAGCCTTTGGGAAGCTTGAAAACACCCATGGCGTAAGCTGGAACTGCCTGAGCTACTGCTTTGATAAGTATTTCTTTTCCTCCAGCTGAAAAAAGCTTGTGATGCCAACTCGAGATCTTGCTGGTCATTTTGAGCTTAACCTCCTTAAAAAAACTCATCTTATTCCTGCCTAACATGGGAGGTAAGCCTAAGTACTTCTCATATTTGGGCACCACCTTCAGCTGAAAAATACCTTTTATTGCTGAAATTTGCTCGCTTGTAGCCTTGCCGCTGAAGAACATAGAGGATTTTTCAAAGTTAAAAATCTGCCTCGAAGCCTTTGCATAACAGTCAAAAATCCCTTTTAAGTACTTGCAATCTGCTACAGATGCTTTGCTGAAGACTAAGCTATCATCAGCAAAGAGCAAATGAGTTATTGTGATGTCTTGAGCAAATTTCAGGCCCCTGATTTTCTGCTCCCTTTCAGCTTGGTGCAGCAAGTTTGAGAAAGCTTCTGCACACAAAATAAAGAGATATGGGGAAATGGGGCATCCTTGTCTAAGCCCCCTTTCCGGCTTTATCAAGCCCACTGGATTCCCATTAATAAGAACTGAGAAACAAGTCATGGTAATGCAGCTCATGATCAAGCTTATCCATTTGGCTGAGAAACCCAAATTTGACATGGTTTGTTCCAGAAAATTCCATTCAACTCTATTATAAGCTTTGCTTATGTCAAGCTTTAAAGCCACCAAGCCATTCCTATGACCCTTGCTATGTCTAATCTTATGGAGGCATTCATAACCAATAATAACATTGTCCGTAATGAGCCTATTGGGGATGAATGCGCTCTGATTTGGTGAGATAATATGGTTAAGAATCGGCTTTAGCCTATTTGCTATTGCCTTAGCTACAATTCTATACGCCACATTACAAAGACTAATAGGTCTAAATTCCATTACTTTCCTAGGCTTCTCAACCTTGGGGATAAGAGCAATAAAAGTATGATTTAGAGAGTCTAGGGTACCTTGCTCATTTAGTATGTGCAGACATGTTTTTGTCAAACCTTTGCCAACTATTTGCCAATGCTTTTAAGAAAAGCCATCCGCCCCGGCTTTAGTCGGGCACATTTCGGAGAGAGCTCTTGTGATATCTTCCGGAGTGAAAGGCTCCTCTAAGTGGGTATTCATTTCTTGGGAAACTTTTGGCAGCAAGCCTATAAGAGCTTCTGAAATCTGAGTCTGACTTGGTTTGGAGGAAGTGCTTTGGAAAACCCACAAAATTCCCCTTCAATTCCTTCTGGATCATCAACCCAATTCCCTTGATCATCTTCAACTCCCCAAATCTTGTTCTTCCTTCTCCTAGCGGATGCTTTGGAGTGAAAGAACTTTGTATTTTTGTCCCCTTCTTTTAGCCAATCTGCACGCGATCTCTGCTTCCAATAGACTTCTTCATCGACCAGCATGTTACTAATTTGGTCATCAAGCTTCTTGATCTCTTCCCCATCGATCGCTTGCGGAGGTTTCTGCTTTGTCATTTTCAGCCGATCTATCAACTCGTTCTGCTTCTTTTTTCTACCTTCAAATTCCTCCTTGCTCCAGATTTTGAGATGAGCTAAAGACCTTTTTACAACCCTCTGAAACTTCTGCACTGGACTTTCCTAGCTATTTCCATCAAATCTTTCCCACTCACTCCTCACGATGTTGCTGCAAGCTTCGTACGAACTCCACATATCTTCATAATGGTCACGGGGGAAGGAATTTTTCTTGTAGTTAAGCTTTTTGCAGTAATCTTTTACTTCAAACATAATTGGGCAATGGTCCGAAACCCAATTCGCTAAGCTTATGGCTGGGAGATTCTGAAAGGTGCTGCCCCAATCTTTGCTGCAGAGCACTCTATCGAGCCTTTCCTCTATAAAGTTAACTCCATATCTCCTATTGAACCACGTGTATTTGTGCCCCTTAAAACCCATATCCATTAAATTACAAGCTCGGATAGACTCTTTAAACTCTAACATCATATTACTGCTACGGTCATTTCCCCCCAATTTCTCGTGAGAATAGAGAATTTCATTAAAATCTCTTAAGTAACACCAAGTATAGGAGTAGAGCTCTGCTAACCTTTTCAACAATGCCCAAGTGTGATGTTTTTGACTTGCCTCAGCATGGCCGTAAATCCCAGTGCATCTCCATATCTCACCATTTTGGTTTTGGACAATGGCATCTATATGGTGAGAGCTATAAGATTTGATCGTGACATCAACATCCGAGCTCCAAAATAAAGCTAGTCCCCCTCCCATACCGTTTCTATCAACTACAAACCGATTCTCAAAATTGAAACTTCCACATGTCGCATCAACATGGCTAGCCGTCATCTTTGTTTCACAGCAAAAGAAAATTTGGGGCTGGTGCAGGTGGAGAACTTTCTTTATTGCTAGTCGCGTTCGAGGCGTCCCTGCACCTCGAACGTTAACACTCTCATGGTGGGTCTCGCCAATATATTTTCCCCCATTGCAACTTCATCTTCCCCTTCAACTTGTTCTTCATCAACTAACTTCAGCTGGTGATTTATTAAAGAGGAGCTGAACTGATTTTGGTCACTGAATTGTTTGAGAGGACTTAACAATCGTTGTTTCTTGTTTTCGGGGCTGGGTCTCGAGATTTCAGTGCTAGGCTTTTTTGAGTTTTTTGGTTCACTGCTGCTCCCTTTCTCCGTTTTTTGAACTCTCGCTCTAAGCTTCCATTTCCTTGGTTTGGGCCTCGGCCGTAGTTTTTTCGGCCCATTTTCCATTTTCTCCTCATTCATTTTGGCATGGTCTTTGTTTGGGATTTTTTCTTTTGCCTTCGCAATTTCAATTTCCCCCTACATTTTACTTCCCGCCCTTTCATTTTCGTTCTCAGTGCTGCCTTTGTCACCGACATGCTCTGCTGCTGGTTTGTTTCTTCGCTTCTACTCTTCCCACTTGGTTGCAGGCTTTCCATCACCTCATCACACTGCATTAATGGGTTATCCCCGATTGCTGGCTCACGGTTTTTACTCATCGGTCCATCTCTATCTCCCATTTCGGTGCCCGTTTTGTTTGTGAGTGACCCGTTTGCACTTATTGGATCGTGTTGAAACTGGAAAGCTTTTTGTGTATTGGCTTCTTCATCTCCTGTTTTCTTCTGAAACTGTTCCCAATTTCTTTTCTCCCTGCTTCGGTTTAGCTTCACCCTTTCTGCTTGTGAGATGGCTCTCATCCAAGCACCATATGGCAGCTCCTCTTTTGGTTGTCCTTTATAATTGAGGCACTCTTTAAATTGATGACCGATATGGGCACAATAAAAACAGAAGTCTGATAATTTTTCGTATGGAACTGGCATTGGTATCTTTTCCCCTTCTTGTTGCAAATACACTACCTTTTTTAAATGTTGTGTTATGTTTACGGATATTCTGACCCTAGCGAATTGACCGAGGCATTCTCCTGCTTCATCTGCTTCAATGTCTTCTACTATGCCTATTCTTTCCCCCATCATTTTTATGGTCTCTCTTACCATGCATATTATTGGGATATTGTGAATCTGGACCCAAAAGGATGTGTGTGTGAAGGATTATTTTTTGATATCCCCTATGCCACTTGGTTCAGCCAGTACCAAGAGAGCCCTATCAAAGTGCCAAGGACCTCCCTTTAGAATTCTTCTTCTTTCTACTTCATTGGAAAATTTGAATAGAAACACATTGTCCCCCATGCTCTCAACTTTTACTTCTCTAATTGTTCTCCATGCCTGTTGCATTGCGGTTTTCAAACCCTCCCTGTTTACTCCTCTGGTCAGCATGATTTTTCCAATCAAACAGTTTGCAGCAATTTTTTCCCCCGTAGCCTTCATTCTTTCCATCAGCTTTACTGTGTCCTCCTCTTCTTCTTTTAAAACAATTGCTTGGCATTTTCTAATTAATTCCTCCGTATCCATAACTTCCTACGGGTAGCAAACTTTTGCAGCTAGAGCCCCCTTCCTCGACAGACTTGAAATAAATGAGATCTTACGGAACTATTATTGGACAACTTTTAAGGCAACAAAGAAAATTGGTTAAGAAAATGTTATGTAAGAGACAATAGAGAAAACCCGAATGAGGGGATAGAAACACCCAACTTGTGAGTGGCCAAAAAGCAAGCCATAATGGCTTCAAAAGACTTTCATTCTTGTACTCTTTTCAGAGAAAAAAGTACTGTAGAAGAAAGAGCGAGAGGAGCTAATCCCCTCTCTTCTAATTCAACCTTCTTTTAAAACTGAGGTCTGCAGGCAGCAACTCAGATATTGGGTCTAAAAGACAGTTCAAGAGTTTAATGGCTCATAAAAATAATAATAATAACTTAATGGTATATAAGGCTCAATTAGGATCAACGTTTTTTTACCCAATAATAATAATGATAGATGTGAAATAGTGGTGGGGGGTGTTGGATTTTCAATGAGGCTCATTAGGAACCAACTTACATTTAACGTCGCAATCACATGGGAATCTTCAATACATAGGGGCAAAAGACAATGTTGAAATCCAATAATAAGGAGCAGTGGCTGGCAGGCAGCAACCTCATCATCAAGAAGTATGAAGTAATGGGAAACCACGAACCAAATGAAATAATAAATACCAACAAAACAATTAGATACGAAGTAATGTTTTTACTGTTGACCCTCATTTTATAATAAGTACAATAATAAGAGAAAATGAGAGCAACATCTATAATAATGTGATTACTCTCTTATTTATATTAGTGGTCACATAACTGTTTTTTTTTTAATAATTAGATCATTATTATAAAAAAAACATAATTATCATAAAAACTTATCTAGATAACTATTTTTTTTTTAAAATAATAAAACCTTCGTGTTCATTTCGTTAAACTATGGACATGTCATTGTTCTTGCCTCTCATAATAATATAACAATAACAATAATAAAACAAAATTAATTATGGCCAATATTTTGTTATGACATGAAGACATTTCAATCGGCCACCAAACTAACCAAATCCCCATAAAGCTTATCTCAACGCACTAATATAAAGTCACTTAAAGCCGCTGAAGTATATATCAAAGTCCACCACCGAAGGAAACAACAACAAAGTCTCCCCCCGCCAATCACGCCGCTTTGTTTCTCTCTGCCACCTTTTCAACCCTTCACTTCGCATTTTCATCAAAAGCCCAATTAACAGGGAACAAAAGGAAGACCAATGGGTAAAGAAGAGCAAGGAGGAGGGGGAGAAGAGTACTTGTTCAAGATTGTATTGATAGGAGACTCTGCTGTGGGGAAATCGAACCTGTTGTCTAGGTTCGCGAGGAATGAGTTTGACAGCAACTCAAAGGCGACAATAGGAGTTGAGTTTCAGACGCAAGTGGTGGATATTGACGGGAAAGAAGTGAAGGCCCAGATCTGGGACACTGCCGGCCAAGAGAGATTTAGAGCTGTTACCTCTGCTTATTACAGGGGAGCTGTTGGTGCTCTTGTGGTTTATGATATTACCAGGAGAAGCAGCTTCGACAGTGTTAAACGCTGGCTTGAGGAGCTCACCAGTAAGTTCTTCTTCATTCGAATTATTTTGCTCTTCTTGTGATATATTTGTCTAATGAATTGTGGGTATAGTTTGTATTATCACGCGTGGCTAGTGAGAGAGACGATCTTTGGCTAGTGTTTTGTATTGCAGTCTAGTCTTAAATAACAAAACAAAACCATGACAAATTGTGTGCTATTATTGTTGATAATGTGTTTGTTGTGTGAAGCCAAGTTTGTATTTTAGTGAGTTGAATGATGCGTGCATTGCTGCAGCTCACTGTGATACTGCTGTGGGAAGAATGCTGGTGGGGAACAAGTGTGATTTGGATAGCATTAGAGATGTTAGCACAGAGGAGGGCAAAAGCCTTGCGGAGGAAGAAGGATTGTTCTTCATGGAGACATCAGCTCTTGATTCTACTAATGTTGAAGCTGCTTTTGAGGTTGTCATCCGAGAAATTTACAGCAACATCAGCAGGAAAGTACTCAACTCTGATGCATACAAAGCTGAATTGTCTGTCAATCGAGTAACCCTGGTTAAGGATGGGGCCAACTCTTCAAAAGGCAGTATGATGGATTTCTCATGCTGTGCTAAATAAGCTCTAGCTTATAACACAGGATCCTATCCTTCCTTGGCGGTACAAATACAAACTGCTTGTGTTGTTTCTAGCTTTCTTCCAATTAGAAGACCAAGCAAATTTTTCATATTTGGTCTTATACTCGTCACTGATGGATGCTTTTGTTGGAACAAGCTATAAAATGATCGTATTCGTATTTTTTTTAATTAATTATTTTTTAATATGGTTGTTTATTATGTAACGGAGAATTTCATTAATTAAAACAAAGTTTATGGAACTCTCGGCTTTGGTTGCTCATCTTTCTTAAGGGGATCCGAAACCTTGAGAAATAAAATCATCAGGAAATTAACGGTTGAAATGAAGAAAAATATTTTTCTACACTGAACTGATGTCATAGACTCCAGATAGAACTTCAAGTTTCTCTTCATATGTTTGAGATTAGTGAGATTACAGTCTCTCTCTAAGCAATTCTAGTAAAATATACATCAATAGAATAAATAAATCGCCTAGGACAATTTCATTGACACAACTATGAACACACAAGGACTATGCACATTCACCTTGAAGTGATCCTCACATCATTAAAGATGGCCCAGAATTTTGAATTTTCAGGGCTTCCTCAAAGCAGATGCTGCGCCCATAACAACAGCCAAGACAAGGCCAATACCAGCCCCAAGGGAAGCACCCACGGCAGCAGCTGTCATAGAAGATGACTTGGCTTTTGCATTGGCATCTATTGCCATAACACGCTCTCGTTCCAACTCTGCCAGCAGCCGATCCGTAGCAAGTTCCTTGAAATTTGCAATACAAAAAGTTCAAAATTGTCAGCAACGACAGCAGACAAATAAACCAGAAAACAAGAGACATACATGCTTCCAAACACAACAGATTTTAAATATAGAAAACGTTGATGAATAACCCATAAGTTGATTCTCCTAACAATCAACTTACATTCACCTGACCCAGTCAAACATGTTACATGCCACTAACTA
Source organism: Citrus mangshanensis (assembly GCA_030449895.1). Taxonomy (NCBI): domain Eukaryota; kingdom Viridiplantae; phylum Streptophyta; class Magnoliopsida; order Sapindales; family Rutaceae; genus Citrus; species Citrus mangshanensis. The sequence goes on along the minus strand of JASUUJ010000133.1, from coordinate 345,598 downwards.
CTGAATCAAATCTCAAACATAGCTACATGCCACTGACTACTGCATCAAATCTCAAACATTGTGAATACCCAAATTCATGAACATGTTGAATTCAAAGTTGAATCCCACAGATAAAAGGACTTTCAAATTAACTAATTCCAACTAATTGCTGCCTTCCTTGACGGTTTCTTGCAGGACAAAATTCAGAAAAACTAGTAGTTAAATGTTATAAGTATTTTGACCATCAGATTGGCACCATCAATCATGTAAAGCTATAGTTATTAAACATTCAATCTAAATAAAGTACAAAGCCACCGGATTTAATCAGTATCATGATAGCATATCTTTCAAATATGGCTTGTATGTCAGACATGTCAACATGATATCATTGTCCACAAAGCATCTAGTAGACTAGTACCATTTTAAGTTCAATAATGTTAAAACTGGACAAATCAAAACAGAGTAGAACCACGTCTTTTTCTTTACTTATTCAATGGAATTTTCATCTCAACCTAAGTTCATCGAGTTCTAACTGGGACTACTAGCCAACCTAAAAGACTGGATGGTTTAGAAACCTGTAAGATGTAAATATCCCAAGCAGGCGGCCGCAAGGGGTTATTTATTTTTCCAGTGTAGAATTCTCTGTCAGCTATGAAATTTCATGACTCTGATCATTCTTTTACATCTCCCCAAAAAAAATTCCAAAATCAAAGTCAATTCTCTTAAATGTACACAAAGTCATCATAATAAAATGTGTTAAAAGACACTTAAAAAATTGTTTCTACCTGAAAGGAGACCTCCTCATGGGTCCGGAGGACACGGTGCACAAGCTGACCTAGGGAGTTTATGCCCTCCACGGGTAAAATATTGTCCTTTCTCTGAAAAGGCCTCCAGACTAAATTAATTGGGGCATGAAGAAGCTTCTGTGCACCCGACCTCCCATCTGAATCTCCACCCGATGCACCCCAAGACAAAGAAGCACTGACAGCACCAGGCATAACATATGGACAAGAATTGATAACTTCAGTGGTGCTAGGAGATGCTTGATAAGCCTGCATAACTGCATCAATTGCTGCTCTTTGCTGGTGCGCACTGACTGAAAATTTGTTTGTTATGGTAAGGACCCAAGGGATTCCAAGAGCTTTAGCCTCATTTAACAGAAGTGAAAGGGCTGGCTGCTGCTGCCCTGATGCACTTGAGTAATTATACCGAGGTATCTTATGGGATAAGTTATGCACAAGAACAATCAAATCTGTTTTTCTACTGAGGTCACGGATTCCCATCCACATTTCATCCTTGAAACGAGCAGCCTCCATAGTTAGCTCCTGCATATCAGTTGAAGACGGCCCAGAATTTTATATCATTATTATATATATAAGCAAGTTAATCCATTCAATCAGACCGCATGATGCAGAAATCAATAATAAAAAGAGAACATAAAGATGTTTGTCTTACAAAATATCAGTCAAAACGTGTCATCCAAATCAAATGGAGAAAGAAACAAATGTATGAGTTACACTCAGTGGTCAACTAGCATGCGGCAATTTACAAGTGAATGCAATAAATAAATATGACATAGAAGTGTTCAACAAGGAACATTTTACAAGTCATTTAATAATAGTCAGACTGCAGTATTTTAGATAATTTAACATGAAGGGAATGAATTCTTTAGGGACCAAGAGCAACTATGAAGTGAATGATTGTCAGCAAACCTGAACTTAAAATTTCAACAAGGCAAAATTAAGTTTCAACTCTCTCCATTCAGCCATCAGAAACCAAAATCTCCACAAACAACAGAAATTGTAGAACATTATAAGACATGTATGAAGGTTCATTACTCAAAGCATAGTGCCAGAGTGAGTTTGACCTGAATCAACCACCCTGATAGAAATGGTTAATCTACCGGCAGGGATAATCAACACTGAGTCAGACATCCTGCTATAGCTAGATTAAATCAATTTGATTCTAATCTGATAAGGATTCAAACCCAGCAGATACCTCAATATATCTCCATCATAGTTATTATATATGAATATAATTCGTGTGCATACACCCTCTTGAATTCTATTCCAAATGTGCAAATTCAAAGTTGGCAATCACATGCAAGTACAATCTTATTAAAACTACATAAAATCAGGTCTCATTGGCAGCCCTGAAGGTTTACACTGGAAACTGAGCTATTTTCCACAAAGAGAAAAAAATGAGGCACAACTACAAGCAAAAGGGGAGACAAATGTACCTGCAGATTTACACCAGCTGAATCACAGTAGCATAGACCACCAGCAATAACTTCTTGATCATCAGCCTCTGCATCGAAATTCCCAGAATTGGTAGTTCTGACAAGTTTGCCTTGACCGAGTATTGCCTTGAAAAGAGAAGTTTTACCAGCACCCTATACAAAACAATAAGCCATAATCTCTGTGACCCAAAAACAGAAGGGGGGGAAGACAAACAAGAGTACGTGGTACATTATTTATAATGTACCAAATCAATACCTCAAGGCCAAGTAGTCGCACCCTACGAGTTCTGAAGTGCACCTCCTTGAATACTGTGGTAAAATCACTGGTGCAGAATATAAAAACATCACTCAAACCCTTGGGACGGATGAATTTTTCATCATCAGCTGACCCTGAACCATGTTCCATACAACAATCAATAGTTTCTGAATCAATGGAAGGAAAGACTGAACTTGATAAGTTTGGAGGTCGTCTTAGAGGAGCTCCAACTAAGACTCGCATTTGTTGTAATTCTGGCTGTACTCCAATATTGGAAGAGTATGTTGGAGCTGAAGGAAAAGACTCCACTGTAGTTGAACACCTGATTGAGAGACATAATGTGATGAAAAACAAGGAATCTCACACACAATAAACCATTTCACTCATCTAATAAAATGGATTCAAAGTTATTCTGATTATAAAGTAATGCCCCCCAAAAAATTTATACTGCATATAAAGTTGAATCACAAATCAATTTTTATGACCTAGTATGTGTGATTATCAATGTCTGTATCAACTCAACAAGAACAGAATAACTTCAACAGCAAAGCATGACTATTCCAAAGTTCACAAAGTTCCTCTTCCCTTCTACATCAGTTTTCTGTAAAAGGGAAAAAATGTGCTATTATCCACTGTTTAAATAATGCAAGCCTGCACTTAGCTCCTGTGAATCTGTACACTTTCTATGGCAGACCGCAGACACAACAACGAAAACGAAAAAGAAAAAAGAATAATCTAACAAGCAGACAACTTTATTCTATTCTTGTTCATCCTTCCCAGTATACACATTTTAGACTCGGCATTATACAAGGCTTTTTGATTGTGGAGAGCTGCAATCATAGATCCCTCGGCAAATAGCTGCTTTGCAAAATGCCAAAATCCCTTAAAAAAGAAAGAGGTTCTAATATATATGTTATGTCGACGTTTTTTTTCCCCGTTTTTATTTTATTTTGGGTTTATTCAGAAATAGTTAAATGTAAATTTCTTTTTACCAGCAGACAAAGACTATGACTGTTGGGTAATAAAATTAAGACGCTCAAAAGAACTAAAGACCAACAACGGAGATCATATCATTCAAAGTACAAAAGATTCAGCAAAAAATCAACTTTAAAAATTAAAAATTAAAAAAGAAAAAATAAAGGACTTAGGAAAGACGTGGACAATACAGGAATTGCCACAGCTAGAACAGATACAATTGAAGATAAAATTAGGCTCCCATGAAAAAACATACCAAAACTGATGCAAAAAGAATTGAGAAAAAGGAGAAAATGTAAATACCAGTTACCATTTACTTGAGCATGAACCAGCGAGCACAAATGCAACCTGAAACCACTTATATCAACTTTTAATGATTCTGAATTCTTATCACCAGGAATCCCACTCCATCCCAGAGGAACAACAGAAGTAGCAGCACGAATAACTGGAGACTCAACGATATGCCCAAGCTCAACGGTACCTGCCACTGCAAGGCCGAGCCATTGTTGTAAATGTGGAAACTGCTGTAGTTGCTCCATTCCAGAGAATATGGCAGCACCATCACTCATGCACAGATCATAGATTCTACAAGGAAAAAGAATCAATTATTAGACCTGCAACAATAACATTTCACGCTAATTACAAAAGAAAACTTGCTAAAATTGAATAATCAGAGAAACATTCCTAAAAATATGAAAGACGAGGATTTACCACAATCACATTAACATTTAATACTTCATGTGAATCTTAACAAACTAGCTTAAATTTTATCAAGAGAACCAGTAATTGTAGGGTTTTGGAAAAAGCAGTAAAATACAGTAAAATCTCGATAAATTAATAGTCTTGGGTCCATGAAAAATCTATTAATTAGCAAATATTAATATATCGCATTAATAATTATTAATTCATCAATAAATTAATAATTTATTATTTATAAAGTTAATATCACATTCATAATGGAAATTTTTATGAAGTATAAAGGTAGTATAATTAGAGAATGTAATGATTCTGTCAAGTTGTAACATACGATTCTGATTTGATATTGATTGAGTGAATTGGTCACTTGATAATCCTTTGACTAGATCAAGATTACATGGTAACTCATTAGAGAAGACTTTTTTTTAGAAAGTTTATTAAGCTGATCTTTCTCTTATTTCTCCTAACATAACACAAAGAATACAACAATGGCTTTCATCTAAAAAGTGTAAAAAAAGCAATAGCGACTGATGAAACATGTAAAGCATTATATTAGTACAACAAAGAAATTTCAAATTAGTTATTGATTAATTTATGTATTAAAACTATAGGAAATAAGATTATTTATTTATTTATTATCTAATAAATTTATCAAATTATTAATTTACCGTATTGGCACCAAGTTGGGATCTACAAAAACTACTATTTGATCAAGTTTATCAATTTATCGAGTATTAATTTAACGAAGTTCTATTGTAGATGGTATAGAGCAAAGAGGCATGCACCGAAAAAAAGGAAACGAGAAAATGCCTAATAAAATGGAGACGTCTACGAGTCTGCATACCAGATACAGGCAAACACTACTTTCTTGCTGTCACAAACAGTATTGTTATCTAATATTCTCTGTCCTGAAGTCATCATCTAGAATTAAAACAAGATAATGACGTATTAAACACCCCATTAATTTCCAAAGTGGTGACAAAAAAGAAGTAGAGTAGGTCTGGTGGAGGCCAGGTCCCACAAGTTTGAAAAATATAAACATGTATTTATAATTCAATCCTGAAAATAAAATTATTTGTACTCCAGTCCCCTCATTTTTTTCCACTTCGACTCCTCTACAATTTTCAAATCTAGCTCCACTAACGTCACAACAGCAGAGGTAGTGGCACCATGATGGTGGTTGTAAACACCGCAATAGCATAATTCTGGTGTCTTCAAAAGTTACAGTTACAAGATGATAATAGAAGTAGCAGTGTTGACATTTCATACCAGTACTAGTTGGATTCCATGTAAACAGAATTCATAGTTTCTTAAGTTTTCAGTCCGTGATCTTCAATCTATTTGAGATCATTTTAAGCAACTTTAGCAGCACCTTAAACAATTATTATTTTCCAGACTCTTCAGACAACTAAGTTTCTTTCCTGTATCTTTTAGTAGATTCCATTTATCCAACATATGACTCATGTAATTTCACTTAACGAAAGAAATTTGAGTAAGGTGTAAGCAGAGAGACATAATCATATGTACGTACATAAAGCATTTCATTACCTCTGAAATCGAGACCTATATGATCTCATAGAATGTGATTGAAATCGTTCCCTTAATTCAGCAATCACAGATTTGACCTGAAAATGTCTTTGCCAGAATAAATCAAGCAAAATGAGAGATTCAAGAAGAGGATACCACCAAATAATTCTTATCAAATATGTAACCACCAACTAATACTAGTTACAATTCATTTACATTATGTAGAATAAATAAAATACCAAACATTCCTCATTTGCAAGAACTTAAAAAATTCTTAAACTTTTCATAAATTGAAAAAAAAAAAAAAGAGAGAGAGAGAGTATTCAAGGAAGCTCATACCGATGTTAGCTTAGAATACTCTGCACTGGACAGTGATTCCACGGATGAATTCTCCAACAGGTAAAGCTGTAATGAATAAAATAAGTCTTAGTAAACTAGATACTCCAATCATAACTGACTTAATAACATCAAGATTAGCTGACAATAAATATTATTCTCAGTGACATAAGAGGAAAGCAGCAAAAAGAAATACCCTTATGTTGGGCAATATAACAAATGACTTGACTAGAACCTCATTTTCTAGTTTAGTTAATTATATTAGCTTCATTAGTAAGACAAAATGAACTATGCACAACAAGATATAACAAGGGTAGCCAACACAAACTAAAGAGGGTTTGATCGTTACTCCAGAGGGATCTAGTGAGAAGAAAGAAACAAATTATTTTCATTCTACTGAACAAAGGGAACAGCTTATGCGAATTGCTAGAAAACAAGATTAGCACGCATCCTTAACAGTCAAACAAAGCCCTAATGACCTCATTTATAGCAAAAAAATTGTAAATTAAACCCACTAAAAGTACCAAAAAAAAAAATCCTATAAAACCAAAGGAAATCAAAGAAAAGTTACTAAAGAATCAAGGAACCCCAGTTTCTCAACTACTTTTCCTTCTTCCACACATGTAAGTCGTCAGATATAATAGAAAGAAAGTAAAAGAAGTACAATCACATTATATACCTGCCCAAATGGCACATATGAAGGTAAAGAAGGCACTCTGCGCCATTTCCTCCCATCCCCAACATCTGTGTTTCTTTTTTCTACTAACTTTTCATTTATTGCTTCATTTGATTGCCCATTATTGGTCTCAGCTAGTGGTTTGAGAGATATGCCATCAGAACCCTCTTGGATTTCAAGAGATTGCGGTTCATCTGCCACATCTTCGATTGAAGATGTCGCAGCAGAATCAGTCACAGAAGATGCTACAGGATCAACTTGTTTTGCTCTGTACTTGTTAAATTGACTTCTTATACTCGCTAAAGGAACAAGCCTTGAAAGTCTCCAAAAGGAGCTCTGAACAGGGCCTAATCCCATAACCAACTGCTCGCCTTCATTCTCTCTTGGCTTCTCTGCCCTGGATTTTTCTACCCCTTCCTCATGTTTAGACACAAATGAACCATTTGTCCTAATTTCAGCAGACACCAGCAGAGGTTGAACATTATTATAATGATGAAAATAAGCAGGTGATAGGATGCGGGGCACCAAATCTTCAGGAATGCAGTAACTCTTGAAATAATGCTGCCACCCTTTTCTGTTAACATAACTGTTAAAATAAAAAATTAAAAAATTTATTATAGCACTGAAAATTAGGAAAAAAAATTAAAATACATATTAATGCTCCCTTCTTCTACAAGCTAATATAAGTATTTATGTATCAAATGATCTGATACCTACTCTCTTAAAGCTGCATTTCCGACTGGAGGCTGGGAAAATGTAATACATTTGACCTGAACTTTGTCGTTTTCTTTTAATGAAGAGGATGCAGCAACAACCCTCAAAATGGCAAGGGTAGCTAATGCAGCTACCTACAGATAAAATGGCGCATGGAGTAGATGAGAAATACATTAATCACAAGCAAAGTGCTGAAAATTCATACAGAAGCAGGAAGGTCAGGCTTACTGCTCCACCAAGCGAATGTCCACATAATACAAGCTTTCGTTTCTTCTTCTGAGCAAGTCTGTACAACTCTAAAGCTGGTATCCCCTTAGCACGAGCCAAGAAACCCTAATATAATAATTTAAAAGGAAAAAAGTTAATTTATTAGCCAATCAGTAATGACTCAAAGCAAGAACATGAATTGGATTACGCATAAAAATACATAAAATACATCAGAGGACAGATGATAGTATACAAGACAAATTATAATAACCTGCTAAAAAAACACAAGTTAAAAGCAATGAAAACAGTTATGCAATCATTCATACCCGATGTGCGGCAGGTTTAGGTTTATCTTTTAGTTGCCTAGGTTTTTCCAGGGGATTCCACCGGTTTTCTCCATTCCCCTTCTGTTCTTTGGCTTGTTTAGATTCACCTAACTCGATCCCTTCCATATCCTCAATGGCATCCTCATGAAATATAGCTCCTTGCAGTATATTTGCATCAGTCATGACATCCCTAGTTAACGGGAGAAAGGAATCATGTTTCCAAAAGTAAACAGTAGGAAGCATGTTAAAAGTTCAACAAAAAATTTATCCAATATGCTTACTTGTACTGCTTTGTTCCAATAAAGGAAGCAAACAATGTATCACCAGCTTCAGCCAGTAGGTACCTGCAAAGACATTAAAGAGTCAAAATTCAAATTTGAGGGAAAAATAATACATCAAATGTTTTTGCCATATTTATTTGAAAAAAAAAATCTAGAAAAATGGTAGAGACAAACGACTTTAGTAAAGCAAGTGCATATTGTAAACTAAACCTAATGAACAGAAAAATTTAAAAAGAATAAAAAACCTGTGAGGAACATGGTCTGAGGAAGGTTGCACACGCTCCAAAGAAACAATTTGTCCTCCAAAGTCAGCCTTAAATTTGTTTACAGCTCGAACTATCTCAATAACAGGTCTCTACCATGAAACAATGAACAAATTCATTCAACATATGAAACTTACAGTTCAAGATGAAAATAGCATTAACTATAAACAAAAAACTTCTCTCCACCAAAATTTCAGACATATGTGGCTCTCATTAGAGACATAGACAACTGAGATCCGTGAATCCACAAGAACCAACTATCATAACTTCTAAATAAGTGACTCAATTTTGTCATTCCTCCAGTAACACCTTTAGAAATTACATGAAGCATAATATGTAAAACGCTATCACTAACCATTTTCCTTTGCACACAGAGTCACTAGTCATTACTCCAAAAATAATTCTAGGTTTTAGAACTGCTCTAACAAGCACATCAAAACGTGCAGTACAACTATAGACGATGAATAATCAAAACTGACATTTCCTAAAGAGTCCATAGCACTAAAATCATCTGCATTGCATGTTTCCTAGAAATGAAATTCTAACAGTTGACAGTATCACATGTTCTTGCATTCAATGCCCTAATTCTATTCAACTGAACTCAGAAAGCACGAAATTTTATCAAAATTACAGCACTTCGATACAAAATAATTGAGGCATGCAATTACAATTCACAAGCAAAAGGAAAACGCAGTAGAAATCTTTCGATTACAGTTGGCTTGCATTTTATATAAAGTGTCACTTTTAAAAGTAAATTAAATTTAAGCGTAACCTTGTACACACACTCAGAGAGGACCATGCAACACAAAATATCCTGAAGGTCGGAAACGGACTCGGCCTTGACGGCGCGGCAGAGATCTTGAAGCTGCTTCTTGCGCTTCTCGTACTCTTCATGAATCCTCTTCCTCTGTTCCCTCTCGCCGGCGTTCCACGGCGGCCACTTCATTCGCCACTGAAGTGGACCCCACGACACATTCAGCATCTTCGCTCGCTGGTCCTTGATCCACGACTCCACTCTGCGCTGTATTGCCTCCATCCTGTCGTCGTCTTTCTTTCAGTTGTTTTTCTTTCTTAGAACGACAAATTCAGTTGTCATTTCGATGATTCCGTGTGTTAAAGAAACGGTGATATTGATGGGGTGTTATTTTGGGAAAGCATATGCGTATATGCCCACAAATCCCAGGCCCCCAGCGGATGATGATATTGATGTCGCGTTTCGTGTCCGTGTCCGTGTCGCGGCTCGCGTTCGCGTTCGGCTCTTCTAGTTTTAAACTTATGAGGTGATTTCCCGATTTTACCCTTACTGAGATTTTGTGCCAAATCACATGACTTTCTTCGGGTCGGGTTGCTCTTTTCGTCAATTTTATTTTTACAAAGGGAATTATCCTTGTAAAATTCCATTTCGAATTATATTTCCATTTAATACCAAAATTATCCTTTTTCTCTAGATTAACAATCATTTTATTCAAATTTTTTATTTTAACAGTTTTTTCACTCCAAAATTCTAAAATAATATACTCAAAACCTTGTAATCTTGCAAATACGTCTGAACACATACTTGAGAGAGAGACAAGTTCAATACCTTGATTTGCTATGATTTTGAGCTTCCACAACTTGCTGCCTTCTTGTTTTTCAACAATCTGCACACAACAAGTACCACGAGCAGAGGATAAAGCTACACCTTTTAGCTAAGTATGAATTGTCTAAACAGTGACTCTCAATGAGACAGAACTACTTAAATACTATGGCTGAGTACATGAATAAATTATATATCAGTACAAAATTATCTATCTCATTATGAGTTTTAAATATTATACTTTTTTTTATAATTAACTATTATGACATACTAATATATAGAGTGTGACATAGTTAAAAATTATTAGGATGAGCAAGCAGTTATTTAAAAGTCCATCGAAACTTAGGCTGTGTTTATTTGTTGGAGTGGGAGTGAGGAGTGTGGATTCCTCTCATTTCTTAAAATGGTCGCCCCACCCATTTTTGGAGTGGGGAGTGGGAGTGGAACTCCCATTGCCACTCCCACCTCTCCCCTTTTTACCCTTTCATTTTTTTAATTTAATTTAATATTTTATAATTAATAAAATAAATAATATTTATTTGAATAATAATATTAAATTTAACTAAATAATAATTTACATTGATTCTAGGTTAAAATTATTTTAAAATAATATTATTATATTAATAGAGAATTAATAAATATAACATTATTATATTTATTTTAAAAATAATAGTACTATATTTATTTAATATTAATAATAATAAATAGTTTATTCTAAGAAGATATTAATTTTGTACTAAATAATATTATATTATTATTTTATATAATAATAAATTTAATATAATTATATTAAATAAAATAAAATAAGGTTTCATTTTATATTAAAATTAATAATTTATTGTTCATAATTAAGAATATTAATAATTATAATAAATTTACAAATATAATAAAATAAATATTATTCATTAAATATATTTTTTATTAGTTTTGTAATTAAAACGTATAATTCTTTAAATAAGGATAAAATTATAATTTGAAACTATTTACTCCCAATCTAAGACAAAGTAAACACTTAATTGGATTCTGATCTCTATTCCATGCTTCCATTCCAGTGTAAGTAAACAACCTACTCCCACTCCCATTCCACACTCCTAATCTTAGGATTCCCACTCCTCAGGATTCCCAATCCAATCCAAAAAGTAAACGCTACCTTAGATCGGCCAGGTCTGGCCTTCATTAATTTTAAAATAAATTATTGATAAAGTAAAAATAAATAAATTAAAGATAATTATTCAATGCATAATAAAATAATAGTCTAATATACAAAATATCAATAACACAATATAATAAATCACGAATACTAATAAAAAATATTAATATAATATTTTGAGTTGTTTTTTAATTTGATATATTTTTATTTATAAATTAAAAAGTTCGGGTCAAACCAGGTTTTTTTCCTAAACCCTTATCTAGGTCCAATTCATGTGGGGCAGGCCATGTCGACCCCAACTTGGGTAGGCCCGGTCTTTGCCAATGTTAAAGATTATATTTGTTTATAATATACTAATATATGGGGTGTGACCAAATTAGACTCTTTAGCATAATATTTAATCACATAATAAAAGAGTCTATCAAAATTGCATCGTAATATTTGACATTAGTTACGTCTTAATCTAGTAAAGCATAAAATAATTAGAATGATTTATGCTAGCACACAATATGTAGGAAATAAATATAACATAAAGCTCTTATGCCGTTGACAGAAAAACCCAAAAAAAAAAATCTTTTACAATTTCCTTATATCACCTGATACAATATCTCAAAATAATTTATTAATTATTAGTATTATCTATTTTTATTCACTTCATTTTATGTTGCTGCTTAGTTTTGAATTAATCAAAACTAGTTCAACTTATTTGTGGAATCATAGTATAAGTTATGGAGTATGATATGAGAACATGCTTAGTGTTTGCTATTTTTCATATTCATGATCCTAGGCTAAGTTGTACTTAAAGTCTAATATTTATTGAAGAACTAATATTTATTTTGGAGGCCTAGGTTATATCGAATTAACCTATATTTCTTGTGAATTCTTTCTATTTTACTCAAGTTATCATTATATCTGTAGCAGTTGGTATTAAAATAAGGGAATAAATATAAAGAGCAAATCCTTACAATGGAGTAGTGATTAGAGAGGATAATGAAATTGATAGAAGTTATGATTCTTAAACAAAAAGAATTATCAAGAGAGATTATCGTGCATGATGGGTGAAATATCAATCAAATTGGATGCAAAGCTCGAGATAGGAAACATGTTCAATTGAAACTAAAAGTTCCCAACAAAGCGGCAATATGGCAATCTCAAAGGACAATGAATTTGTTCAACAATGCAACAAGCTTGTGGGTTCATTGCGAACTCAACGTATTCAACAAGTTCGCTATTCGCATTCTAAAGCTTAGAGTTTTATCTGGCCTGCCAAAGATGGTCTGTTTCAAGTGCGAAGCTAAAATGCCCAGGCACAATGATGAGGAATCATTCATCAATAAAATATCAAAAATAGAAATGAAGAAAATGGTTGGACTAATGGAGAATCTTCCAGAGAGGTTCAAGACATTGTTATATCTAATTATGAATTAGAAAAAAAAAATACCTCAAGAAAATTTACTCACGATGACAAGGGTATTCTCAAGGGGGAATTGATGATACAACATCCCAAAATAATTTATTAATTACTGTTTTTATTATCTATTTTTATTTACTTTATTTTATGTTATCAGTTAATTTTGAATTAGTCAAAAAATAGTTGAACTTACTTGTGGTATCATGGTGTAAGTTATGGAGCATGATGTGAGAATATGCTTAGTGTTAGTTATTTTTTAGATTTGTAATCCTAAGCGAAGTTGTAGTCAAGCATAATGTTATTCAATAAAGAATTTGTATTATTATTTTGGCTACTTGTAAGTTGTATTTGGGAGTTTATAAGTTTTTCGCATAGCCATTACTATTTTGGAGTCTAGATTTCCTCAAATTAACCTATATTTATTGTGAATTTCCTTTATTTTGTTCAATTTATCATTGTGCTTGTAACATCACCCTTCAAAAAAAATAATTATGCAGGTGAATTTTTTTGAATTTTTATTATCTATATTCTTCTCTTTGATCATTTTCTCTCTCTATAAAACTCAAAATCACTAATTTTTCAAGAATAAATATAATTAATCTAAAAAAAATAGATTATTTTAAATTTTTGTAAACAAATTGAATGGATGAGAATCATAAATATATATATATATATATATAAATTTTGAAGAGTTTACTGCAACATGAAAAAAAAAATCATGTATGTCCAAGCAAACGAGATGGAATAAATATAAAAGGGTTTATTATATTTGTATTTGTGCTTTCATATAATTTCAATGGAAGAGCGGATCTATCGGTACATTGAAGGGGTCTTAAAAGCACCACTATTTCAAGAATTGCTACGAAAGGGGAAGTATTTAAATGGAAATGATTGGGCCGGGCCCGGTCAATCTTGTGGTGGTTTGGGCCGGCGAGCCCGCATTTTATTCAGAAATTACAAATTGTACTTAAATGAGTTTTAAGGTTTTAAAAGTAAATAAATACAGATACCAATATTCAAGTGCAATAATTGAAAAAAAAATTGTGTATGGAATCAACATAATTAGTGACGGAAACAAATTATATTTTGAATACAATAAATTTTTTCTTTTTGGAATTAGTATTATTTTATTTGAAAATATAACTACTACAAAGGGATAATCACTTTCCAATTGACAAGTTTTCATTTTTAGCTCGTGTTTATAATAATTAGGTTATTTTTATTTAATTAATTAAGTTATCGTGGAATAAACAAATAGTAGCAATGACTACTGCACCCTAATATTTTATTGTTAAAAAATTATAAAATCTTGCATTTTATTACTTTCACGTTAGTTGACATATAAAATACTAATTTCTACCAACTCTTTAAGGGAAAAATTATAGATTATCAATAGAACTTAATTATTATTAACTAAATATTAATCATTGTATTGAATCATTTTCATTTAATTAAATAAATCTAATTTTTATTATTAATTATCAATAAGAATTAAAAAAAATATAAATTCATATGTTGTCAATCAAATATAAAATTTAATACTTGAAATTTTTGTGATTGTATGTATGTATGTATATGTATGTATGCATGTATGTATGTGTTTATAAGTATATTTGTTTGTTAATTTTATCTTTATTTTTCAATTTTTATAGGTAATTAATAATTAAAATTAAATTAATATTTAATTGAATGAAAAATTATTGGAATACATTACAATAAACCTTAGGCTACATTTTTTTCGTTTGTATTAATGCAAACTTTTATTTATTTTTTTGGGTTTTTGATACAATAGGTAAAATTATTTATTAAGTTTTATTAGAATTTGTGTTTTTTTCCTTGAAGTAAGGGCAAAATTAATATTGTATAGATCAATTAAATGTCAACTAAAGGAAAGGAAATAGATTATAATATTTTATAATTCTTTAGTATATGGTAAAATATTATGAAGCAATACTTGTTGCACCTAATAGTTATTTCACAATAACTTAAGTAGTTAAAAAAAAATAACTCTATTAATTAATAAAAGAAGTGTTGTCAATCATTTTTTTTCTGAAATAAAAAATTAAAACTCGATTGTGCCAAAAATTTTACAAGGAAAACTTGATAGTAGCAAAGAATCATTAATCTATTTTATACTCTTCTAAGGAATTTTGAAATACATCAGAGATGCTATGTCAACTATAAAACAAGTAAATGATGTTATGATGTGTATTCATTTATTTTGAAAAACTAACATGCAAGTGATAGTTATATTAAATTTAATTACACATGTCACACTTACACATATAATAGTTGGTTGTATTGCCTCAGATATACAATATACTTTCTCCAATCTTACTTACACAAATTGACAGAATTATTATATAACAAAATCAATTAACAAGCATTGTTTAATTGAAAGCCGTACTACTAAATCAATTAACAAAAGAGTTAACACACAATCGCATGCATTCTTCTCTTGACCGGTTTCATTTTCATAGAGATTTCTGGTGGTCCATCAGATATCAAAGACAACAACCATTTAATTATTGTACGTCAATTTGAAATTTTTATAATGAATATTGTCATTTCAACTCATATACCTCTATATGTATAACGAGTGGTTATCTTATAAGAAGTTTGATTCTGGCATATTATAAAAATCTTGGGGAAATTAAAAGATAAGAAAACATAAACTTAAATACATTATTTTTTTGAATAATATTACATTTTCTTTAAAAATAAATAAACGATAGAATGACCAAATTCTAAATGAATTCTTAATTGTCTATCTCTCAGATTTGTGCTAAGGGGACTACTCAAAAATATCACTTGATAACTCACTTGATCAAATTTATAAAGTAAATAATATGATTTGACGTGCACTTGTCTATTAGATAATAAATTTTATAATTTATAAATTTATTTTTAAGAAAAAATTGAAGAGTATAATAATGACTATATAAATATTTACTTTTTTTTTCTATTAACAGAGAATTTAGAAGAAAAAAAAAATGGTGTACTTGGTTGGCAGTCACATTGTTATCTAATATCTATTAAAGTGCAAATTTAAGTATTTAACCAAGAAAAGAGTGGTTTAAAGTTTAAACAAACGAAGGCTTTAAAGAACCTGGCCTTTGTGATGGGCTCGATGCTTTGGTCCAATTAATTAATGGTAGTTCAACAAAAGACAAGGACATGACAAAAGCTGCCAATGGATGCGATTATTATTTATAAGTGGTCCAGTTGATATTTTGATTTTTTCTTTTTAAAAAAAGGGTATTATAATTTTCTAATAGTACATAAAAGCACTCATAAGTGTGAGATATTAGTGATGCAGTAATGACGTCACCCGTCAATTTATTTAAATCTTCATTATTATTTGGTCATCCTATCATCATTGTGACATGCCCCATGACACGACACTTTTCATTGTTGTTTCATTTAAATATTTTCGTTCTCGATGTTTCTACGAACAAAGGGTGATGGTATATTTATTTAATTGGAATATTTAGTTTATACTTTGTATCTTAGTTAATGTGTCATTGATAAAAAAATTTGTATTATTTAAATTTAAAGTAATAAGGCTTAGAGCTTGTTTAATATGATTTATCTAATGGTTATAAGTACTTATTTAATCTAATAAGCTTTTATTAAAATTTTTATTAGTCTTTGGTTGATTTTTTAGTAGAGATTTTAAAGATTAAATAAGGTATTTTATCTCTATTTACAAAAATTCAAACTTCAGATTTTTTGGAGTAGAGGTTGAAAAGTTCTTTTAAATATTAAAATATTTAAAATATCATCTACTTATTTAGCAATCTTTTTTTTTCTTTTCATAACTTTAAAAAATTTACATATTAAAATAATTTTATAATTTTTAATAAAAGCGGTCATTAACAACTAAACAACTAAATTTTTTTGAGTAAAAGTTGTACTTATAAAAACTCTACTTAAATAAGTTTTACTTGAAAATATTGTACCAAACGGAGCCTTAATAATTATTTATCACTTAAACCGTTCTGATAATGACACATTATTTACCAAATTAATTGTGATACAAAGTTTGTATCCCAACTAAGTATAACATTATTGTTGAAAAAAAAACATATTCTCGCCCTAAATATTTACTCTCTACATCATTTAATTTAACTAATTGAATTCAAAACAATAAAGAAAAAGTTTTTGCGCTATATTAGTCTATATTCATTCACTACTTATCACGAATAGATAAATATTATCACAATTAATTAAAATATATAGTGAATAAAAAAAAAAGTAATACTACTCTCGACACCCAAGACTTTGTCAAGATAACAATTTAACAACATCATCTCCCGTGATAGAATCAACACAATATTTTGATTCGACAGGTGCTATAAAACATAAACTATAAACTTCGGTAAGTCTATAATCAGTCTCCTAAAAAAAAAAAAAAGGTACATTCCTTCTTTTGTCTTCTTGTTTCAATTTTCCTCTCCCCTCCTCCGATTTAGTACATGCATTTTAATTCCATAATTAACATGCTTAATTTGATTAGGCTCACATGCAAGTCATTACCATCTACATGATAAGTTTCTTTACAAAAAGTTTAATCGATTCCTTCTTTTGTTTTCTTGTTTCATTTTTCCTCATTGTGAGTTGAGAGTTAGATGGGATCACCTGCCCATCCTTTGATGTACATATTAATGGCAAAAATACATTCATTGCAAAGATTAAAAAAAGAAGAGCCGTGGCCATACTTGAGCTAACCTAGGCATGTGGGTTCAAAGGTCATAATCACAAAATTGCTTTTGTTAAAAGCATGACTACGCTTTGTTTGGCTTTCACATCGCTTTATCAATATCACAATCCCAGGCAGTTGCCTCTCGCACCTACTTTGGCTTTGGGACTCTTAATTTCTTACCCACTTTTTTATTTACCTTTGCTCTCAATTTAATTAACTGCCCATTATTAGGTGTTACTTTGCCTCCTCAATTAGAGAGCTTTAACTAATACATTTTTAATATAGCGTTGTAAAAACTAGCATTATACTTGTACTAGTTTCTCGTTTTCTATGCATTTATGTTGCTACTTAGAGCAGTTCTTACAATTTTTCAACGAGACGGTTGGGAATTTTTTTCATTAGGGTTCATCACTTGTATTAAACTCCTTTTCTTAGTTTGTTTTCAAATTACTTACATTTTCAATTACTTACGAGATATGAACTGGGTTAGTTGCTAGCGCAGTCACCATCCATAATTTCCCAAGCGATTTTGTTAGTCGAAAGTCATATATATTTTTTTAAACGAAAAATAATATGCCTTAAGTTTACAACTATGCGCACGTAACGCACCAATTATTTATATAAAATTAATCAATCGAATATATTATCCGTTCTTATCCGATGAAATAAAAAATTCTCATGTCAAAATTCATACATAATTCCAATGGAACCAATCACAAAGATGAGAAGACTTGACCATAAAAGGTTGGAGGCATTTCCGTTTATTGCTTCGTTGTCACTTGTCACCTGGGAATCCGTAAACAAAGCTTAATAATGCAAAAATGAAAGCCAAAGTTAGCAGCGTGGGGACGAAGAACAAAACGCATCGATTGAGGGACCCTGTTCTAGGGAGACTTAATTAAGTCAATAAGGATACTTAATTAAACTAATCGTGTACCAAACCAAAATCGTGTCTTTAAGATTCTTCCTCCAAAAATCAACGGGCCTTTGGTTTAGTGGGAAAGTCCTTACATTTAGAATAATGAGCGCAAGGGTTCGAGCCTCCATAAAAATATTTATAGAGTTTATTTACAATCCTTTCTCAATTATTAAATAATTGAGTGGAGCCAATCTATTCCTCACGAAATGTGAGTAGAGTGGACAGCCCTCGAATATTTGAGAAAATTTGAAGAATTTAACGCCACGAAAAAATCGCCTGCAGATACGCCATGAAAAATCTCAATTATAGAATCTGTTTATAAATATTAATTATAATACATACAGCCATATATAATAATATTAAAAAAAAAATTCTTCCTCCAAAAAAAATAACAAAGGATAAAAAAAATTCTAACTCCGCTACGGGATTCGAGTTAAAGTATAATCTATCAAATCAACTTTGCGCACTTAATCGCTTTCCGAAAACTTCAAGAAATTTACTAACAACATGGTGACAAATTGCAATCGAATATGACGACCCGTTAGTCTATTTCGATTAGAAAATCGACACGTAATGTAATTAAGTATGATGAGTGGGTAATAAAGTTGGCTTGATTATACACATAAACTAACATACACGATCAATTGTCTAAAGATGGATGTCGTTGTCATGCGAATATTTTTGCTCATTTAGCTCTTGTGATCATGACACATTGTACAAATGACTTTGCACTCATTATGTAGTAGATCAAACCAAAGAATGATCAAAATTTTTCAAGAATTTAACA
Source organism: Citrus mangshanensis (assembly GCA_030449895.1). NCBI lineage: Eukaryota > Viridiplantae > Streptophyta > Magnoliopsida > Sapindales > Rutaceae > Citrus > Citrus mangshanensis. The sequence goes on along the minus strand of JASUUJ010000133.1, from coordinate 326,575 downwards.
ATTGTGTGATTAAAGTTTCAAGAAAGCGAAGAAGATCATAAATATTGACAAGCGGAGGGGAACTGTTTGCGAGGTGCCTGCAAATGCAGAACGTGATGAACTCGACAGTGTTGAGTGAAACGGACTCCATTTGCCATGTGAGCTCACAGATGAGGCTGCAAATTGCAACACGATTCAAATAGGAGGATATTGCTTGAAGGATTGATTAATCAATTGAGGTTGCTTTCCACTTGCAAGCCGAAATGTATAATGTATGTTTGCGCAAATGACAAAAAAGGGATATTTGTTTGTATATCATGAATCACCTATAACCAATCGTTTCAATGCACAAGCACAAACATGAAAACTTAATAATTCCTAGTTGAAGACACACTGACAGAGTAGAAGAAAGTTTAAACAATCTTTACTTACATCCTAAGTGACATAATAACAAGTGAAAGCAAACCATTCTACAGACTACAAAAGATAGATAAAAGGGTAAAAAAATAGAAAAAAAAAAAAGAAGAAAGAAAGAAATAGGTGCCGGCGTAGATAAACCTCGCAACAAAAGAGGTATAATCATAAAATCAGAATCTTCTAAAAAGTGTTTAGTTGATTGCCGATCCGGTAGCTGTATCAATCTTAGGCCTTTCTGGACCTAGATTTTCTTGAGATGACTATGATCCAAGTAATTGCTTCCAACAGCACAGCAATCCCACCCAAGACCGAAATAACTATAATGTAAGCTGATTTCCATTTGTTTTCGGGGTTCAAAATGTCCAACCCTTTAAACACATTGATGATGCCAAGCACGAGTATGGCATATCCAACACCGTGGTGATAGAGATTCCAGTGAAACCGATACTTGTGGTCCTTCTTTGGTCTCAAGAACAGTGCGAAAATCTAACAAGAGCCGAAAGAGGGAGTTTTTATCAGAGAAGGAAAAAAATCAAATAAAAATATAACTTCACGACACATAACCAGTTAGCATAGCAGAAAGGGAAAAAGCTAGAATAATATCTCTATCTTATAGCAAATCAAACCAATCCAATTCACATACTAAAAATTCCAAAATACTTCTTTTGGAATTAATTATCAGCCACAAGACACAATATCAAGGAACTCCATCAACTTCAATAGCCATACTCGTGTCACATTGTCTATAATACTCGAGTCAGCATATAAGCCACACATTTCAAGTCACTCCATTCAAGAAAACAAAATGACTAAAGTTTGTAATGCTAAATTAGATTAATATCGTGGACAACAAGAGCTTTAGTTACCTGAACAGTTGCAAGACTGAAAAGGGCAATTCCAATATTCCGGTGCCCAGTGTATGTAACTCCTTTTGAATCGCTCCCAAGCTTAAGACCGGTTCCCCAGCCGGCAACCCCAATAGCATATGCAGAGGACTGGCAGAGTACATGGAGATAAAACCATGCCGGATCTGCAGACTCGAAAGTTCTTAAGTACCGGGCAATAATGGCTCCAATTGGGAACAAAATTCCCCAACTCACAGCATTCAATACCCCATGAATCTGACATTAAAAACAATCAAATTTGTAATCAAATTAAAGAATCCCTGTAAGATATCATTCTATATCTAGCCAATCACCCAACTGGTAAACACAAAGAAATAAACGGAATCCAGTTCTTTAGTAAAAATATTTCATTAGCAGTCAAAATTTTCCAAAAAAAATACTCACAATGTCTCCAAGTCAAAGAAAAACCAAAAAATTCAAAATTTTCTGGACTTGAAAAAGAAAATTCTTCGTCTTTTAAAAAAAAGAAAAAAAAAACAAAGTTTAACGACAAACCCATTTTGAATCAATTTAATAATTCCAAAATAAACATAAATAATAACTCAAGAGTTGTTTTTCTTTAGTTAAAAAAATTAACAACGGTTTAAAATTTAAAATATTTTTTTAAAAATAAGATAAAAATACGAAAAAAGAAACTCACGTTTCTCTTCTTAGTCCTGGAATCGGTACCGGTACTACCCCCGCCGGTCTGGGCCCCACTCAAATCCAGAGCCCCCTTAGAGTTCAAATTGGGTGGCGCGAAATCATGCTTAGCTATCATCCCATCGGGCGTTACACTGGGCCCCACCTGCCAAACCTGGTTAAGCTTTCCCGCCTTCGCAAGCTCCTCCGGCACCTTAACCTTCCCGTAAATCCTCATCAACCCACCGGACTCGTCGGCGCTGGTGTCCCACACATCAAACGACAGCTTCTTCGTCGGGACGATGGATGCGTAACTGCTGACGTTGTACAGCTTAACGGTCACGGCCCCCTTGGAGTCCTTGTACGCGACCAGCGCCTGGGACCCCGCCATGCCCGGGGCCGTCGGGTTTATGGCCCACGCGATCCAGCCGCCAGATTTCGCAGGGGCGGCGACGAATGCGATGGAGAGGGATCTGTTGGAGGCGTCGTAGGTGAAGTGGAGGAAGGAGGAGAGAGAGGGGAGGTCGAGGCAGTGGGCGTAGATTTCGTTTTTGAGATTCTTCGACTGTGAGGTGCATGTGAGTGACAGCGCGGGTGAGATTAACAGAAACCAGAGCGAAAGCCCCAGAACTATCGAACGTGTTGAGGAAGAGGAAGCCATGAGCAGAGATTAAGGAAAGCTTAAGCGCCGATAAATTTGGTGGAATATATAGGGACTGAGTGAATGAAGCAGTGGAGCGAGTTAAAAAAAAATGACATGGTTACAAAATTGTTTCCCTTTTTAAAGTGCGGGGGAGAGTGGTTGCCAATGATTGCGCGACACGTGCAATGAGTCAATCGTGGGATGCTGAATTGGAGAAAGGCGGTTGACTTAGCGTGAAATGGGAGATTCGTGGAGATCACGCGCAGGCATGATTAGTAAATGAGACACGTGGCTCGTATGGGGTCTGAATTCCTTTTGAAAAGGAAGAAGTTTCTTTCCTTCATTCTCAATTTTTCGTGTGCAATTTTTGGTCATAAGATTTTGAATTTCCTTATCCTTGTGAGTTGCTGTGATCACGATTTTGTCGATTCCCTTCGTGTCGTCACTCGTCTTGTGTGATCATGTGTGGGCCGGTAACATGAGTTTGGGCTTCGGCCCAAATTTGATTTATATCCAACCTAGTTACACAAATTCAGGTTAATGATTTTTGTGAATTCATTTTTATATTTTCGGCAATGTTTTGAAAATGTGGCCCAAGCCTATTCTATAGAAAAGATTAATGCCAATTTCTCCGGTCTCTCCAATCCGTAGCTGTCATTTTGATTTGAGATTTAATGCTTATTTGATCAATTTGGTATAAGCCAGTGCACTACTGCGGTGAATCGTAAGAACAATTTTGATGTCAGTGATGACGATTTGGGAATGGAAGCCAATGGCTCTAAATGGGAATTACAGCAAAATTACTCTGCTAGATGCCAATCTATTGATAGGAAACCCAATATTATGCCCCAGTCGCGTACCAAAAAATAACACTTTCAAAATCTAATTCTTAAAATTAAAAGATTCTTTTCCTAATTTGTTCGTATAGGTTGAACCAAACCATTAACTACATATCTACTTTTGATTATCAAATATTAGATTCTTAATTTATTTTCATATACATTTTGATACGGGAAACATTGGCCGTGGAATTCAAGTTTTTAAGTGGTGTTGCACAAAAGAGCCCCCAAGTTATTTTTACTCACCCCCCAACATCTCAAGTCTACAAGTCTAGAAACTTCAAAGTTTCATCTAAATATACCCATAAAAAACTCCATGGATCGCTATAGATTCTAACTCTTTTTGGATCAATACTAAGTAAGAGCCATAAAAGGTATGATGGTAACGCCATTATTTTGCTACACAATATTCCCGTTATAACAAAAGTACAAAACGCACCTCCGACAAAAAAGTAAACGTGGCTTGAAGAACTATTATGGTTAATCAATCCACGTAGAATTGTTGCAATTATATCAATGAAAGGAGTTTGATGATGAAGATCGATCGTTGTAGGCAAAAGAAAAAGCACAAAACGTCACACTCTAATCAACAGCATACGCCAATTATTAATTTCTTTTTTTTTTTCATTTTAATACGTTCATGATATTATTATAACTGTACAGTTTTTGTCGCTTATTCTATGATATGCACGTAGTCTTGTTTTTTTTTTTAATACTGTTATACAGGACTGTAAGTATTACAATTAATATTTACAAACAGATTCTACAATTGAGACCTTATTCTTGGTATGTACTCATCTGAAGCGCTGTCTAAATTCTTTAAATCCTCTCAAATATTCGAGGGTTGTCCACTATACTTACATTTCGTGAGGGATAAACTGACTCCACTCAATTATTTAATAATTGAGGAATAATTATAAATAATTTTCATAAATATTTTGATGAAGACTCGAACTCTTGCATTTAATATTATAAGTGCAAGAGCTTTTCCATTTAATATTATAAGTGCAAGAGCTCTCTCACTGAACCAAACGGCTATTGGTACGTAGTCTTGTTATTATGCCAAAGAGGGACCCCTTGCTTTTCACTTCATGCAAAATGGAATGAAAATTAAAGGAAGATAAAAAGGCACCAAAATGTGAAAAAAAAAAAAAAAGATAAAAGGGAAATTCTTCATGACCTCTAAACCTTTTTCAACAAACTTTATGTCATTTTTAAAAGGTGCACTTGTGAGAATTTAATTGCTTTGTTCCCTCCGTCTAAAGGCCGCTGAAAAATAAAATAATGAAGCAATGAATTATATATACCACATGGCCTTTATTTATAGTGTCAGACAATTCAAAATTCAAAACAAATCAATACGCCACTTGTGATTCACATTTACAAATAAACCCCCATTGGCCCATTTCAATTAAATATAAATAATTTGACTTTTAATATTATCATAGTTAATTAGTTATTTTCAGAACCGAAGGTTCGAATTATAGATTTGAATTAAAATTAGAGTTATGCAGCATTATAAAACAACACTAAAACAACTATATAGAAAGGACAAGTCGTTGTAGCTACTGAAGTACTATTCTTTTTTTTTTAATTCATTATTCGTTATGTATATGTTTCAATAAATTATAATAATTTGTGTGTGTATATATATAAAATAAATAATAAATAATCATAAGAAACAATAATTTAAGAGTACCAAAAATTTAAAAATTCAATCATTCGGACTCGAGCACCATTAAATATTATAATTCACCATTTTTAAATTAAAACCCAAAAGCAAAAAATGTAAAACATAAATATATTAATTATTCGCCGAAAAAATAAAACACAGAGATCTCCAATGGACAAAATGCGGATAATAACTACAGCAAAATACTAAAAATTAAAAAAAATTAAAAAAAAAAAACTCAGGAAGTTTACAAAGCGGAAACTGTTACAAGAAACAGAACCACACCCATAAACAATCCAACAACATTAGCTCTGATCATCGACTGTCCGCCCCTGTCGGGAGAAGGAACGCCGGGGCTACCGGGGGTACCGGGAGTCGGCGCCGACGCCGGCGTCAAACTATCGGGCTTCTTGACCAAATTCAATTGCCCCTTGGCTTGAAGATTCGCCGGCTTAAACTCATGTTTCATGGGATGTCCATTGGCCACCTGAGCACCCACCTGCCACACTTGGTTCAACCTCTCCGCTTTCTCCGGAACCTTGAGCTTACCGTAAATGACGGTGGTCCCGCTGGCACCGGATTCGGCCTTCAAGTCCCAGGTTTGGAACGAGAGCTTTGATTCAGTGAGGTTGGAGTAGGAGCTGATGTTGTAAGTCTTGACGACGAGGGAGCCGCTGGATTTGAGGGCGATGAGGGCCTGGGACCCGGCCATGCCCGTAGCCGTCGGGTTGATGGCCCACGCGACCCAGCCGTCGGGCGACGCCGGAGTCGACACGAAGGCTATTGAGAGAGACGAGTTCGTGGCGTTGTACGTGTAGTGGAGGTAAGAGCTCAAAGTGGGGAGATCGAGGCAACTGTCGTAGGGCTTCTTGTTGTTGGTGAGTCTCTGCGAGGTGCAAGTGAGGGAATGAGCCGGTGAGATTAGCAAGACCCAGATGGAAAGGAGTACCACGGCCAACGCCATTGTTAACAATTTGAGAGAGAGAGAGAGAGAGGCGTTTTCTTTGGTGTGGGGCTGTGGGCTTGTGGCTGTGTGTTTGGGACTTTTGGAGGTATTATTATATAGACAGTGAAAGGGGAAGTGAGGAACGACCGCACGGCGTCGTTTTGGTGACTCTGTTGCAGTTTTAAGTAAAAATTGGTTTTCCTTTTCACACGTCTTTATTTTTTTGTTATTTTTGTTTTGTTAGTTATTTTTAAACAATAATCAAATGCAAATATTTATACGTAAGGATGACGATGATGATTATTGAATTGTTTAATGAAGATTTTTTTTATTGATAGTTTAACTTCGAAATGTTATTGGTTTAAATTTATTAAGTCAACTTTTCTACAATAATTTCTCTTAATTTTAATTATTTACTTGATGAATGTCTCAAGATAAAATTTTTAGGATGAATGGTATTTACTTGTAAGGATTATGATATCTCATGTAATTATGTAAGATACAGCTCTCCTTCTCAATTACCTATTTTGTTAGGGATGTCTCTTACAAATTATGTAAAATTGTGAAGCCCTCACATGTAATAATAATGCCATTGACAGTCTAGATGATGAGAAGATTGTGATTAAAATCATAAAATGATTTAAATATATATTCCCTTTCTTGTTTCCGTCAAACTCAATTTAGAAAAAGGAAATTAATTTATTACACAATTTACAAACTTCCCCAGATACGGTCAAAAAAGTTGGCTATTTTATATTATAATGCATCAAAGCTCTGTAACACAGTCGCACCTAGCCCAACAGACGACCTTCTCTGGTTCCCTTCAATTGGGAGGACTTGGGAGTTGGGAACTGGTCGCGTGTGGGAACAAAGACTAGAAATTTTCAAAACGGCACTTGGCCGTAGCGTAGCAGGTAGTTTTGCTAAGCAGTCCGGTTTCTCAGAATTGACTTCATCTTTTTTTAAAAAAAAATAAATTCACTACGTAATTGGTTGACTCAAGAATCAAGAGTGAAGGAGATAGATCACGTGCAACGAATGATATTTTCATTTTATTAAAGGCGAGAAAAGGAAAAAAATTTGAGAAATTGAGGGACCACGTGACATGTGGACAAGGCGTGCTTGTCGCCACCAGTATTGCTGCCGTTGACGGAAGGGGGGGCGTCTGTGTGATTCATGCCTACCCACCCAACACCCAAGAGGCAAGAATGTGAATGATCTTTATCAACTTTTTCTTCTTCTTCTTCTTTTTCTTCTTTTTTTTATTATTTTATTTCAGGAAAATTGAAATTAAAAAAATCAGACCAGCCCCCACAAGACTTTTTACGCATTCTAATTGGATTCTTCATGCCACTTTCGTTTGTGTGGAAGTGCCAAGCAGGTTCTGAATTTTAGCTTTATATTTATTTCCATGCCGTGGTCTATTTTGCACCGACAAATAAGTGGGAAAATTGGCCGAGTTATGTGATTCCAATTGAAATGGAACGCGTTATCCACAGCAGTTGTATACAAAACTAGTTATGCTAGTTAACTATTTCATTTTGTAACATTATGACATTATGAGTTGTGACACACTGACATTCTTGAATCACTCAATACCTCTTAGTCCAGTAAATGTAGCTCAAGAAACCTATAAACTTGAGACGAAAAGAAAGGCATAGAATAAATCCAAACGGGTGTGATTCAGATCATTTCCTCCAAGCCATTCACCACCAAGTTGGTGGCGGACACAAGTGCCGGGCTGAGGAAAAATCCCATTGATATTGAGCACCGAGACAATTGTTCTACCCATGATGTTCCTTTGTTGCACTAAGAATGTGGTATGGCGTCCTTAGTTCTACCTATTTTGGCGTTTCAAAGTTTTTCTTCAAGAGAGAATTAATAAAGTTGTAACACTTGGGTACTTCGAGAGAAACCCAAAATCCTCCTTTGTAAGACTTCAAGTGAAGTTGGTAAAAGTCTATTATGTTATTGACTTAATTAGTTAATTTCAAATAAATAGAAATATTACAAATTCAGTTCCTTATAAATAGGAAGGCTTATTCAAATGGAATCTAGACTTAATAACCAAAACTAACAAACAAGACTTATTCAACAAAGACTAATTCAGGGCCACGTAGCAAGTTGAGTAGCCACGTTCGTATAGCACATCTGTTTATTGATAGCAACAAATTCCCTCCCACTTAAAGAGGTCGCTTATCCTCAAGTGCAAAATCATGAATTCAATATCTTCCCATGTTGCATCCGATGGTGAAAGGCCTTGCCAATGGACCAAGACTTCTCCTTTTCCCTTTCGCCTTCGATATTCTCAGGGGTTGTTGCATAAAAAACTTTTGCCGCTTTATCCTCCATGATCACATCACCATCTTCTTCATCTAGGCAAGCTTCAATCATAAATACTTTTTCATCACAATTATAACAAAGACCTCTTTTCTTCTATCTTGTAGCTCTGCAGCTGAAAGTTTTCTCACTGGAATTGCAGAGATCCCATTGGTTTTATTCTTGGCTGGTTGGATATTCAGTTGGGCCACTGAAGGATTCACCTTTTTCTGCAGCAGGTTTCGAGATTCAAATAATCTTGCCAACCCAATGGCTTCAGAAAGTGTCATCGGTCTTCCTGCTTGAACATTAGCTCAAATAGAATCCCGTAGCCCACTGACAAAGCAACTCCTTGGTTGTGCTTGAGGTAGATGCCCGACCTTGTTCAAGAGTCTTTCGAATTGCGATTGGTATTCTTGCACAGTTCCATGTTGCTGCAATTTGGTTAGTTCACAAAAAAAAAATCACAAAATTGGCTTGGGCCAAAGCGAGAAAGCAGCTCTTTTCGGAAATCATCCCAAATAAGATGAGACATGTCCTGTTTTAGTAACTGATACCACAATTGAGTATCTCCTTCTAAATGAAATGAAGCGAGTGACACTTGATCAGTTTATGGAGTTTCTTGAAATTGAAAAAAATTGTTCAGCTCGGCACAGCCAACTCGTTGGGTCCTCTCCTCCATTGTAACGGGAAAAATCCAATTTTACAAGTTTGGGGGCATATGAGGTTGTTGAACCTTGTTGATTTAGATTGCTATTTTGACGAGTACCATGTGTTCTAGGTGGAGCTTGTGAGGTTTCTTCATGTTCTTTAGTTGATTGGCTCACCAATTGGTCCATCCGAACAAAAAACTTATCTGCCATTTTTGCCATTAGATCTTTTGTCCGCTGGAAAGCGACGCCATGGTTTGTTCCAATTGCTCTACTCTTTGCTCCATGCCTGAGCTCTGATACCACTTAGGTATGGCGTCCTTAGTTCTACCTATTTTGGCGTTTCAGAGTTTTTTTTCAACAGAGAATTAATAAAGTTGTAACACTTGGGTACTTCGAGGGAAACCCAAAACCCTTCTTTGTAAGACTTCAAGTGAAGTTGGTAAAAATCTACTCTGTTATTCACTTAACTTCAAATAAATAGAAATATTACAAATTCAGTTACTTGTCTTATTCAAATGGAATCTAGACTTGATAACCAAAACTAACAAACAAGACTTATTCAACAAAGACTCATTCAAGGACACGTAGCAAGTTGAGTAGCCACGTATAGCACATGTGTTTATTGATAGTAACAGGTGCAAAGCAGCAGTTCATCATGATTGTGCTTGCGAATATTGGTAGAAGGCCAAGAAATTTCTATGTTTCCTTAACCTCCTCGGATGCAGTTATGGTGTCGTCAATTAGGATCAGCTTACGTTACGTAACACACACTCACAGCAACACTGGCCCATCAATTAATGCTTGATCAGTACGGTGCAACATAAATGTTGTTTGTGACTTTAGGACTTGACTAGCTTACAGAATCTGTAAGCTACAGACTGCAGCATCAGCCGTTGGATGTGGAGTGAGAAACTAAACAATAGAAAATCCGATGGTGGGACGACGGGAGATGTTTGTTACAGCATCTGTACCATAGACAGGTCCATGACTTTAATATAATTCATGATGATATTACTGCACAATTATTAGAAACAGCATGCTGTAATTAAGCATGTCCAAAAGTGCAAACGTTAGTGGATTTTCAGGTGCTCTGCTACCAATTTATGTTTAATCATATGTTTAAAGTCATTGTTTGTGTATGAGAAGAAACCACAAAATTTAGACCGTTCTGTCAGCAATTAGTCCTTTTCTGGCGCTTAAATCATAAATCATCGTAGCACTCATGAAAGTTGCAATTCATTTTGCTGTTAATTAATTTGACCAAAAAAAAATATGTTGAGCAGTCCTAATAACAAATTAGATTATAATTATGTTAGAGCATATTTATGCTCGAGCATGAATTTTAATGAATAATAAATAATTTATTATAACTTTAATAATGCGATTACGAAAAAATACACTATCTTAAAATATCTCCGACATAACCGCACCCAACAAATTATCACGTGAATCTATAAGATAATGTCACGTCACGTTTAAATACTTACCTGAGCTTCTGACGGGACCTTGTGGCACTGGCGCGTGGACGTCCAATCTGATCACTCATCTGTGGCCTCGAGGCTCTCCTGTTTCGAAATGCAGAAGCAATTACCTTGACAAACAAAGTAGAAAATTAGCACAAATTAGGAGAGAATTCTACCTTATAGATGCTAGAAGAAACAATCACCCTTACACAGTAAAATAAAATGTACACCCAAATAAGGTCCACAGCTAATTGTCTAATTACAGAAGAGTCGTTATCTTGTGAGAGTTCCTGCACCTTCTTAAAGTTAAAGTAGTAACCACTATTACACTTTAATGAGGTGCTGAAACTCTCCTTAGAAGATTTCTAATTACTGAATGGTGAAAAATGCTTCTGTGCATCTGTTTTTACCTTAAAGATTCTTGTTATTGGACTTCTACTGGGACGTTTGTATCTATAAATTGGAAACCCAACAGTGAAAATGCATGGTGTCAAGCTCAACACTGCCACAGAAATCTTAAAAACTCCGGTTCCAACCTTTATTCTCTTCAATGCAGACCTTCGCAGTTGCAGAAATGAATCCACCCGTACATTGAGGGGGGAAAAAAGGAGAAAAAAAAAACAACCAATTGAAGAAAGCAGAGACATTTCTCTGGTTGTTGTGATCAAGCTGACCAGCACCATGAGCAGGCAAGGCTGCCTTGACACCCCCAACGCCTATGGCCATCGCGTAAAGCCCTGTACACGGTATTGCAGCTTGAGTGTGAGAAGGCCGTCTGTCCATACCACCACGGTTGCTAGAATCTGCCTGTCTTCCCTTCCAGTCCCCATTATCTCCAACGTTCTCAATGACCATCTCAATCTGATCATCCTCCTTAAAACAATGACAACATTTATATTTAATTTTCTTGCGTCATTATTCATAATTCATACACAATCATTCAAGTCTTGGAAGAAGAATTGAACATAACCATGATATATACAAGTAGATATGTATTTAAACTCACCATGGGGAGAAATTAAATATTGGTTAACCCTCAAAAAGCACTGGAAGAAGCTTCGAGACATGATGAAGTCTAGGGATGCAGGTTTAGTCGCTTGGATAAAGGATTTAATTGGCATGCGTACAACTGACCTGCATGCATCAGTATATTTTAAGACACTGTTTTGGTTTGTTAAGCATATACAGTAACTGATTCTGTAACTAAATTAGTTAGATAATAAGTTTTAAGGAAAAAAGGACACCACATCTTATAAGTTTGAAAAAATAGTTAGAAGACCCCGAAATTTTTAATAAGAAACTTTAATATCCCTTTTAATTAAATATTCGTTTGGGAATTTTAAAAATCAATTTGGGTATTTCTATCCGATTCGGTTTTGGTATTAATAAATTCAGTTTTTTTACTTACAAAATACCGAACCGAAACTAAAAAAATTAAATTGAACCAAAAAACCAACTGAACCAATTAGGTTTAGCCAATCCCTAAATGTCACGTGCTATTTTTTATTTAAAAATTATTTAAAAATAATTTTGTATGAGAGTTTGAGTTCGAGTCTCCATATAACAATATGAGGACTTAATTCCTCTCTCAAATTTAAGTGGAAGTTAGTCTTCTCCCTTACGAAATGTGAGTGGAGTAGACATTCCTGGATTTTCATAAAATATATGAGGCTTGTATTTTTTTTTTAATATAATTGTATCTACACAATAAGAAATTTATCGAATTGGTCTTGATAAGTACAACAACGAAAGGTTCAATTTAAAAACTTGAGGAAACTACTCTAAATGAAGGAGAATTCTATTCATATTTCGAATTGATTTATTGAAAAAAAAAATTTGTGGGGGCAACAGTCTCCAATTTTCTCAATATGGTTACCTTAAAATAATTATCGGTTTGGTTGGTTATTAATGAGTTGGACCCCATCTAAACCAAGTTACTGGTTAGATTCAACCAAGCGTCCTAGCCCAAATAAATTATTAACCCTACCGAGCTGAGCTGACTTGATTTGAATTTGGGATGAGTTATGACTCGTGGGCTTTTTATCCACCCCCACTTACTTATCTTGCAACTGTGGCTTTTGAACATAAATTTTCAAACCGAACTAAGTATAGCTCGGTTTGGCTTTGTTTCAAACATTTCCAAACTAAAATAAAATTTCGAAACCGAACCGATTTGAACATACTTGCATACATTATACATAACCATTCCGTTTTTGCTGGTTTGTGTCATGTGGGTCGAAAATCTAACCGAAGACTTAACCAAACTAATCCAATATATCATTTTATATAAGGGCACAAGTCTGTCAAAGAGAGAACTTTAAAATACTATCAATGTGAACAACAAGAAGATGAACTTCAGCACAAATATTGTTATAAAGATCGGCATAATTTAAGTAATATTTTGTTTTTTTTTTCCCCATCTGAAATTTGATTGGGTGAATGTTGTAGAAATTTGAATAGATATTAAGTAATATACATACATACACATATACATATTTGTGTGTGTGTACACTTAGGTAGCGTTTGTTTTTTCATCTGAAATCTGAATAGGTCTGAATTTGGTTGAAGTCTAAACATGTCTGAATTCCATATGTCTGAATGACATGTTTGTTTTTTCTTTTTCAATATCTGAATATAAGTAGCATCTTACTTGTTTTTATAAATCACGAATATATGAAATATGATTATTTGACATTTATGTCCTTATAAGAATTATTTATTCAAATTTTAAGAGTTAAATATCTATACATTACAATTAAAATCAAACATATGTAGAATTAGGCAGTAATTGATCTTTAAATAAAAATATTATTACATTACTCGAAATGCAAAATTAGAGTATGATGATCCAATTTAAGTCTTCTCAAAGCCTTTCATCATGCCTTCCTTTCGGCCTCCCTTTCCATATTTCTCATTTTGCTTTAATTTTCCACAATTCTACCTTGGATGGTAATATTGAATTCCCCACAAATTGAGTGAACCATTGGTCCGTTACCCACCCCACTTCAATAGTAATAATAATAAATAAACTCTTCAAGCAATTGAGAATTGACCCACCCCACTTCAATATTAATATTAATGGGAAACCATAAATTCTTCTACAAATCAGTCAATGTTCTAAAATCCATGGAGTTGCCGAAATTAAACAAATCACAATCACAATATTAACACTGGAGTTTTAACAGGCTGTTCCTGAAAAATTTTAGTGCTAATAAAAAAGAGAATAAATAGAAAGAGTAGTTGAACGTGAATTAGAGAGAGATAAAAAAGGGATTAGATTTTATAATATAGGAAATATGTATATTTAATAGGGATATTATTGGAATATAGTATTTATTTTTTATTCAAACTTTTTTCGTTTAGATAAAAGTAACGTAACTTTACTTTTTTTTTTTATTCAGGCGTATATAAGTTACAAAAAACAAACAAGTAAATTTTAAAAAAAAATATGAAATTAATAGATTTTCAAACTTTAGACGTTTAACAAACAAGCTCTTAGTGTAAGAATATAAAGTTTGGGGCCAAAATAATATGTATGTATGGAAAATAAGATTTTTCTCATGTCTTACATATGTACGAAGGACTATAATCTAATCAGAATACATGCTTTTAGAGTAAGCAAGATTTTAGATTCCTAATTCAACACATTATCATATGTGATGAATTTACATGACATATCTGAAGCATGCAAGTTTAGGACACAATTCTAAATTACAAGTTTACAACCACACAGAATATGTTTTAAGGTTTGGATAAGGTAGTGTTCATGTTTTATTTAAAATTTAAATATATACTAAGTTTTATTTGGAATTGAGTTGTTGCAGAAACAACTGTAGAAAAAAAATTAAAAAATAGTGATAGTGATCTTAGTAAAATAAAAATCGATATATGCAATAAATATGATTTTTACATAATAATTTACTTAAAATTATTCTTAAATATGAATTCACGTGCATAAAATTTAACAGGGTGTATTTCAAGCCAAAAGCCTCGTTAAAAGTTGTGCACAAAACTAGAAATGCTTATCTAACTTTATTTTATTTTTTATTACATAAAGCAAAATTTATGAACAATTTAAAACCCCAATTTTTCCCGAGAGCAAAGCAAATTATACGTTGATATACACTAATTACCAAGCGACAAGCCGCAAATAATCAATACCTCTTAGCCCAGTAAATGTAGTTCAAAAAATTTATGAAGTTAAGAATGCAAAGCAGGGCATAGAACAAATCCAAACGGGCATGATTCAGATCGTTTCCTCCAAGCCATTCACCACCAAATTTTCCACTCACCAAGTTGGTAATGGACACGAGAGCTGAGCTGAGGAAATAGCCCATTGATGTTGAGCACCAAGACAACGCAGTGCTGATGCTTCTCATACTGTGAGGAGCCTCCGAGTAGAAAAACTCAAGCATCCCACCAAGAGTGAGCATATCCGATACCCCAAGCAAAAGATACTGCCACACTAGCCAAAACACAGACAACGTGACATGATTTTCTGCGGCAGCCCGCCTCGTGGACTCAACCACGGCAGCCACAGCCATGGACCCTGATGCCAGTGCTAGCCCCAGTCCTATCCGCTTAAGAGGCCGGAAAATGTTATACTTTGCTGAAATTTTCCTTTCGAAGATGTGCACAGAACGTTCGTATAATGGTATGGAAGCCAACATTATGGTTAGGGGGAACACGGTTAACGATTGGGTTGGAATTTTGAAATTGTTTATTGTTCTGTTCATGATGATCCCTTGTTGCACTGAGAATGTCTGTAGTTGTGCTAAGCAGCAGTTCATCATGATTGTGCTTGCAAATATCGGAAGCAGTCCAAGAAACGTCTTTGTTTCTTCAACTTGGGCTGCAGTTATGGTATCATCAAATAGTGCTTTATCTAGTACCCTGCAGCATAATTTTATTTTACTATCTGTTACTTAATATATAGCCCACGATTAAATTTACCAATTCTATAGTTGATCACACGTTTAGAAAACTTACCTGAACATGTCAGTGGACCTTGTGGCTCCTGGACTTGCAATCTGATCCGTCATCTCTGACCTTGAGGCTTTCCTGTTTCGAATTGCAGAGGCAATCACCTAACAACCAAATAGGAAAAATCCGATCAAGAAATGGCGAAAAGTTCTTATTGGCTTCATTTTTACAAGCTTCTGTTTTACCTTAAAGATTCTTGCCATTGGGCTTCCGCTAGGACGTTTGTATCTATAAATTGGAAAACCAGTTGTGAAAATGCATAGAGCCAGTCCCAAAGCTACAGCAGAAATTTTAAAACTGCAGTTCCAACCTCTGTTCTCTTCAATCCAAACCATAACAGTAGCAGCAACGAGGCCACCTGCACATAAAGAAAAGAAGAACCAATTGAAGAAAGCAGAGATTAGTCTCTGGTTGCTGTGATCAAGCTGATCAGCGCCATGCGCAGGCAAGGCTGCCTTGACGCCGCCAACGCCTGTGGCCATCGCGTAAAGCCCCGTGTACAAAATTGCAGCTTGAGTGTGAGAAGGCCTTCTATTCATCGCAGGTTGTAGCCGACTGTATTGAGCTTGAATTGTCAGCAGTATCAGCCCCTAAAAATATTGAGACTTCATCATTCAATATCAATTTTGGCTTCATTGAAGTTTATTGTTAAAATGAAAATTGAGGTAAAGTTTATACCAGTAGCTCTATGGTACAGAACAAGATGAATGTTGTAAACCTTGTGAGGAAAGAGTCGCTGATGAAGCCTCCAAATATCGTAAGCAAAAAAGATGTTCCCATGAAATTGTTCACCATGATTGCAGATTCAGCAGCTGGATAGTGCATGGATTTGAGGAAGTATGCAACAAAGTTGATTGCATTTGATAAGAAAACCATGTTCTCCAATGCCTCTACGACTATAGACAAAATATTTGTTGTAAGAATCTAGATCATCATTTAATCATAGTTCTTGATTGGACATGATCAAATCAGCGCCTGAATCTATATTCTTAACCCCCCCCCCCCCCCCTTCTCAAAAAAATGAAGTTCATTACTGTAAATGGCCTCATTAGAGCATATATTGTATTGGTCTTCCAAAAAAGAAAAAGTTGCCTTATTATATATATGCATATGCATACATGCGTTAGCAAGAGAAAAATGGAGAAGAAGCAATTTACAACGGCTTTGAGAGGTATTCTATTTGAAAAAATATAGAGATGAGAGAGAAGAGTGATTGAAGTTCTCTACTTTTTCTATTTCATTTTATACATGGATCCTAGTATGTGAAGTGTTTACGTTTTTTTTTTCAGCCGCGGATCCCACGTTGACAACTTATCCTATCCACTCAATTCATCCAACGGCTAGTATCTCACATCAGCACAATTAACAATTTCTAGATGTCCGCATATTAGAGAGACTAAATTATATATATATATATATATATATAGTAGTTTTTTGGTCTAAAATTTTATAGTATGAGAAATCTTTAAAACTGTAGAGATTTAATAACATTATGAAATTAAACTTTAAAACAGTACAATTTTAAAATTTTCTCATATTTTTCTGCACTTTATAATTCTGGATTAAAAAATTTATATAAAATAAAGAAAAGGATGCCTTAATTCAAGTAATTAAGCAATTTCTGAGCTGTACTATTATTTTTATACCGCATGCTAAGCTGGCAGCTCGGGCACCCCCGTGCTTGTTAGAATCCGCCTTTCTTCTTCTCCAGTCCTCATAATCTCCACTTTGATCAATGCCTGCACGAATCTCTGCATCCTATTTTGTGTAGAAATAATTAAGAACCACAACAAAATAACAACATAGATCAAAGAAAGGAGCAAAAATCAAATGACCATTTTCAATTAAAAAGAGTGAAAAAGATTTAGCAGATGAATAAGAGTAGCCAATGTTTATAATAATTTAAACTCACCATGAGCTAGCAGCAGAAGTGGAGGTTACTCTGAGAAACACTGAAACAAGCCTGAGAAATGAAAGAGACAAGGCATCCATCCAAGTTATGATGGTTCACTTGTATATAAAGAAAAAGTAGGCTTGTGATAAGAATAAAGTTATTGACTAAATACACAAAGCTTACGTTTGCAGCCAAAAAATAATTTTGCATGTGGAGATAAGGTTTTCGCATTGCCTGCCCATATTTGAAGACAGTTGTGTGAAAGAGTGGAAACTATAGAGTTATTGCATTTAAGAGTAAAGCCAGATTTATATGCCATATTTTGAAACGTACAAATTTAAAGACAAAACTCCAAAATAGAACATTACAGTACTGGGGCAGAATATGTATGAGGTTTGGCATAGTTTGATATTTTTGGGGGAATGTCGCTGTAGCAATTCTAAATTAATCACGCAACAAATATTGTAACTTCAAAAAAATTATAATCATATATTTGATTTGGATCCACTTGATTATGGATGTCGACTAGTAACAATAGGGACGTTAACGATGAAAAATGTATATATCAAGTGTGCACGTAAACGCCACTTGTAACGACCAAAAATATTACCACCATACGTTATTTTAGTGTTACAAAAAATGTAACATGTAGTATTGAAGATTCCAATGACATGGAGGTTGCGATGGAGGATATGATTTCACGTGGCACCAGCGTATTGGGTGACTGCTGCCACAGACAACCATATCAGTGATCACCGTGATAAGATTAATTATTACCTCATAACTCATTGAAGAAAAATGACAGAGTGGAAGAAGAAAGAAGAAAGAAGAAAGAGATTAATACTTACGAATAGTGACTGGTTATTAAGGAAACATATGTTTTCTCTTTGGGAGACTTGTCAGCCTTTCTTCATAACTTTGAGAGAGAGCTGGAGAAGAAAATAGGAAGGAAGCGCCAAAGAGAGTGGAGGAACTCTTGTAATCTATGTTCCTTATAAGGTTCTTGATTGTTAATGAATGTATAGCGTTGTGAGTTTATCCCCATTAATATAGAGGCAAAATAACAAACACCAAACTAGCTGCCGTTAACGCCAAAACTATTAGCTAAAAAGATTTGTTCGGTTAAATCTTCTACTAAAGTTCTTTATATCTACTTAGGCCTTTTTTAGTATTAAGCTGCTGTAGGTTAAAAGCCAACCGTTGTAGATGAAAAACTTTAGTTATACATAATATAAAAGTGGATAATTTGTGATATATATGACTTTTAGCTAATAATTTTGATAAAAATAATAAAATTATTAAAGATTTTTTTATCGTATAAGTATGTAATGAATTCATCTAATTAACTTCTGAATTAGTGTACTAAGTGTTTATCAAATATTAGTATTATAACTTTTAAGCTACAATTACTTTACTATAGTATCAAACAATCTTATTTGTCTCGGTATTAAGTTGAACTGGAGTCTTTTTTTTTTTTTTTATCATTTTAAGTGTCAAGTTCATAGCAAATCTACACATTGAAAATTCTCACAAATCTAGGAGCATCTAATTAGGGCCAGTTCAGGAATATATTATCTTTTAAAAATAATTGTTGTTAATTGTGCTGTACAAATAAAGAGAATTAGTTAAGTGTTTGATAAATTTTATTTTTAGAGATGCTGTGAGTTTTGAAAGCAGTTATGGACATTTGGTAAGTTTTATTGTTAAACTGCTGAGAAAAAATAAATGAATAAAATGTGAATAATGTAGGATAAAATTTACTTATACACATAAAAACATGTACATATAATGTTTTTAATAGTGTAGTATAATAATTTTTATGAAAATAAAATTTATAGTATATTCATTTTATTTTATTTTTTATCTTAAAACAATTGATAATTAAATTCATAATATAGTGAGACAAATTTAATAATAATTCGACCAACAAATTGATATTAATAAGTATATATTGATGAATTATAATAAAAATTTATTAAAATATTGACTTTGTTTCCAATTTGAATAAGGATAATTTTGGGTTTAGATAATAATTTCAAGGATATTTATGAAATTGTAGTAAAGAATAAAATTAATTTTCAAAATCAGAATTTAAAAGTTATTCCTTTTCTACTTTTTAAAATCAGTTGTGCGAGTAATTAATTTCAACAAAAGTGATTTGGATCTTTTTTACCAAATACTAAAATTAACTTTTATATTTTCAAAATCACTTCTAAGCATCCCAAAACAATCCCAAACAGATCCTTACCAATGTTTTGGTTTGGGGACCTTTTATTTTTCTAATTTGTTATTTCAAGCTGGGGTTGGATAGAATTTGTGAAAATCCAACTCAACCCACTATTGAATAGGTTGAAATAAAATTAATCCAACTAACAAAGTGAACATGTTCATACCAATCCAATCTAACCCTTAAATCATTAAGTTGGGTTGGGTTGAATTAATAGAGTTGAAAGATTAAATTAAAATTAAAAATTAAATAAAGAAAAAGATATGAAACTTTAAATAAAATTTATGAAAATCAAGTACAAATCTATTATAAAATGAAAACTTCATTTACTGTCTAGTGTGTGATAAATAAAGCTAAAAAAAACCAACCATCTTAAAAGTACAATAAAAAGAATTAAGAATGAATAAATGAAAGAAATACCTTATTTTGATTGACAATCAAGATTTGAGAAAGAATTTTAACTTTGGAATTAAAATCTAAAGCAGTAGATAGAAAAATGAAATAGTCTTTTTTATAAAAGAAAAAATAATTCAAAATCAAATTAGTTGTTTAGGTTTTGAGGGTTTTGCAATTTATCATCATCATATACGTGGGTTGTGTTGAGTTAAACATATTTATCATAATTTATCCAACTCAATCAATTATTTATTGGGTTTGAAAAAATTAGCCCAATTAATCCACAATAAACTCATTCAATTTTACACAATTAAATTAAAGAGTGATGCTATTAGCACCCTTTTAATATCCTAATGAAACCTCTTTTTTGAATTTACAACTTTATCCTTGTGTAGAATTACATGGAACCCCCACACAATTTCATCTTATCTTGTGCAAACATTTTACACCTGCAACTACAGACTTTATAATACGAACTCTTGGCACCCACATGTAGAATATCCTCTTTTTTTTTAATTAATTTATCTGTCCAATTCAAAATAGTAGAAGAAGTGCAAAGAACTTATTATTGCATATGGGTCCCAAATTCTACTTTTATTTATTTTAATATTCATAACTTTCTTATTACGTTTGTGAAGAACAATCACCGATCATTGTCTTGCTCCTACAAATACAACTCTCATAGTTCTCAAAATTTATTGGTTTATTGTTGATGCATCATTTGTGCCTTTGTGATAACTGCAATAACTTGATTTTTTTTTTCTTTCAAGTATTCATCTTCTTTTTAAACTTATCAACTTTCTCCATTATTTTTCTAAGATCTGCAAGTGAAATCATCTTACTTTGACGATGCCCTAGAGTTTTCTCTCCTTTCTATGTTTCAACCTTCTTGCTTTGTTATCAGCCTTCTTGCTTGTGAATCCGATCTCTGTTTTTTAAATAAATAAATAAATTCAAGGAATATAATTTCAAAACTCAACTGCTTTTATGCAATTAACCATCATCTTCTCAATTTCTAAATTTAACAAGGTTATTTACGGAATAAGGGAGGTGTCATTAGCATTTTTATGCAATTAACCATCATCTTCTCAATTTCTTTGGAAGGCTGAATAATATTATTATTATATTTATTTGAATAATAATATTATATTTAACTAAATAATAATTTGCATTGATTTTAAGTTAAAATTATTTTAAAATAATATTATTATATTAATAGAGAATTAATTAATATAATATTATTATATTTATTTTAAAAATAATAGTACTATATTTATTTAATATTAATAATAATAAATAGTTTATTCTAAGTAAATATTAATTTTGTACTAAATAATATTATATTATTATTTTATATAATAATAAATTTAATATATTTATATTAAATAAAATAAGGTTTCATTTTATATTAAAATTAATAATTTATTGTTCATAATTAAGAATCTTAATAATTATAATAAATTTACAAATATAATAAAATAAATATTATTCATTAAATATATATTTTATTAGTTTTGTAATTAAAAACTATAATTCTAAAATTAAATTGAATTGGGTCTATTGAATTGGATTGGCTTTGCCTACCCTTAATTTCAACTAAACCTTCAGATGGAAAGTGAAGCTTTTATGGATGTCGAACGCCTTGCAAATTCTTTTCTTTGAAGGAACTATTTTATAAATGTAATTATTTTATCCTGCTTGTAGTTAGGCCTTAGGCGATGTACGGGCCTAATTTGATTTTGATAAAAGGAAAGAAATTGAAACTCTTTTCTTGCACAAAACGCAATTTGTTTCTTGGATGAAACAAACTCTACAAAAGTGGAGTTATTGGAAAGTCAATAATCAATTTCTACCACCAATTAGAAACAGCCATCATTTTAAAAAAAAAAATAGAAAATGATTCAAGGTCGTACATTATGTTCAGATTTAAAAAAATAATGATCAACCCATGGGTAAAGAAGGAATTGAGTTGTTAAATTTTTTTTAAAAAAAGTAGATTTGCCTCTTATAATTACCAACTCTTGCTAAATTACAATATTTACAACAAACTCAAACATAATTACCTATAACCTCCTACTTATTTCACATCCTATTATTATTTTATTAAGTAACTACTTTTATGATATTATAAATTACATATAACGTAACTTAGCAGATGCCCTTCTTACCGTTCATCTTCACGATTCATCACATCATTTGCTTATTTTACAAATCGAAATTGGACAAGATCAGACCATTTAACGAGCCAAGCCCAGTATATTAATGGGCTATGATTTGGACGACACAATCTTTTAATGGGCTTGATGTTTTGGGCCACCACCAAACCCAGACACGATGCAAATTGTTAAACTGCGACCCGAATATCATCGGATCACTGCTCCTCCACGTATATATTCCACTTTAAAACCCTAACCCACCATATCCTTCTTCGCTTCACACAAGGGTTTGCAGAAGCCAGCGGCTCATCGTTTCAGGTATATTCCTTCACTTTTGTTCTTCCTCACTTCTCTATTTATCTGTTAATTTATGTTATTTATTACGTATATCTGCTAGCTTCAGCTATCATATCTGAGTATATACTATTTTGAAACTTATATCCATGAAAGTATTATTTATTTAGAGTAAATTTTAATGCGAATAGTTTGGGATCCTTGAAAATTAAAATATCCTCTCTTTTTTTTTAATAGAATATTTGATGAACGGAGCATGAAATTGAGAATTCAACTATGGAGATGTAAAATTGTTAGTTGTTTATCATGATTGGGGGAAGTGATTGAATCTCCTAATTAGTGTGCTCTGCCATCTCGTTTTGGTTGCTTTGTGTGGCTTTTGGATTTCATCGTAGTTGTAGTTCCTTCTTATGCTGGTCTCAGAAGCTTATAATTTATTTATGTTTTCTTGTGCTCTTGTTAATGTCCGGTTGCTCAATTTTTGTGTTCTTGTGTTTTTGTATATGTTACAGAAAAATGGCTGTTCCTTTGCTGACCAAGAAGATAGTGAAGAAGCGTCTCAAGAAGTTCAAGAGGCCCCAGAGTGACAGGAAGATATCAGTGAAGGTATCTATTTACTTCTACTTTGCTGAAATAGGTTACTTGTTCTTTATTTTGTTTAGTTCCTACTTGCGCTATGTTGTGTGGACTTCTGTTCTGTTCCTTTTTTATGCTTGTCTTGACAATGCTTCTATGGAACCATAAGATTACCTGATTTTAATCATGCAGATTGTTACATGAAAGATTTATGGTCATATTGGTTGTTGATTGCGCCAAATATTTTGTTTTTTCTATTTTGAATCTCTTTTTCTTTTATTGCTTCCATTGAAGGTCTCCCCCCCCTCCCTCTCTTGGTCTTTCCATTTCTTTAAGAGCCAAGGAATCAAATCAATCTTGAATGGTCTTAGTCCCATCTATGATTTCATTGAATACTTTGCTGGTAGTTATTTTTTCAACCTTCTACATTCATTTCCTCCTCCATCATAGATCTTCACTTGATCCTAGCAGAAGCTCTTATGTGTCTTATGTTTTTTCTTGGGAGATGGAAGAGCAAGTTAATTAACCTATTGATATAAAAAACTGAAAGATTGTTTGTATGCATCTTTTCTTTTTTTATCTTCTGGATTTCCATGAGTTTTGGTTAAAGCCTTGTTTAATGTTTTTATGCTTACCCTGAACACATGTTTTGGTTGTTAATATGATGCATGATGATTTCTTCAGCAAGATACTTGCCATCCGTGATCATCAGGAAATTGATTGCTAATTGAATCCTATGAATAGGTTGCAAGTAGAATGCTCCATCCTCTTTCTGTTTGTGAATCGCTTGGATGTTTGTTCAAATATTATCAATTAGATGATGTATAATCTTGTAATAGCCATGTTCTTGCATTTCATCCTAATGAATTTGGTATTGCACTTCTTCAGTATTCATTCTTGTAGGTTTATCCCTCTAATCAACAAGTTCAAATTACTTTACCCTGCAAAGATAAACTAGACTAGCTCATGTGTTCCAATATTTGATCCTGCTGGAGATATTTGATTTTGTTGTTGACTTGGGACGTTTAACACAAAATGCGCTTGGATCACCGATAAATTGTCTGTCAAATTAATGTACTGGCTGGTGGCAGGAAAATTGGCGAAGGCCGAAGGGTATTGATTCACGTGTCAGGAGAAAGTTCAAAGGATGTGTTCTGATGCCCAATATTGGCTACGGCTCGGACAAGAAAACACGCCACTATCTGCCCAATGGATTCAAGAAGTTTGTTGTGCACAATGTCAATGAACTGGAACTCTTGATGATGCACAACAGGTAAATAACAGTTTACATTTACTCGTCATGTCGCCTGGAATTGTTCTGAAGTTCCTTGACAATGATTGCTTACCTTTTTGTTGTAGGACTTATTGTGCTGAGATAGCCCACAACGTATCAACCAAGAAGAGAAAGGAGATTGTCGAGCGTGCTGCACAATTGGATGTTGTGGTCACCAACAAATTGGCCAGGTTGCGCAGCCAGGAGGAGGAGTAAAAATTGGTTTCTATATTTTGTGTTAGTGTTTGCTTTTGGCCAAATGTTTCCTAGGTTGTCTTTGGAATGGATGAACATTTCCTGGGTTGAATTATGATGTATTTTCTATTTTTGTCACCTGAATGATATTTTGAATTTGTTGTTTTTTGCGGAGCATGATTAATGTTATGTCAACTTAGGAGTTAAAGGTTTTGCATATTTTGCCGTAACTATTTGTGGGCAATGTTAATTTGTTGACTGTTTCTATTTGATATCTTTCATCGATCACGATCAATTATCAGGGTCTGGGAGCCTACATTCTACATTGTAGTCAGGGGTGGCAAATCGAATAAACAAATGGAATTCAGATCAAATCTTTAATGAATTCAGTCAAAATTTAATGGATCCAAAAATGAATCAACTGAATGATCAATTGAGGATTTAGATTCGATTTGTTTAATAACTGAATATTCATGTTTAATTCATTTACTCTACAAAATTAGACAAATTGAATTTGGATTTATTTAATTCATTTATGCGGAATCTATAACAAATCAATTGAATTTGAATTTGTTTTCAAATAAAATAATTAATAAATAATGATTGGGCAAAATAAAATAACCACAAAATTAGTATCTTACAAAATACAAATGAATTCTAAATTTGGGTTTCATTCATTGAAATTGAATTGTAATTTACTTAGGAGTGGTAAATTGAATAAACAAATGGAATTCAAATCAAATCTTTAATAAATTCAGTCAAAATTTAATGGATTAAAAAATGAATCATAATCTTAGAATTTAGATTTGATTTGTTTATTACACAGATATTCGTGTTTAATTCATTAATTCATTTATGCAAATTTTATAACAAAAAAATGAATTTGAAGTTGTTTACAAATATAATAATTAATAAATAATGATCAAGCAAAATAAAATAACCACAAAATTAGTATTTTACCAAACACAAATGAATTTTAAAGTCGGATTCAATTCGTTGTGATTGAATTCACCCATCTATTAAACGAATTAATATTTTGAAATTAAAATTCATTTAATTTGAATGGATTCGAAAAGGCAAAGCTAAACTACCACTCCTAGTTCTACTGGGATACTGTTGCATGACATGACTTACAAATGTAAACAACAAAATCTCGATAAGCTCATCTCCATTGAATTGTATTATGGAAATTGAATTCTTTTTCTTTACCAAAAAAAAAGGGAGTCAAAATTGGACACATTTTATCTTTATTTTTATTTTTATTTTTATTTTTTAAGAATGTGAACTGTGAGTTTTGAAGTGTTGAAATTGTTACAATTTATGTCACGAATGAGGGTATAGTTTATTTGTTGGATGGTTTTAGTCCTCGCCTGACGATAACAATGAGGTCATACAAATATGAAAAACTCAGAGATTATTTTGACCAAATCTTAGGCTCCAAGTAATAATGGCCTTTCATGAAGACTTGGCTGGTGGAGGAGGAATAAAGTAATGGGACGTCTTGCTTTATTTGCAATGGGACCTTCGATAAAATACAACTATGTTTTGTAGAATTATACAACTTGATGGTCAATTTTAAAAAATAATATAATATCTGATCAAACCATTTTATTTTTTCCAAAAAAAAAAAAAAAAAGTCTCGAGTCATCGCAATTTCGCTGGACAAAGCTGTATGAGGTCTGAACTTTCTCCAACTACCAATCTAACCATATTCCACTTTCATTAAGAATATTCTTGGCTTCGCAATTTTATTTTTTTAAAATATTTTCTGTGGAAGAAATGCAGTTAGCTGGTATCTTATCATTTCTTTATTAAACACGAATAAATATTTAATTCGGAGGAACTAAATAGTACGGTATCAATCAATAGATACCACAGACAAGAGCATCAAATTCAGACACAACAGAACTATTCGGAAGAGGCTTGGCCAAAAAATCAAAACTGACAGGACAAGTTAGGAGGTGGTTAAGAGTGCTTTTATAAATTACTAGGACGGTGATGGAGACTATACACAAATGAAATAAATATATCTACTGAAAATAACTACCAGAGGGAGGTCCCTATATTTGGTGCACCATCACATGGTACAAGACCTAACTTTTTTTTCACTCATAATATACATCATTAAGGTCCAAAATTCTAGTTTGCTTTTAGAATCCAACAATATCATGTGAGTATGTGAAATGTGATCAACAATGCAACCACGTATTGAATATTATGCCCACCCCCAAAAAAAAAAAAAAAACACATTTGTTAAAGTAAATATTAAATAATAGAGCAACGAAAATTATATGAATTTATTTTGTACAAGTCAATATAAAATTAATGAATTTATTAGACAAACAAATTTTATGACCCACGTAATTTTTTTTTTAATTAATGCAATTATGTCAGAAGTTGTGATTATATTACTCCATTGATACTGTATTTTATAGATTGAATACCGTAATCAGACCCTATATCATATGATTATAAATTTGCACAAAAATAAATTTACATCTCCACTCATTTTGTCAAACAGCTACTCAAATTCGATCTGTTTTATGAGGAGACAGCTCAATTAATTCATGCGGCTCTTGATGGTGTTTGTTTGGTTACAAAAATGGGGAGATGAGCCTAAGTTTAACGCGAGAGTTTCTCAAAGCTGATATTGATATATGTTGCAACTTGCAAGAAGTGCTGGTCCATAGATCATAAGCCAACTCAAAGTTGAATTCATCTTCAAATTTTTGATTAAAATTCCATGTGAAAGGGTTATCCACAAGCCAACTGCCATGATTTTGTCGAATTTGAGTGTCGAAACGCTGAGTTTTGTCAATCAATCAATTGACAAGCTTCCTGTGCTGACTGCTGAGTTGCTTTCTTCTCCCAAAGAGGGGTAGTTTTTGTAATCAGCAATGTATTCATTACTACTCCTATAATTTCAATTACAATGACATTGATATTTTACAAATAAAAAAATTTATACTATATGTTGGTACTATTTACATCTTGTAAGTAAGTTTTTGAAGGGTTTTTTTAATAGGATAATCGTAATAAGATCATTTAAAATCATACCATGTGTTTTACATTTCTGTTAAAATTATTGTTAGAAGTTTTTTTTTTTTGAATGAAATTATTGTTAGAAGTTGATATAAACTAAATAATTTTTTTTTTCCAAAACAACAATCACCCAACTGAAGCCCAATAAATAGCTTGAATTGAGAAATGGAAGGATATTGAAAATAAATAAATGAATAAGCATTAGAATTTTTTTTTTATTCTAATAAAAAAAGAAGTTGATTTTTAATTTTTTTTTAATAGAAACTGGAGTTTTTCATAAAGCCACAAATCAAATAGTAAACAAATTATTAGCTATACACAATCATCCAACCATACTTGCAATCGAAAACACAGGTTTTTTTTTTTTTTTAATTCCGATTTATTTTAATTGGTTCTTTCTTCTTGTTATCCTAGTTGTATAATTTAGGGTTTCTAGAAGGTAGAATTTATTTATTTAGTTACTTATTGTAATGTCCATTAAGTCAAAGATTTTGTTTGCCGTTGGCAACAAGGCCTCGAGACTCGCGAGTCTTGAAACCCAATTCCAGTTTTCATTCTCTGAAACACGTGATTATGAATCTGCTCGAAATTTCGGAAAAAGGCTCATTTTTAAAAAAATTTAATTTAATTTTGACTTTAAAATAATTACTTATTTCACATTTGTTTACTGCTCGACGGGGGAGGAGCCCCATCCAAACAAGTGCCCTGTAATTTTTTTTAAAAAGAAATTAATGAATTTCTAAATAAAACATTATATGTAATGATGTAAATTTTTTATTTTGACCCTTGTAACATTGCACATTCTTTAATAATTTTTAAATTGTAGAGAAAAATATCATTTAAGTTGTATGATCCCACAAATATTAATACTGATAACAACTCGAATATTTGTAATTATTAATGTATTTTGACTGATTATTTCTCTTTCATTTGTTAAAAACAAATGAGCCTACATTTTTGTTGATATTTTGTGGACTTTGGTCTCTTTAAATTTTTGTTATCTTTTTTTATGAAGAAACTAATTTTTACATTATGGAAATAAAATGTTTAAATGTTACAACCTATACAATTGAAAAAAAAAATCATGTAATCAATTTTCAAACGTTTAAATTTGGCTCATGTAGAGTTGGACTCAAAGCTCCGCCCCTTATTAGTCGAATTTTGATTTTATAACGCCGTTAAAACTGAGTAACATATTATTTATCGATTAATAATCATCATTGGTCACAATATTATAAAAAACTCAAACTTTCTAAATCATACTCCCCGTTTTTTCAATAGATTGCGGCCCTTGAATTTCAAAACTAAGAAAGTCCGTAGCTATTATTTCTTAGTTGTCAACCCCCAGCAATTATTATACCTTCCACCATGTTTATTTTTTTTAGAAGACTATTCGATATTTACAATCAGCTTTACATCAATTCTTATATGACACCGCTCATATTTTTAACCCTCTTAAATATTCAAGGGACGTTACTGAGACTAGTTTACATCAACTTCCCTCATGGAAGAAAGACTATATTCACTCAAGTTTTGAGGAAGAAAAATTAAATTAAATCCATGTAATACATGAGCCAAAACCACTTGAGAGTGATTAGCCAAACCTTAGTGGTTTTCGACCTTATTTGTTTAATGTTTCACATACAACGTTTTTGCAATGCAAATATAGTCATTTTTCAATTGCTACGTCACATTATAAAAAACTGCATTTATTTGATTCTTTTTTTTCTTGGGAGAAAGATTGTCTTCACTCAAGTTTTAAAGAAGAAAATTTAAATTAAATCCCTGTAATATATCTACGGAGACTCAAACCACTTCCCTAACACTTATGAGAGAGTGATTCTAACCACTAGACCAAGCCTTAATGGTTTTCGACCTTATTTATTTAATGTTTCACATTCAACGTTTTTACAATGTAAATATAATCATTTTTCAATTGTTATGTCACATTATAAAAAAAGCTGCATTTATTTGATTCTTTTCTTTCGGTGTGTAAGCGGACAAGACAATCTAAAAGGTAAATAATTACTTATCAAATGGAAATTAATTGTTCTATGCGTGGGCAAGATAGAACCTTTAATTTTCACACTCCAGACTAAATAAATCAATTTTGTTATGGCACCCTCTGACTCTTGACCCTATGATATCATATATTTACTCATTAATATTTGGAAAATACTTAGCTCACTCATATTTGTAATTCTAATCCCACCAAACCATGGGAAAGGTCTCAACAATTACGTACAGTAAATAATTGTTTTTAACTTTAATGAATCGACTAATAATTAAGTATTGTACAAGTAATACAATTTCACTTTAGGACAAATGATTTTAGGTGCATAAATTACTCCAATAATTTCATCTACAAATATTTTTCATCATTATCATCATAAACTATCAATGGATCATAGTTAAATTTTATAACCCATATATCAAAATTAAAAAAAAAAATGAAAAAATAGTTAAAAAACCAAAAAGTTATCCTCTTCACAAGCATGACGTTGATTATTTACTTTCTCTCCTTTATTTTTATTCATCTCATCATTTACTTCAATCTTTTGTTCAGCATCGCCACCGCCCGCAAAAATTCCTTGGACAAATTTCTCCACGTCAATTTCTTTTGTTCCATCTCTACCCCTACCATCGCTCTCATTATTCTCATGCTCAAATCGTGCAGGAATATTCGGCGGCCGCGAAATCTTCAACAGTAATTCCCAATTTACCCCTTTAAAAAACTCGTGGCCCTTGATTTCCTCCACGCCGATCCTCTTCGTCGGATCTTTCTCCAACAGCCTCCTAATTAAGTTCCTCAACGGGGTCGGTTCGCCCACGAGGTCAGGTGGCCTACACAAAATCCTATAAAACGTCTCCTTTCTGTTACTACCCCTAAACGGCGTCGCGCCGTACAGCATTTCGTGTAGAACAACCCCTAACGACCACCAATCCACGGCAAAATCATGTCCTTTGCCTTCTATGATTTCCGGCGCCACGTACTCCTCCGTTCCGACGAACGAGTTAGACTTTTCGGACGAGTCGGAGTCGGATCTCGACGGCGGATCGGGCCCGATACGAGGCGAATGGACGGGGTCTTCCAGAGAAATCCCTGAGCTGCAGAACTTCGACAAGAACGACCGTCGTTTTTTGATCCCCGACCTCGTGTTCGCGGCGAGAACCGTTTTCGGAGAAGCTTGAGGTGTTTTCGGCGATAGTTTCGTGGAGAGATCGAAATCGACGAGCATTATGTGGCCGTTTTCTTGAATCATAATATTTTCGGGCTTCAAATCTCTATAAACGATGCCCATATTGTGAAGATACTCCAATGCCAACACCAGTTCCGCGGCATAAAATCTGTAAAATAAAATAAAATCGTATTAGCGTAATTATATATATATATATATATATATATTTTTCTTTTTTCTTTTCCGGTTTACCACTTTACCTGATGGTGTCATCGGAGAACATTTGCTCACTTTGTTGTTTCCGGAGAGAATGGAGATCGCGTCCGGGACAATAATCGATGGCGTAGCCAACGAATTTGTCAGTAGACAAAACTCCTCGTAATCTCGGCAGAAGCGGATGCTCGACGTTTCTTAATACGTGCTGTTCAAAGCTAATCCTCCTATACTTATCGCCATTATCATTATTAGTTAATTCTTTGCTTTTCTTCTCAATTAAGTCCCTCCAGATGACCTTCAAAGCGAAGCTCTCACTTGATTCCACGTCCTTGGCGAGAAACACAACTCCTTTGGCACCGCGGCCGAGAGCTGATACGATTCTGAGGCGACTGAAATCTAAGCTTCGAATTGGACGGTCATTTACGACGTCGTTCATGATGGCGGAAACTTGGAGATGGAGTTGGTGAGAGAGAAGGGAGACAGAGAGCCTGCTGGATTCACGACTCAAGGAGTCCAGGAGAAAATGGACTACGGAGAGCCTTTTTTATTCTTAAGGCTGCTTTTTAAATGACCTTTTTGCTTGGAGACGAAGTAGAACGAACTGTGGGAAAATTCCATGAAAGATTTGGTAACGTGCTCTGATTGTGACACGTAAGGGGAGTTTGGAATACGTGGCGAGATCTGCACTGTTGGTTGGGTTTTGACGAGGTAAATTGGGGGAGAACGGGCTGTTCCGTTCTAGAAAGTATGAGGAAAGCGGCAGCAAGCATGACTAATGTTTCATCAAAGGCGGGCGCGGACGGACCGAATCGAGAGCTGTTACAACTTTAATTAAAGAGTAGAAGCAACCGTGTCAATATATATATATTTTTTAAGAACAGTGTCAAATTTTGGAACACTAAATTTGTTTTTTTTTTTCGATTTTCGGTGGAGGGCCGAAACCACTGCACCGCAACACTAAATTTGTTTTAAATAATAAGTTTATATACATACATACATACATACATATATATATATATATATATATATATATATATATATATATATAGAGGTTTTTATCATAAATTTTTTGACTATATTAAAGTTCGAAATAAGTTAAAAATTTAAAAAAACACATATTTTAATATATTATATGTGTTTTTTTATTTATATTTTTGTTTGTCCCTATTTTAATATGGTTAGGAATATTTGATAGATCATTTATATATGTAAATTACCCAATTCACGTTTTTAAGTTTTGATAAAGTTCGAGAAAAGTTATTAAACTGTATGGTATAATAAATTTTAATACATAGTAATGATAAACGTCATAAATTTTTTATTATCGGAAATGTCATCTTAAATGATGTGTCAAAAGTAAATTAATTATATTGTTGCACGAATTAATTGATGAATACCATAGATAATTTTTAGGATAAAATTATGGGTGTATAGCACTACTCTTTAATAAATTATAAAATCCAGATTAAATAACATTATATATATATAAAACATCACAACAACAACGTGTTAAACGCTAGTCATATATAAAATTGGGTGGCAACTTTTCTTGCACACGACATAAGAATATAGAAAAGCAACTTTGGAGGCGTTTAAATACTATAATCATGACACGAAGGACCGGGTCTGAAAGTTTGGGATTGGAAGGATCACAGAATAATTTTTGTTTGCAAAACGGTCCATGAAATCATATCAATAAAAGTTAATATCGTCGAAATGAGGCTAATGATGTGTTAAGAATATAATATTTGGTTGCACTTAGCAATCCAAGTTTGAGCGAGATATATGTTAAAAAATCAATTTAAAATTTACTCACTTTCACTTAATTTAAAAAAAAAAACAAAGTTACTAGGCGTAAATTTTAGAGCATAATTTTAAGGAACTAAATAGTGGGGATAAACGATGAATGCATGAGAAACTGTTGAAAATCTCAAAATCCCTCTCGATTTGAATTACAACAAGAAAAAAAAAAGTGGAATAAAAAAAATTGAAAGAATATATTATGATTTTTCGAATGGAATAATTAAAAAAATTTCTGAGTTATGTCTCAATAATTTTCATTGATGCGACATTATTAGGTAGACTGATAACAAACATTCCCAAGTTTAAAACATGTTTTAATGCTACTTATTTTAAGTGAAGGAGAGAGTAGAGGCTGGCTAAATTATAATATATGTAACTTACATCAACTTGTAAGTAATTTCTCATGACCCTTAGTTATTTGACTAATAATAATTGAGTAAAAAAAATTACTTATAAATTAATATAAGTTATATCATATACAACTTAGCAAGTTCCCTTAGTTATTTGACTAATAATCATTGAGTCATAAAAAAGATTACTTATAAATTGATATAAGTTATATCATATGCAACTTAGCAAGTTTCCTACCCACTAAACATAAGTGTTTTCCCCAATTAAGGAATCACTAGATTGATAACGGGGATCCAGCCATCGTGTGCATGGTGCAAGGTGCCAAGATACACCGAGTTTTGTCCTTTTTGCCGTTACTTCAACGGATGTGTTATTTGGTTATTAACACTACAGCCCCTATTGTTTTCTGAAAATGATCTTTGTTGAAAATTAACGTACCATAGGCATTATCATGAATTTCCTCCTTACTTTATGAGTTAGTGAATTTCCTATTCCATTCATTCTAACTTCTACAATAAACTATACAGCTTAATTTGAAATCTGACATGAAATCAAACACACAAGCATCTATTATTTGCATCAAGCATAACTTTTAATCTCTGTAACTTTTACTTAGATATTTTGTCAAGCATCAATACAACATAGTGCTATTCTTAATTTTCAATAGAATTTCTTCCAGATTTTCCTTCAAAATCTAATAAAATTTTATTTTTTTTAATCGTTCAAGAAAATCAAAGGAAAAATGTGGAGCTGATTGGATTTGGATGCTAAACAAAGCAAATTGGTTATTAGAAAATCTAACACTTGCACCCTCCACTTTTCATTTAATTTCTAACCACCACAACTAATGAATCTATACATTACCAGAAGGGTAAAATCCCACATAATATCCAATCTCTTCAATAATTTCCTCAAATTCATCCACAATTTCAATCTGTTTAACTCACCACCATATGTCCATACCTAATGATAATGATATCAAACGAAATTAATATCCCTTTTTAATAGAGTTAGATAAGGTCAAGTATATAAACTTTGACAAAAGTGATAATTAATTCCACTGGTTGATGAATGATCAGTGGGCAATTTGGTTTGAGGAGTTTCTTCACCAAACAAAACATCAAAACAATTAGCTCAAAGAAATGCTGTGGAAGGATATACGTGCAGTGCGGCTTGAATGCGTTTGATATGTATTATAATCACATTGTTAACCTCCTTTAGAAAAAATGTATACTCGCTTTAATGTGAGATCGTGGATCAAGAATACAACGAAGTGGTTAACTTAGTTTATATTACTATATTTTAGAGCATAGTTTTGAGGAACTAAGTAAAGTGGATCAGTAAAAAATGACTAATGCTAATCAATTTGTAATAAAACATGGGATGGTTTAGTCTTTTTATAAATTTTGTCAAAGTTTTGCCAAACTTCAATAATATTTTGGTACAAAGGGTATGCAATTATGAACATATCTCTTATTGTTGTGAATTGGAGGGAATGGGTGTTATAATTTAAAGGAATCGTATGTACGTAATTACTTAAAAATGATATCTGAGCAAATAATGCTTAAATCACATATAGACGAAGATTGAAGAAACAAGAGCAAAATACTTTCAAGAAGAAAATGAATTGTGTCTTGTAATTAGCAAGGGAAGAGTAATATATAGGCATTAGTGGGTGGAGCACTTACATTTCTTAATTATAAGAACATTAATGGAGAGAGCATTTAGGATTGTTAACAATAAAGAAGATAATAGGGAGAGCACTATTTGGTGGAATCCACATCTGTATTCTATGATTTACAACACAGATAAAATATTAAGTAACGTTGTCTTGTGATTGATAAGATCATTAATGTAAAATCAATGAATATATGTATTAAGATGGAAGTTTTGATATAGATTAGGGGTACTATAAGTTATATTGGAATGAAGAAAATAGAGATCAGAAAACAAATTCATTTGTCTCAATAACATATATTCTTTGCCGAGGTATTTTTTTTTCTCATGGACAGGACAAATTGAGGTTTGGAGCATAAAAGTTAAGGCCCCACGCATTTCAATCATGGGATAGAGCTTGACCCACATCTCTAACCATCCAGCCTCTGGAGAATCAATAAATATCAGATGGGCAATCGGAATTGGCCCATGGAGTTGGGCTATGACCCTATTACCTAATGATCCGATTCTTGGGGTCGGGGACCAAAGTTAAAATAGATAATGATTTATTTAAAATATATCAAATATTTTAGAAAATGACAATTTCCCGTAGCTTGGTGAAATAGTAAAAGATCCTCTTACTTCAAAATATGGTCACGCATAATTTTTATAAAGATACATAGACTCTTTTTTAAACAAGTCTTAGAAATTTGTAAACCATGTATGAACCTATTACCACAAGGATTATTTTGTTATTTTTCCGATGCATTTAGAATAATTTAACATTTAATCACAAATCCATGATGATAGACCGAAATTCAGGTTAGAGAAAAGGTTTCACTGCGTATAAATTATCCTCCACTAATTATAAGTAAACAGTTTCCAAACTTTCTATTCATTGACTTCTTATAATCAAGCCAAAATGTGAATCGAAATCTACTTTTTTTTCTTTATATTCTTTGTGTTTAGATTGATTCTAAAAAGATAAAAAAAAAAATCAGTACAAGAAATATATACAAATTCTTAATATCAGTTTAGATCTTGCTTCTCACACAGCGTTCTTTCTCTCTCACTCCAAAATTCTTCTACGCGTGTGTGTGTGTGAGAATAGTTTATGTATAAAATATATTACATGGCTATTTCTTGGTTCGTAATTTTAAGTATAATTAATATTATAAATAATCAGGGGCGGACCCAAGAATTTATATTACCCCGGGCTAAAACACTATTTTTTAATTATGAAATCCGACATTACAACCTATAATAACATATAATTGTATAAGGATTAATAAATCAATTAAGAATTTTATGTTAAATTAAATTAATATATGTAATTACAATCAATTAAAACTCACAAGTAAAACTTTAATGTTTGAAGTCAAGTACTTAATTAACAGATTTAAATAAATCAAACAACTAAAATTTATTCATCTTTTAAAATTATAAATATATCGTTAGTCAAAAATTTAAATAATAAATGAAACTCATTTAGTAAAAACATATTTAAGTGTCGTTGTTTCTTTGGTAGGCGCTCTAACTCTCTTTTGAAGAATCAGATGCCGAAAATTCTTTTATAAAAAACTTCTCAAAATACTCAAATTTTATTTTCTTACCTAACCTCTTAGCTAATATAACTGCTAAATGAAAACTCAAAATTCACATAAAAAAAATTATGAAAATGTTGGTATTGCTATTACATGTCGTTTTTGTAAGTATTTTTAACACTAGTGACAATTTATATTAGATTGGCTTTTATTTTTTTTTAATTATATATTTTTTAAATAAACTAAAACAATAATAACATTAGCCCTCTAATGTTTTCAATCTATTCAAATTAATCATTTTATAAAATAAGTCACTAATTTCAAATAAAAAATATAATTAATTAAGGACATATTTGAAAATAAAATAAAAATTCTATTATTATATAAATTTAATAAAAACATGAGGGATATAAATAATTTTTTCTTGATCAAGACTAGGCTACAGTCCAGTGTAACCCAACTATAGTTCCGCCACTGTAAATAATAATAATAAGATTATTTATAAATAGACTACTCTTAAGGTTTGTTTGGTACACGATATTACATGAGATTGCATTAGCTAATGCAATGCAACCCATGTTTGGTAAATTTTCTTGTTCACATTACGATGTACTATAATACACCATAATATGAATAGTTCAGAAATAAACTTGGGGGGGTTGGGTTTCTGTAATACGGTCTTGTTCACATTTGCTTTTTTTTTTTTAATTCCTTTAGTTAAAATAATAAATAAAATTAAAAACTCAAATAATCTTAAAATATTAATTTAACAAAAATATTAAAATGAAAAAATTATTTTATACAATACAGTTTATATTATACCAAATATAATATTATATTACAACTTAATATAACTTAATGTAATACAATTAATGTAATTAGAATGAGATTTTTAAAAATAAAAAAAGCTTATTAGAATTTAGTATTAAATGTGCAGGCCCATCTTCGATCATGTTTATACATTTTTAGCCCAAAAAGCTCAAAACTTCTAGCGGGTTAATTTCATTTGAAAACGAATAGTTAAAAGAAAATAATACACGCGCCTGGTGGTCTATTGCTTTTGGTATTCTCAGTTTCTAAACAAGGAGTAACAAAATTCAAATACAACAATAATAACGAGAAAACTTAATAAATTCAACTTCAACCATCAAAACTATTGCATATCACTTGGACACTCCATTATTTATTATTGTTATTCATTCAAATTACGAAGTTAATAAATTTGAATATATCACACTACAAATTAAAAACTTCTTCCTTCGATAAAGTAAGAAACATCTTGAAAATAAAATTAAAAAATAATTAATTAATTACACAGCCAATTGATAAAAATTCAAAAATACTATTTGTTTATGGGATTGAGAGACGACAAAACTTTTTTTTTAAAAAATAAAAATCATGCTTGTGGTCCGGTGGATGAAATTGGATAAGCCACCAATCGACCAGTCACTATTACAACTTCACATCCTCACAGAACTATCTGTTCGAACTTCGAACAATAATAATACATAACACATACATAATATTTCCAATTCCTCTTTTCTCCTTTCTCTCAGAATGAACATGACGACGCACGTGGCGAATTCACAGACACCGATATCATAGGTATAGCCTCAAATGGGAACACCGAAACGGAGGCTTGCTGTCCTCTCCTCACATTTACTCCCGACAGGTCCGGCTCCTTCTTCTTCTTCGTCAGGTGTTTCGGCGTCGTTTTGCGCGCAGCAGCGATTGAGTCATTCGCAGGAGAGCGGTCATGAAAACGACTGCGTTTTTTGCAAGATTATCCGGGGCGAATCTCCTGCTGTCAAGGTAAATTTCGAAAAAATAAGGTGCTAGGTGAATTTTTTTTTTTTTTTAAGGCTTTAATTGTTTGATCGGGTTTTCAGTTTTGTTTGTTACAGCTCTATGAAGACGACACGTGCCTGTGTATTTTGGATACCAATCCTCTGAGTCTTGGGTAAGGTATCATCTATCCAATATAATTTTTTATTACATCAGCTGTGTTTTGTTACATTCTTGCTGATGTTAGTAGAATTAGAAGGTTCTGGAAATGAAGTCTGTACTCGTGAGTCTGTGATAATTTATATGTTCATTTTTGTTTTCGAAATCTTTGATTTTAATTTTATTTTGTTTGTGGTCTGCTCATTACAGTTTCGTGCTTGTTTCTTAGGCACTCTCTTATTGTCCCGAAATCTCATTTCTCTTGCTTGGATGCGACTCCTCCATCTGTAAGTAAATTTCTAGTTTGTGGAGTCCTTATGCATTGTCTGTTTCATATAACATGTATTGTCATTGTTACTTTATAATACAAGGATTGACTAATATTAGGTATATATAAGATACAAACTCCAACAAAAATTTGGTTTATCTTGCACAAAACTTGAAATTTCTAAAACAAAAGTTGAAATGAACTTGAAAATTAACAACATGGGCACTTCTTGGCGAGAAGAAGATTTCGGTTGAGATTGGTGGTTGTGGCTATCATATCTCTGTCCGGTATTGTTGTATCTACAAAGGAACTCCCATTTCAGAATGAGGTAAAAGGTCCATGTAAACGAGTTTGCTTGTTGAAACAGTTGTTAGTAGTATTTATGAATCAAAGATTCTTTCATGACTTAGGCTCACTTACAACTGTATCATGGTTGTGTGTCTGTCTCTCCATGTGTTTGAAATTACTGAGGAAATCCAAAAAAAAAAAAAAAAACAAATCTGGTTTGCATCAAACCATGTTGATGTCATGATATACTTCTCAAAGACTGTGAGAAGGTGCTGCTATAAGACATAAGAAGCAAGTGAACACACAGTTTACATCAAAATATGGTAAATTCACTCTAAACAATTTGTGGGGTACTTATGGAGTCTATAGTGAATGTTTGAGTTGGGTGTTCCAGTCACAGCGCCAGCATGTGGGAAGTTCTGGATATTGGAAATACAGGATAAGATAGATTGTGCTGTCTTGTTTTTCGTGGTTCTACTTGTATCAAACTTTTACCATTTCACTGTGAACCTCTTGAAGGAACCTTGAGGTGCATGTATGAGCATTTTGACAGCGTTCTTTCTGGTTCTCCATTCTCTACAACAAAATTAGAATCTGAATGTTTCTCATGTAGATATTTGCCATTACTTTCAAATCATGGTCTTTTCAGTAATAGTAGTTTGCATTCTAATATAGGATTATATGTTTTTGCTTAATGGATGCCTTTTTGACAATAGGGGCTCAAATGTCTTAATAAATAGTAATCCTGTCTGTTGTAGTCACAACACATGCATGATTACTAACGTATAAGTGTCTGTCCATTTGTTCAAACATTAGATTCTACTGGTCAAGGAGAATAATAATTCTGTTAAGTGTGTAGTAATATCCTCATTGATCAAACTCTCATTTCCTATAAGATTTCTTGCCCATTTTATGTTGCTGGAGTTTGCCATCCCTTTTAAAAATTTCAGTACAGGAGTTCTTATCTAGAAAGATCCATTTTTCTTTGTCTTTCATGTGTATTTCAATGAGTTTGTTGGGCAGGTGGTAGCTGCAATGTGCGCAAAGGTACCTTTAATCAGCAATGCAATAATGAAAGCCACAGATGCTGGTATGTGCCAAATTTTCTATACGGCGGTTACAATTAAGTTATCTCATTCTCACCTCCCTCTTTTTTCCTTGCCCAGTTACTCTCTTGGCTTCTTGGCTCTATCATGTATAAAAAGTGCGACTGGTTGGGGGTATTTTGGCATTGTCAATGTGATTTCAGTGATGTCACATGGACAATAGTCATAAAATTATGGAGACCAAATTTTGTTGTTCAGTATTATCTGTTAGAATGTCATTGATGGCATGTATATAATATCTTCCTGGTTGACAGTGAATATTTTTCTGATGTATATGAGTTACATATACTGAAACTTCTTGTTAGACACACTATTGTACTTATTTAGTTATTTGTTTTGTGCATTTGCTTTGAATGATTTGATACTGCATGTGGGAGTGGCTGATTTGCTTTTCATGAACTTGTTCATTGGGTAAATTAAAGGGTGATTAGTTACTTGCATGAAGCAATGAATTTCAGTGTCCTGGCTCTTATGGCCCGTGATTTCTGTTCTATATAGCAAATCTTTTATGGCCTGAAGACATTAGCTTTGACTTTCCTAGTCTTTCATGATAATGATTCATGATATTGTAAACATACAGTGATGGTTTCATACTTGTCTATGCTACTTAGATGTTCTTTCTCATTACGTCCTCGAAGAGGAATATTTGATGTGAGGCAGCTTAAATGTTGAGGTTATGCTAATGAAAACATCAGTTCATCAACATAGTGACTCTACTTCTGCAAAGTGATGGGACCATTTGTAAATCTTGCAAGAGAAATGTTTTATTGCTTCTTCATTACGCATTGCTGTACTAGCAAAACTGTTCCTATCAGCAGATTAATTTATCCTATTTGGCATTTGAATGATGCAGATTCATTCAACTTGCTGGTTAACAATGGTGCAGCTGCTGGCCAGGTTATATTTCACGTAAGTTGTTACAAGTTCCAGTCAAAAGGATCTTGACAATAAATTGCATGCCAATATATTGTATTTGTCTTCTTTCTTTCCTTCCCTACCTCTTTTGTTTGGTTTTTCAAACTGAACTTAGATGTAGTGGTGTGGCAATTATTTGATCTACATTGACGAGAACAATAAGTTTTGACATTTTGGTTTTGAAATTTGGAAATTTCAGACTCATATCCATATAATTCCCAGAAAGGCACGTGATTGCTTATGGACTTCTGAGGTAACTGTTACTTATTTGCTTTCTTATTCCTTGCAAGCAAAACTTAAGGAGAGAGCAATTAATGTTTGGAGTTTTTCCAGAGTTTGAGGCGGCGTCCCTTAAAGATAGACCAGGAAACCTCTCAACTGGCTGATCAAGTACGCGAAAAGTTATCAAACATTTGTGAATGTAGTAGCAAGGGTCAAGAATCCAGTCTCTCATGAATCGTGGTGTTTTATTGGATCAGTGATTGTTGTAATTTA
Source organism: Citrus mangshanensis (assembly GCA_030449895.1). Classification (NCBI taxonomy): domain Eukaryota; kingdom Viridiplantae; phylum Streptophyta; class Magnoliopsida; order Sapindales; family Rutaceae; genus Citrus; species Citrus mangshanensis. The sequence continues at coordinate 285,317 of JASUUJ010000133.1, read as the reverse complement.
CTTATTGAGTTATGACTGTGACATCAATAGTATGCTCATTCTTGCATGACTTGCTATTAGTTACTAAAAGGTTTTGATACCATAGCCATAGTTGTTCTCGGCTGCGAATATCTTCCTTCTAGTTTCTTGTCGTTGATTGCTGGTTCAATGACAGATTGTTAGATTCAGATGGGAGGTTTCTCCCTTCAATTTAACTTTTGGTTACCCAGGAGAGTATTCTATTTTTTTTTTTGGAAACTGAAACTTCGTTGATTAAAACTGTTACATATATTTGTTCTTATATGCATAAGCATAGATCTCGCTTGGAACTTCCTCTATCCAAACTTTCTCGATAGAATTGCATAGAGTCGATTTAGCTAGATGATGTGCAGCTCCATTGTGAGATTGTGGAGTAAAAATAACTTTAAAAGAGCTTTCAAAAGAAGATAGGATTTCTTGAATTTCAGAGATTAACCACCTCACTGCACAGCAGCTTGCAATTTTGTCACTAATGAGACTAACCACATTAAGAGAGCCTGATTCAATTATAGCTGGAGCCGGCCCAATGTCCTTCACAAGTTGAATTCCTTTTTGCACAGCAACAACTTCCACAAACCATACATCTCCATAAAAAAATCACCCTGCAAATAGAAGATGCCATAACTGCACCCTCCAAATTACGACTCAACACTTCGAGCTGCCATTACTTCACCCTCTGAATTACAAATTAATACTGCAATACTAGTATAATCATCCTTGAAACTGACAGTCGCATCAACATTCATTTTATACTGTAATTTAGGAGGACTTTGGCAACACAGGCTGAGATTATTAGACTTAGTACTCGCATTGGTTCCACTTTACAGAGTGCCCGCTTTAAACAAATTCACTATATTCTCAACTCTAATGACAACTTCTTGAGGCGTACTGACAGCATTACTATGAATCATGTGATTCCTGCTAGCCAAATTGACCAACACAAAGCCATCCATTCCTCTCGTCAACTTCTAAACCTTCTTCTTACACCCACCAAGGTATGATAATTATACTCATAAGCAAAAACAGAACAAGGGCGTAAAGAAGCAACTGGAATTTTCCTTTTATGCAAATTTGGATAGGTCGGTAGAATATTGAAAAGAAAACTCTCCAGTAAAATATTTTGACCTTTGTTGGTAGGGACATATTTCAAAAATACTTCTGCCATCCAGTATTAATACCTGAACTGGAAGGCATGCCATGAGAGTATTCTCTTATTACTAGCAAAATGTTGAAATCCAAAGAAAAGTCTATTAACCATGGCTAACTTCTGCGTTTGGCGGATGATAGTTAAGTTGCACTTGCAAGAGTAAAAACTCTTTCAAAAAATTTTATATTATATCTTAAACTCTAGTGCAATGAAATAATAATGATGATTGTTTGGGGGAAAAGTAGAAGATCAAAGAAAAATGCCACATGTTGATATGGAGTTTTGTTGCTAAAGTAATTACAAGAATGTTGGCCTACACCAGCTACCCCAAGTGTTCTGTAAGGTACTCGGGTTAGCAAATAAGGATAAAAAGGTCAGAAAAATATTTAAAAAAATGTAAGGAATGAAAGAGACGTAATCCAAAAAACGATTGGCTGAGTCTTTAGTAAAAAATATGAATCAACGAGAAAATCTTGTGCTATAAAAGAGGGGATAACAGTCTGTCACACTAGCAAATAAGCCAAAAGGGTTGATTCTATGATAGTTGGGACCTTCCCGTGCAAATTCTCAACAACTTTAATAGAAATACATGGGACCATCACATTACGCCTGACACGTATATATTCCTCAAACTTGCTCTCTACGCTTTTTTTTTTTTAAATGTTCAAGCCACCACACGTACGAAGAACAAAAATATTTCTAACACGACAGCAAGGAACGCCAGTAAAATAATGCCAGCTGGCACGGTAGTCGTGGTATACCTTATAAAATATTCAGGTTTAATTTTCATCACAACAGCCAACACACACTATGAGGGTTGAGGTTCCTTCAACCTCCAGGCTCCATTACTGAGAGCGTGCAAGCTCTCGATATGGTATAATTTAGAATAAGAGTTAAGAAGAAGAAGGAAGTAGAGAGATAAAAGAGAGGTAGGATGTTTATGTAATTCTCCTTTTATTCAACTCAGAACTGACTATTTATAATAGTCTTACAGCTGGAAACTAAACAAATAATGCAACAAAATAAGAAAAGAATCAAGACCAGATCACCTGGTATTATAACAGAAAGCTTAAAATAGAATGCTAAAGACTAGCTCCACTAATTTATTAACAGAACTGATGACCAAGTCTTACAAAGCACACGTATCATTCCTCCCCTCTTAAAGGATCCTTGTCCGCAAGGATAAAATCTGGGTAAGACTTGGTAAAACGCCACTTAATCTCCCAAGTTGCGTCCTCGTTGGGAGCTCCCCTCCATTTAACCAAAATTTCAGATTTTGGGCAATACTTGCCCTTTTGAATGACTCGGCGGTCAAGTATTGCTTCAGGTTGAGGAAGAATAATAGAGTCGTCTGATACATGAGGAAGTTGATTTGAAGCCGAAGTGTGAATAGGTCCCAAATGCTTCCGAAACATGCTAACATGAAATACGTTATGAATTTGTGAGCTTGGGGGTAGAGCCAACCGATATGCTACTATCCCCACCTTCCCAATAATCTGATATGGCCCAAAAAAATCAAGGAGCAAGCTTCATAGAAGCACGAAAGGCCACCGACGTCTGTCGATATGGTTGGAGCTTGAGATACACATAGTCACCAACCTCAAAGGAAACCTCCCGTCGTTTTAAATCCGCCGGGCTTTTCATTCACTGTCTTGCCAAAGAGAGGTTGTGGCGGAGCTCTGGTAAAATTGTGTCGCGATCCCGAAGGTACTCATCCACCGCTTGGACAGGGGAAGTGCCAGAAACATAAGTAAGCAAGTGAGGTGGAGAAATACCATAGACAGCTTCAAATGGGGTCATTTTGGTGGCGTAATGGATGGACGTATTATAGTTGAATTCAGCCCATGGAATCCATTCAGCCTATTTTCGTGGCTGATCGCCAGCAAAAAATCGCAAGTATTGCTCTAAAGTACGGTTCACTACCTCAGTTTAGCCGTCCGTCTGAGAATGGTAACTAGAACTCATACTAAGTTTAGTTCCTTGTAATTGAAATAATGCTTGCCAAAATGAACTTACAAATACTTTATCCTGATCACTTACGATGGCTGTTGGAATGCCATAGAGGCAAACCACATTAGCTACAAACGCTTTAGCAATCGTGACTGCCGTGTATGGATGTTTGAGAGCCACAAAATGAGCATACTTGGATAAGCGATCAACAATTACCATGATGACAGTATAACCATTTGATGACGGAAGTTCCTCGATAAAATCCATTGATACTTCAGTCCATATCTGAAAAGGAATGGGTAGCGGTTACAGCAAACTGGCCGGACGCATAGAATCATATTTGTGCTTTTGGTAGATAGTACAGTACTGTATAAATTCCTTCACGGTTTTATGCAAGTTTGGCCACCAGAAGCTGAGTTTAATTCGAGATAGTGTCTTATGGAACCCAAAATGCCCACCAACTGGAGATGAGTGACAATCAGCCATGACTTGTGGTATTAAAGTAGAAGTGAGATTAAAATAAATTCTACCCCTTTTAAACCATACTCCATCTTGTTGTGTCAACTATTGTAATGAATAAGAATTACTCAGTTTCTTATAAAAAGAGTCATGTTGTACCCCTCCTTGCAATTTTTGCCACCAATCTGCATGTGGTCCTGAAATAGACATGAACTGAAATTCAACAACACGAGAGAGTGAGTCAGCAGCTTGATTTTCAGGTCCACGTTTATACTCAATTTTGTAGTCATAACCAAGGATCTTTGGAAGCCATCGAGCCTGTGCAGGAGTGGTAATTCACTGCTCAAGTAAATACTTGAGGCTTTTTTTATCGGTGCAGACAGTAAATGGTTTCTCGATGAGATATGGGCGCCATTTCCGAATTGATTTGACAACAACCAACATTTCTTTCTCATAGGTAGATAGTAATAATGTCGTCATTTTTCAAAGCTTCACTGTAATATGCTATTGGCTAGTTATTCTGAGTGAGTACTACTCCAATTCCAATCCCGCTGGCATCACATTCGATTACGAATTATTGAGAAAAATCTAGAAGACCTAGGACTGGTGGAGACGTTAGTGCTTCTTTTAGCTTGGTAAAAGCTAACTAGGCTGTCTCGTTCCATTTGAATCCTTATTTTGATAACAACTGATATAAAAGGACTGCTATACATCCGAAGTGGCAGATAAATTTTCGGTAATAACCTGCTAGGCCGAGGAACCCCCGTACTTCTCTGACAGTGGTTGGCGTTGGCCATTCAAGAACAACTTGTATTTTCGAAGGACTTACTGCTACTCCTTGTTCTGAAATGATGTGACCCAAATAATCCACTTGAGAAACACCAAACCTGCATTTTGTTTCCTTAACAAATAGTTTGTTAGTTTGCAAAATAGAGAGGACAATCCGGAGATGTGCAAGGTGATCATTCCATGTCTTTGAGTACACGAGGATGTCATCAAAGAAGACCAAGATAAACTTCCTTAGATAAGGGCGTAAAAGATCATTCATGAGGCATTGGAAAGTGGATGGGGGGTTGGTCAAGCCAAACGACATTACGAGAAATTCGTAGTGCCCTTCGTGTGTTCTAAAGGCTGTTTTTGGTATATCCGCATCGTGTACTCGGATTTGGTGATACCCAGCCCTTAAATCTAACTTGGAGAAGAATTTAGCTCCATGGAGCTCATCCAGTAGTTCATCAATTACAGGAATCGGGTATTTATCTTTGATCGTGATACTGTTCAATGCACGGTAATCCACACGGAATCGCCAATCACTATCTGCCTTTTTGACTAAAAAGACTGGTGATGAAAATGGGCTTTTACTTGGTCTTACCAGCCTTGATTGCAAAAGTTCTCTCACCATCTTCTCTATTTGTGTTTTTTGATAATAAGGGTAACGGTAGGGTCTTACGTTGACAGCGTGTGTATTTGGTTGTAGTGAGATGTAGTGATCATGTGGTCTCTTTAGTGGTAGGCTAGTACGTGGCTTAAAAACATTAGAGAATTCGGTTAAAATCTGAATTATGTCACTTGGGTAAAAATTCGGTTGGAAATTATTGGGAGAGAGAGAGATTTGGAATAGGAATCCATTGCCTTGAATAGAGTTAAATTCTTTATCAGATAAGGCCGCTAAAGGGGTGTGTTTAAGACCTTGGAATGTGTAGGTCTCTTCTCCAACTTTGTAGGTCATCGTCAACTACTCGTAATCCATCTCTATTGGTCCAATAGTCTCTAGCCATTGTACGCCCAAAATCAAGTGACAAGCTGCCACATGAAGCACAAAAAAATCAGCAGTAATTGATTTACCTTGAATGGAGATCGTGAGTGCTTGGCACAAGCCTTTGCATTCGATTTGTTCTTAGTTGGCAACCGTCACTTGGAACCTTTTATTCTGAAGAATAAGTAGCCCATATTTAGTGACTACAGCTTGATCAATAAAATTGTGCATGCTGCCGCCATCTATGAGCACCGTTACCTGTTTGTTCTTCAGTTTACCCATCACACGAAATGTTTGCAGATGACTGGCTCCTGAAATGGCGTAGGCAGAAACTTCAGGCATGACTTCATGGTCCTCAAATTCGGGTTCGGCAGGTTCCTTAGCAAGGTTTATTTGATTCGAATCCTCTATCATGAATAATTGCGGCCTTTGGCAGCGGTGACCAGGGACGAATTTTTCGTCACAATAATAACAAAGTCCATTTGCTCGTCGTTCTCGTGCCTCTTGATTTGTGATGCGTCGAAATGGAATTGTTTAATTGCTAGCATTTTGGTTCACTTTGGAAGTTGGCGGAGGGCCTAATATGCCATTGGAATGGTATGGTATGATTCTTTGTGCTCTTGTAATTGTGGATGGACGAAAGGAAGTGCTCACTTTGTAAGACCTGGTATTATAACAGAAAACTCAAAACAGAATGCTAAAGACTAGCTCCACTAGTTTATTAACAGAACTGATGACCAAGTCTTACAAAGCACGCGTATCAGCTCTCTAATTTAAGATAACTCAACTCTGACTTGAGTATCGGAGTGTGGTCGTCGGCCATCCGTGGCTCTACCTCTGACATATCTTTTCATTATTTTGCAAGTTTAAGGCGACTTTTAGAGTTTTCCGCATTTAGAATTAAACTTCTCAATTTATCAACCACTCTTCCTTTACTTCATAAAAATCAAAACAATTTGCACACCCAAAACAAGAGAGACACCCCGCTTCCCAATAAAAAATAAATTTATTATTTTTAATTTGGTTTTGTGGCTTTCACTCTCGCACCCAAAATTTACTAAAATAATAATAATAATAATAATAATAATAATAATAATAATAATAATAATAATAATAATAATAATAATAATAATAATAATAATAATAATAATAATAATAATAAATGGGTGATAAACAAGAAAGTTGCACGAACAAATTCTACTGATGTCAATATCTCTTGAGTTTGTTAAGTATCTTTTCCTCTCATGGTCGTGTCTCCGATATATTAGTCTATATTTGTAATGTAATTGAAAAAAAGGAAAAAAGGGGGAAAAAAAACACAAACTTCTACGAGAAGGTAATGCAGCCATAACGTGACAAAGCACTCCCTTCTGTGCTTAACTAGAATCCAATTACAAGTTACACCAATCCAAATGTCCGTCCAAGAAATGACCCTCAAATGGGTCAACCAGAAGTCTCTCGGCAAATTTGTCGAAGTGACAAGCGAATCAAAACACGCGCTGACTTAAGTCAACAAAAACATCAGCCAATCAGATTTCACCGTCACGTAATTCGGTTCTTTGCTTGTCACTTAATCTTCTTCTCGCAAGGAAGTGTCGTTTAAATTGCTGACCAGCGGAGGTTCGTACTCATTTCGTTCTCCGTTTCGATTTCACCTGGAACGCTCTTGAACCTCCATCGCCAAAACTAAAACACGCTTAAAACTCGTCGTTTCGTTTCGTAATTTTCACATTTATAAAAAACCGTAAAGAAAGTTCCAGAACCGGAGAGGATATCAGATTGGAGACCGACACAGAGAGAGAGAGAGAGAGAGAGAGAGAGAGAGAGAGAGAGAGAGAGAGAGAGAATGGTGCTAGAAGCGGGATTGGCGGGGGTGGCGAAGCAAGCGGAGCAACTGAGATTAGACGGAAACTTTTACTTCTCTAAAGACCGTTACGGAGCTGCCATTGACGCATATACAGAGGTAAATTTTTCAAATTTCTATCGAAATTTAATTTCTTTTTCCGGTTATTATTAATTAATATCACAAAAAGGCCCTTCCTTTGGATTGATTCTTGAATTAATGTACTACTGTGGTCTTTTTTTTGCTTTTCATTTGAAGGCGATTACACTTTGCCCTAATGTGCCTATTTATTGGACGAATCGCGCTCTTTGTCATCTCAAGAGGAAGTATGTATCAGTACTAAAAGAATTGCTTTTCGAGTTTATGTCGTTTGATTCTGTTTTCACTTGGTTGTTGTGGGCGTAAATGTACAGTGATTGGACAAAAGTTGAAGCTGATTGTAGGAAAGCAATTCAGTTGGATCACGATTCTGTCAAGGTCTGTTTGTTTTTTCCTCTGTTTTGTTATAATTGCTTCAACTTATTATTTTTTCCTTTTCTTTTTGAGGGCATTTTTTGTGTTTGTTCATGTAGTTCTTTGATTATGCTTCTTGAAAAGAATAATGGAATCTTGCTCCTGTTCACTAAGCACCGGGGTTAAGTTCTGGAGTTCTCTGTGGGTGTTTTTGTGCCTAAGTTTGCCTGAACTTAGGCCTTACTGACACTTACAAATTGCTTTTTTGTCTTTGCATTTGGGAATAGGTTTTGTTTAAGAGTTCAAGTAGGCTCCTTTCTAATTTCTTTTATCCTGTTGATGAATGGGTTATACACAATGCTTTTTTGATACTAGAAAGAAAAAGAGGGCCTTTTTTTGACAGGTCAAGTATATTGAGGTCAAAAGATTATCGAATAATGATTCTCGTTGTCAACAGTGAAGAATTTTGGAGACTGCTATCATAAAATATTTACACTTGAAGACCTCTTGAAGAGTATTGTGTGGATTAATTGTTTTCTGGATTGATGTTATTGACTTATCTGGTCCAGAAGTTGATAGATGGGGGATTGATCATGATGAATAGTCCAGACTAAATTAGTCAATGTAATCTTAATCATAAGTGATTTTCAAATAGGTGCTATTTTTTATATTTTGGCACGGGAAAGCATTCTGGGGCTTATTAGGAAATTTTAATGTGTGAGCCTTCAGTTTGTTTGAGATGCTGCTCTGCTTCAGCTGCTTAAGCAAGCAACTTATGCTGCATGAAACGTTGCGTCTCTTGTTTCTTTTTCACAGAAAGTGTTCAAGTAAACTGTGGTCTCCACCATTTAGTAATTTCTTCATGGGTTCCTTGTTTCTTAACTAGCAGCTGCTTCCTCTGTGTTTATTCCTATTCTTGTTGTATTATGCAACATTTTTTCTTCTTGATAATTATAATCTTATGCTTTCAGTTACATTTTGCTAAATGATAGGGACACTATTTGTTGGGACTCACGTTGCTACAGAGGAACGAGTATGCTGAGGGAATCAAGGAACTGGAAAAAGTATGTTGTTATACATATTCTGGATGGTTGTTCAATATTTAATTGGAGATTCTTCATGTGAAGTGCTGTCAATTTTTAATTTAAGCATTGGAAATGGAATGTGAATAGATTCATCATCCTCCTTGGATGTGTTATTCTATTTATGACTTAAGAATTAGGATTAATAAGCATCACCTGTTAAGTTTTCAACTCTTATGGTCTGTTTCATGGCTTGAAAACAAATCTAAAAGAATGGAAAACTAGCTTCCGGTCCATTTTAGGTTGGGAAAGATATTGGTGAGGCTCTCATAGCTTTATTCTTTCCTCTTTTGTTCGGAGTGCTTTGCTGAGAATGAGAGACTTAATAATACATTGAAGATAACAATGGAGCTCTAAAGAAGAGAATAATGGAAATGCAGTCTGGTTTTTCTACATTCTCCATATTGAGAATATAATTTTCCTTTTCTGACATTAGTGTTGTTAGTTATTTCAATAGTTGTCCTCCACTTTTGCTTTATCATTAAAATTGTAGAACTTTTCGTATTGTATATGGTTGCTCATAACATATCGTTATCTGTAGTAACAGCTATGTAAGAATTCAAATCTGATTTTAGCTTTACGTAACTATCTTAAGAGAGTAGTTCAGTCTCAATGGAATTGCTTGATTTTGAATACTTTGAATCTCGTTTAAAAATTGACTTGGTTCAGATCTGTAGATTTTGATTAGAATAAAGATAGAATAACAAACTCTTGTAGAAACTTGTTTTGTACAAACTAATGTGGCATAATTCAAGATTAAATACCTTTGGGCTCACATTATTTTTATTGTTTTGTATTTTCATCCAACTAATGAATTTATGCCACATCAGTTTGTACCATCGCTCTTTTGATAAAAATGAAATCATATGATTTATTGATAGATGCAAAGTGTGCTAGTTTACTTTATTAGCTATTTATATTAGAGTGTATCGTGTGGTAAAACATATATTTTCTAAAGACCAACTTCTTCAAATTCTTTATTGCTTGCTATTATGATTATAAAGAATAATAACATCATTGTTGGTTAAAAATATTGTTGTGTAGCTTGGTTTGGGTTATTGATTTTACTTGTCAGGTAGTGACAAAGATAAGCAATTTTTTCGCAAAGGCTTTTAATACTTATAGCAAGGAATAGGATACAAGCAACTCATGATATGCTTACTAGTTATGTATCATGTACCACCAATTATCTTATAAGTCTTGAATGCTCGCCAAATAATGTGATGCAGCCGAAGTTTAATGTTCAAAATAATCAGTCGAATATATAGAATATCTGAAAAAAAGTACAACAAAATTCACGCGATTCAAAAGAATACCGCGAATTTAGGGTTAAGACTCCGAATATCGAGAATTAACTATTCAAATACTCACAAAGAGATTTGAAAATTGAAATATTATTGAACTCAAAATTCTGTCTTCAAAGGCTACAAGAGGGAGCTATTTGTAGTAGTAGTAATTATCTTAATTCATGAAGTAAACACAGAATCCTAAATTGAAAGGGAAACAAAATTTTAAATTGGAAAGGAAATTAAAAGTCTTAAACTTTAGTTAATAAGGAAACTCATCCTAGTATAATATGGATTCCTACTCTTCATCATTCCCCCCAGGGTGGAGAGAATTCGCCCTCGAATTCGGATTGTCAGCAACAACATCTTCATCATGATCACCTCCATAAGGAATAAGATGCTTGACATTAAATACATCTGATGTGCGGATATGACTAGCAAGCTTTAATCTGTAGGCATTAGGATTTATCTTTTCTATAATTTCCAAAGGGCCGATTTTCCTGGCAGAAAACTTGTTGTACTCACCAACTGAGAATCTATCTTTAGTTAGGATAGCCCAAACAAGATCTCCTACTTGAAATTCTAAAGCTTGACGCTTTTTGTCTGCCATAATTTTATTACCTTAACTCGTCTGCTTCAAAGACTCTTGCATAGTTTCATGAATCTTCTGAAGCTGCTCAATAAAGTCTTCTGCTTTACCGTTTTTGCGAACTAAATCTGGAACTGGAGCCAAGTCGATGGGAGCTCGTGGATTATATACGTAATTCACCTGAAAAGGGCTTAAACCAGTACTATGCTTAACTGCACGATTATAAGCAAACTCGACTTGATATAACTTATGATCCCACATCTTCAGGTTATCGCCAACTAGACTACGTAGATGCTTTCTTAAAGAGCGGTTGACAACTTTGACCATCCTGTCAGGTGGTAAGCACTACTAAAATTCAAAGTAGTGTTAGTCAACTTCCATAATGTCTTCCAAAAATGGCTAAGAAATCATGTATCCCGGATACTATTGAACTCGGTAAACCATGCAATCTATGACTTCCTCAAGAATGAGCAACAATCAAAGCGTCGTAGTCTTTTTGCAAGCAATGAAGTGAGCCATTTTCGAGAATCGATCAACAACAAATATTGAATCCATACCCCTCTGAGTGCGGGGTTATCCCAAAACAAAATCCATGCTAATGTCAGCCCAAGGTAGTGTTAGTTGCTGCACCCTTGGAAACTTGACAAATATGACAAGTCTCGACATAGTGATAGACTTCACGCCTCATTGTAGGCCAAAAATAAGTGTTGGCGATTAGAGCTAGAGTTTTGTCACGACCCATGTGCCCTTCGTTATGTAACTCTGCAATGATTTTCAATCTTAAACTTGAGTCAGGAACACACAACTGATTACTCTTGAAAAGGAATTCGTCATGTAAATGATAATTTGACCGAAACCCTACAACATCTTCTAATATAGGAGCAAAGAAAGGATTAGAAGCATATAACTCTCGAAATCTGTCAAATCCGAGAACTTGATTATGCATCTGTGCCAATAAAGAAGTTCGTCGACTAAGTGCATCTGCTACCCGATTGGATTCGCCAGAGGTATGCTTCACCACAAAAGTAAACTGTTGAAGGAATGCTGTCCACGAGGCATGTCTGTGAGAGAGCTTGTCTTGACTATTGAGGTACTTTAACGCGGCATGGTTAGTGTATAAAACAAAGTCTTTATGAATTAGATAATGTCGCCAATGTTTTAACGCTTGGACTACTGCGTAAAATTCCACGTCATAAGTGATGTAGTGTGCCTTTGCTCCATTCAACTTCTCACTGAAATAAGCTATAGGCTTACCCTGTTGGCTAAGAACAGCTCCAATGCCGACCTTAGAAGCATCACAATGTACCTCAAAAGTGAGCGAAAAATCTGGTAGGGCAAGTACTGGGGCAGTAATCAACTTTTTTTTGATAATCTTGAATGCCTTAGTAGCTGCCTCTGTCCAAGAGAATTGTTCTCCTTTCATGCAATCCGTGATTGGTGCCATAATAGTACTGAAATGAGGAATGAATCGCTTGTAAAAAGAGGCCAATCCACAGAAACTTCTGGTGGCAGATAAAGTAGATGGTTGAGGTCAATCTCGAATAGCATCCACTTTTGATTGGTCAACAGATATACTATCTTTCGACATCACATATCCCAAGAATAATACTTTCTCTGTCAAGAAAATACACTTGTTTACTGCAGTGTATAAACATGCTGCTCTTAAGGCTGAAAACACTTCTCTCAAATGTTGTAGATGTAACTCGTGATTGGTGCTATATATAAGTATATCATCAAAGTAAACAACCATAAACTTTCCAATGAAAGGGCGAAGAACTTGATTTATAACTCGCATAAAAGTACTCGGAGCATTGGATAAGCCAAACGACATTACCAACCACTCGTATAACCCTTCGCGAATTTTAAAAGTTGTTTTCCATTCATCTCCAGGTCGTATTCGAATTTGATGGTAGCCACTTTTCAAATCAAGTTTGGTAAAAATTGTTGCTCCACTGAGTTGGTCTAACAAGTCATCTAATCGAGGGATTGAAAAACGATATCGAACTGTAATTTTATTGATAGCTCGACTGTCCACGCCCATCCTCCAAGAACCATCTTTCTTTGGAGTCAATAAAGCAAGGACTGCACAGGGACTAAGACTTTCACGGATAAATTCATTTTCTAGTAACTCTTCCACTTGGCGCCTTAATTCCTCATGTTCTGTAGGACTCATACGATAATGAGGTCGATTTGGTAACGCAGAACCTGGTACCAAATCAATTTGGTGTTGTATATCCCGAAGAGGTGGTAAGCCCTGTGGTAGCTCATTGGGGAACAAATCTTGAAAGTCCTCCAGAATAGGTGTCACAGCTTCAGGAATTTTCGAATCACCGTTACTCTCTTTTCCTAATAAAATGTAGACTCTCTTTGTCTCTGCTATAACATCTATAAATTGCTTATTGCCTAACAAATAATTACCTAAGTCTTGCTGGAGACTAAACTCGTTGTTAGGTAGGAGAACGATCTTAGTGTTGTTAAACATAAAGCTGTAGGTGTTTCTCTTCCCATCATGCACTACGTTTCGATCATATTGCCAAGGTCTACCTAGTAATAGATGACAAGCATCCATAGCCACTACATCACACCAAATTTTGTCTTTATAAATTGAACCAATGGATAAGGAAACTAAGCAACGTTTCGATACTGTCACTTGATTTCCTTTCTTCAACCATGTGAGCTTGTATGGAGTTTGATGAGGTTCTGTCTTTAAATTTAGCTTTGTTACGGCTTCTTCCGAAATGACATTCTCGCAACCGCTTGAGTCTATGACCATACAATATATTTTACCCCCAATTGTGCAAGTAGTCCGAAAGATATTTTGTCGTAGCCACTTGTTTTTGTCTCGACTTTTAGGAGTGAAGAATGTGTGGTTCACGATCAACATTGGGCTGCTATCAGTATGTTCTTCAACTGATTGAGCGCTACCACTACTATCAAAAGTTGGCTCTACAACGAACTCTTCAGTTTCTTCCTCCTGATAGTCTTCACGTTCCTCTGTGCCTACGAATAAGTCTTTATCATATTTTCCTCCCTTTTTACATTCTGTCATTCGGTGCCCATTTTCTCCGCAATTAAAACAGCGTAATCCCAAACCCGAGGATTGAGTTTTGTTGCTTTGACTGATTTCACTGGGTTTACTAGTTTTATTTGGAGGATTTGGAGGAGTGAAATTACGAAATTGGGAAGTCGGGTTTGAATTATCACGAACAACACTTCGAGCACCCCGAAAGCTTGAGTTATTAGTACGTCGACTAAATTGCTTCTCCAACTGCAAGGCTTGTTGGTATGCCTCTGAAACAGAGTATGGGTCAAGTAAATTTAATTGGTCTTGAAATTGAGATCGTAGGCCTCCAATGTAGCGAGAAACTTGTTGTTCTTCTGTCTCTGTTAAGTCATTGCGTGCCGCCAACCAATGGAATTCTGTAGTGTAATCATCCACTGATCGATTACCTTGCCTTAAATTCTGTAGTTGTTGGTATAACAGTTTGGCATAATTATGAGGCAAGAATGCTCCACGCAAGTGCTTCTTGAACTTTTCCCAAGAATCAATCTTCTTTTTGCCTTGCCTAATCCTTGTTAGCTTAGTTTGTTGCCACCATGCTGTTGCTCTTCCACGAAATCGAGTTGCAGCAAGTGAAACTAGTTTATTTTCAGGAACTTCTTTGTATTCGAAAACTTCCTCAATGACATTAATCCAATCCAATAATTCTTCAGGCCGACCACTTCCTTGAAATTTGGGAATGTCAATTCTCAACCCAGATTCTCATCTTCTGTCATCAGTAGACTCGGTTCTAGGGCGACGCCCAGAGAATGGGTTAGCAAAGCTTCCACTTGATTTGTCTTAACGTTCTGGAGTACGATGGCATTCGTCAAGTAACTCTACCATCCGTGCCATTTGTGCAGCTAACATATCAATTCTGGTTGTCATACTAGCCAGGGCTTCATCTTTAGAAACATCTTCTTGATTGTAAGTTGCAGTATGAGCATCACGAGCTTTTCTTGGAGGCATTTTTCAAATTCGGGTTTAAAAAAGTAGTGGGGCTAAACTGAAAGTAAATAAAAATTTTAGGCCGAAACTATAATTAAGCAAAAGTTTTAGATTTCCGATGCAAGCAACTCATGATATGCTTACTAGTTATGTATCATGTACCACCAATTAGCTTATATGTTTTGAATGCTCGCCAAATATTGTGATGTAGTGGAAGTTTAATGTTCAAAATATTCCGTTAATTTTAGAGAATACTGGAACAAAAGTACAACTAAATTCACGTTGATTCCGTAGAATACCGAGAATTAATTGTTCAAATACTCACAAAGAGATTTGAAAATTGAAATATTATTGAACTCAAAATTCTGCCTTCAAAGGCTACAAGAGGGAGCTATTTATAGTACTAGTAATTATCCTAATTCATGAAGTAAAAACAGAATCCTAAATTGAAAGGGAAACAAAATTTTAAATTAGAAAGGAAATTAAAAGTCTTAAACTTTAGTTAATAAGGAAACTAATCCTAGTATAATATGTATTCCTACTCTTCATCATATTGCTACTTGCGTATCCTTCACCGAGTCCATCACCGAATAGGTGGAGAGCAATAAGTGATCTTGTTGAACTAATAGTTCTTGGCTAGATGTGTATGCAAAGGCCATGTTAATTTCCCAATAGATGGTCTTTCTAGCTGACTTAATAGTGTTTCAAATTATTGTCTTTTGTGTAGCTTTTTGAATAGGGCAAGAGAGCTTTCTAACTAAGGTCTTTTCCAATATTTTTTTATTCTAGGCTTTAGCAACATGTTTCTGCTGTGTTTTAATGTGGGGTTATTGTTGGGGTTATACAAAGTTCATTGGTAACAAAACAAACAGCATAATGTATGTGATTGGTGTTTAATTTGTGATCTTGGCATGGTCTTGTAGTTATGGATTTTAAAATTCCATGGAGTTGATTGAGCTTGATTCTGCTTTCTCTTCTGTAGCAGAAAACAATCTTAAAAATCTAATGCTAGTAACTTGCTGATTTTTGTTAAATTTTTTCTTGCTAAATTTTTCTGAGCATCACCCTAGATTTGAGCTCTTACAGAATTTATGTTGTAGGCTTTGAATCTTGGGAGGGGTGCAAAGCCAAAGGGTTATATTGTAGAGGATATTTGGCAGGAGCTGGCAAGAGCAAAATACCTGTTGTGGGAGCAAGAATCTAGCAAGCGTTCATGGGAATTACAAAGCTTGAAGTATGTGCTTCTTGTGAGTTTTTCCCTTCCTTTTTGGAAGGTGGCCATCATTATTGGAAAGTTTTTACATTTTTCATTTTCTTATGAATGCTTCATGCAATTTCTCTGTTGTTTCAGGGAAGCTTGTGAAGCAGCTCTTGAAGAAAAGCATGTTCTTGATATTTCTATAAAAGAAGGGTTCTTGGATGAAGCTAGTTCTACTCATTTGAAACAAATGGAGGCTTTGAGACAAGTATTCCGGAAAGCTGCAGAAGACGACACGCCAGCTGAGGTGAGTATTTCGATTTGTTAAGTATTACATTATTTGTGTCTTTTTAAATCATTAAATGCTTCTCTGTTATTGTTTGAGATACTGATTAAGTATTTCAGGTCCCAGATTACCTGTGTTGCAAAATAACTCTTGATATTTTTCGAGATCCTGTCATTACTCCAAGTGGGGTTACTTATGAGAGGGCAGTGATCCTTGATCATCTTGATAAGGTGACAAATGCTCTTGATACTGTGCTTTTCAAACTTAGTTGCTGTCATTGTTTTATATGTTTCCAACATTTTCTCATCTTTGTTACGTTCTAGGTGGGTAAGTTTGATCCAATCACACGGGAACCACTGAGAGAATCCCAGCTTGTACCAAACTTGGCAATAAAGGAAGCAGTTCGAGCATATATGGACAAACATGGTTGGGCGTACAAGGCAGGTTGAAATTTTAACTGCAGGATTGGAGCAATTATTTCTGAGTTGTGGTATGAGTTATTGGTCGCATTTGGTAATGATCTTTTTGCAGCTTCAATTTACATTCACCATGATTTCAGTTATATATAATGTCTCAAGATCCTTTGAACTGTACAGAAATTGTTGTTATAAAGTTTAGATCCTAATTTCGTATGTTGTACAGAACTTTATTGAATCATACTCATAGTTGATGATTAGTCATGAAAGGTTTGTTTCTGTCAGTAATAGAATCTTTTTCCCCACCTGTAATATTGATCCCAGGCTGGCCATTGTCATGTTATGTTTTTATTTTAAATTTTTTTAAATTTTTAGCTACAATAAGTAAAGTAGTAGTGTAACTTTATTAGTCCTAATTTAAAAAAGAAATAATTTTTAAAGTTCTATCTTTTTCCCCCTTATTTCTTCTTCTCCTCAATCATTGTTAGATAATTTTTTTTCCCCCCTCTTTTCAATTGCTACTTTAGTAATGAAGAGCGATTCATACTTTACTGCAGTTTTGAGGATTCACCCGTGGGACCCACTCAATTTTGGAGTGGGGAGTGGAATTCCCACTCTCATGAGGAGAGGTGGGAGTCCCACTCCCACTCCTTTGAATACCAAAAACGTCCTCCTTTGAATACCA
Source organism: Citrus mangshanensis (assembly GCA_030449895.1). NCBI lineage: Eukaryota > Viridiplantae > Streptophyta > Magnoliopsida > Sapindales > Rutaceae > Citrus > Citrus mangshanensis. The sequence goes on along the minus strand of JASUUJ010000133.1, from coordinate 268,161 downwards.
AAAATGCCCTTAAACAAGATAAAATTTTACAATTGTACCATATATAATTGTTTGATCGAACCAATTTACTTTTTTTTTTGTCAATAAGTGAAAATAAGTGAGGAAGTTCTTTTGCATGTTGAAAGTGCTTTTTCTCTGCTTCTGCTCCTACTGCGTATAGAGACAAGATGTGGTGCCAGTTCAGTGGTCACGTGGATGCTCTTTTGTTTTTTTTTTTTAAATTTCTCTATTCTAGGTTGTGAAAATTTAATGCATGGATTTGGTTTTTTTCTCCCATTTTCAAGATAGCAATGTAATAGTATAATCCAACATTTTAAATTGTCTTTTGTTTATACAGATAAATATTACCAATAATTTTTAGTTTTAAAATTAAAATAAAATTCATAAAATTTTTTATTTTACATCATTAAAAATATTAAAAATAATTATTATTTTATATAATTAAAATTAATAATAAAATAAATAGGTTATTGTACAAATATATTTTTTATTCGTTTTTTTAAAAAATTACAAAATTGTAATTGGAAACAATTTACTCCTAATCCAAGACAAAGTAAACAAATAATTGGGATTTTGATTGACAATCTATATTTTCATTTAGTTTAAGTAAACACTCAACTTCCACTTTCACTCCACACTTCTAATCTTATGATTCCCACTCTTCAGGATTTTCACTCCAATCCAAAAAGTAAACGCAGCATATAAGTACTGGATAAGTGATTGAACTGGATTTGAGGTTGGTTAAGGTGATGAGGTGGAAAGAGGGCTGGATTTGAAATTGGGGTGAATTTGATGTGATTGTTAAAGAAATTAGATATTAGGGTTTCAGGAGGAGAGAGTTGGGATTATGGAGAGGGAAGTGAGAGATAATGATACTGGAGTTGCCATTTTTTTATTTGTTTGATCTCTGTAATTTGGGGCAAGTCAAGTAAAAGAAAATATATATAGTGATTTTCTTGGTGAATTAGATTTGGAATGAGCTTAAGGAGGGCCTGCCTAACAGATTCCTTCCTCGATCAAGCCCAAGGAAAAGATTATCTAATAAATCTTTTTAAAACTCGTTCACCGGGGTTTATAAAGAGAAAGGATCAAGGATGTGTTTACACAGATCATTTATCTTGTGCTTAAATTGCCAATTACTGCATAGTGTCACCAACACTTAGAGCATCTCCAAAAGAGTCTTCAAATTAAATTCTACTACTTATTTGAAGAGCCATATTAATTTTAAACACTTCAAAAGACACGTTAATTTAAATTCTTCAAATAAGATTTGTTTCTCACTCTTCAATATTGCCGAGTGAGTTTCTCCCTCTTCTATTAATATTTTATTATTCTTTATTGGAAAGATACAACTGGTATAATTATTATTTATGTTTCCTTTCAAAAACATAAACAATTGAACGTCTTTTGTTTTTTCAGTTTTTCACTTGACTTCATCAAAATGGATCAATTTGATCATCCATCATTTTCTACACAAATACCTAATTCGTCTCAATTCATTGAATCATCTCTATCAGCAACTCTTCTCGGCTCCATTTCACAAAAGAAACGCGGTGAGGCTTTTTCAGCGGATGAAGATATGCATCTTGTTTCATCATGGTTGAATTTTCATCATGGTTGAATATACCATCTGCAAGATAATACCCCATTGTATAATTATGACCATTGATTGAGTAATTTACTGATGGAGCACGTCCTTCAGCTAAGTCTTTGAATAATGGAGATCGATCAAGCACGTTGATGTCATTGTGGGATCCTGGTAACCCAAAAAACATATGCCGTATCCAGAGATCATATGAGGCCACTGCTTCTAAGATTATTGTTGGTTCTTGGGCATGACCAACATACATCCCTTTCCATGCCACTGGACAATTTTTCCACTTCCAGTGCATACAATCAAGACTTCCCAACATTCCTGGAAACCCACGTTGTTCACCTTCTGCTAAAAGTCTAGCAATGTCATTTGTGTTAGGAGATCGTAAATATTCATTGCTAAAAATTTCAATCACTGCACGAACAAACTTTTTCAAACTTTCGATTGCAGTGCTTTCGCCAATTCTCACATACTCATCAATAGAATCACCGGATACTCCATAAGCTAGCATTCGTATTGCTGCACTGATCTTTTGTAGTGATGACAAACCGAGGACTCCAGCACAATTTCTTTTCTGGACAAAATATGAATCGTGTTGTTCCACTTAATTTTTAATACGCAGAAATAGAGGGCGATTCATTCGAAACCTCCTTCGAAATTTATCTGGAGGATATGTGGAAGTTTCAGAAAAATAATCATGAAAAAACCTATCATGACCGGCTAATCGATCGCGCCAAATTGTTGCGTGACCTTTGATGGAGCCACAACGCCCAGATTTTTTATGTCTTCTCTTTGCAATGGCTACCGCTGCAATCATCTCAATTTCATCATCATCAGATGACGAATCTGACAACATCTTTATCTTAAAGTTGCTAGCCACGAAGGAAACACAATGAGGAACAAGTCCATTCACAAAAGTCTATTTCATAAAGAGTTTAAAGTATAAAGAGTTGAAAGTATGATGAATCTGACAGCATCTTTATCTTAAAGTTGCTGGCCATGAAGGAAAACAATGGGAAAAAAAAATAGTTAACTGGCGGAAGGTTGAGAAGTCCATTCACAAAAATCTATTTCATAAAGAGTTAAAAGCTTTCAAAAAATTAGAGGTTGAATAAATATTTTAGAGGGAAAAAATAGAGGGTGATTAAATTTGTTGGAGTGAAAAAAATTGGAGGGTAATTAAAATAAGTAGAGTGAATCATTGGAGGTTAATTAAATTTGTTGGAGGAAAAAAATGGAGGGTAGTTAAATTTGATAGAGGGAAAGATTTGATTAAAATAATGTTAACTTGTTCTAATTTGATGAGTCTTTTGGAGGAGATTGAACTTTTCTACCCACTTATTTGCCACATTAGTAAGTAAATTAAAATTTGAAGAGTAAAATTTAAATAGTCTTTTGGAGATGCTCTTAGAAGGCCAGGCAAGTGGCAATAGGCTTTGTCGAAGTAGTTTTATATTGTGTTAGATTAAGTTTATTTGAACCATTCATTAACCTATTGATTTTTTCTCTGTAAATTTTTTTTAAGGGGCACCTTCGATTTTTTATTTTTTTTTTCGCATTGCTTACTTGAACCCATCCATTAACTTAATGATTGTTAAATCATCCTAATCAAGTCCAAGGAAGAGGATCTCATCCTAAGTCTGGCAGAAAGAAAGAAAGACCTATTATGGGTCAAAGAAGAGAAGCTCATTTTAGTCAAGCCCAGGTTGATGATCCTACGTACTCCTAGTCTGAGAAGATCAACATTTTTTACTGGAACGGTTGAGTTTGTCGCTAGCAGAAAATCTTGAATGTTTTTATGTACTCCCTTAATCTTAGGTCGAAAGATGTGGTAAGAATTCAATAATTTTTGTGTCAAAGGTCCAAAAGAATAAACTGCTAAAAGTTAATGAATTCACATCCTAATCAATTGAGGATCTAACCACATTCTGTATGATATAATATCACAGTGAATCAAAGCTTGGTTGCCGACAGGAAACAAATTTGGATTTAAACTATTGGGAGCAATGATGATTAGCATCAAACCAACATCACCATAATCTCCCAATAAGTCGTCGCTAATGGTTAAACTACACAATCGTAGTTTTGTGAATTAATTAATTTTAAGCAATTGGGTCATGCATGGTTCAAAAAGAAGTGAAAAAAAGAAGAAGGAAAAAACAGGTCATGATTAGACCCATTTTGCCAAATTTCTCCAAACTCTCTTTGGATTGAATGAAAACAACCCATTAACCAATCAACACCGCCATTTCAGCCTTTACCTTGCGCTGATAATGCATTGGCCGTATTTCATCATCTAAAACAAAATTTCTTTCAATTGACCCCCACCCGGTAAACAATCCAGCAAATTGAAGTAATCAATTCATGTTTTGAGGAACTTCAATGATTACTTTAAACAGTTATCAAATTGTATCAAGCAGGACTTGACACTTAATAGACTTTTGATTTGTAATCTGGAAAGAGTTTCTAAAAAATGTAGATAAATATAATTTTAATTTTTCAAAGAGGGAAAAAATACTTGTATTTATATTACAGTTAATGTATCAGTTTCATAAAAATTATTCCATCAAAACTGTTTGATTCGTGACGAGTGACAACTACCGAAGAAGACAGGTCACCAACAAATAAACTTTTTCTTTTAGATTCTCAATCTATTGTTGCATTAGCATCACTACATGACCAAATCCTACCGACACATGGCTAATTATTTTAAACATATGTTAACCTCAATCTATTGTCTTTTTCTTGACCAATATTGCGGTTGGTTTATTCTATGGATCTTTTATTGTATAATATAACATGATGGGACTATATATCTTATTGAAATTATTCGCTGTTGATATGATAGAGCAAAAAGTTTGGCTGTAACACAATAATATTATTGTAATCTAAAATTCTGATTTTAAAATGTGTGAATGTTCATGGAGCGTAAAAAAATACAGTTAGATAATTAGAGTTGATATTCAAAAAATGAGAACTTCTCTAATTCACTCATTTTCATTATTAATATAGCTAAAATCTCATCTCATAATGTCATTTTTAAAACACTTGTTTTCGTTTGTTCCAAAAGTATATCTCCTTTTTCATAGTACAAGATAGGGTTAAGCATTGACAATTCGTGTCTTCGGTCGGCAAAATCCCAATCAATGAAGTGATACTAAAATTTTTCCATTATTCACCATAAAAGTCATTCCATCCAAAGCCTCTGAAGAATTGGGGGGGATGAAGGAATAGACTTTCCTGACATCACATCCAAATTTGCCAGCACAGAGGCCCAATTATAGGGTACTCTCTTATCACATCAAAGTGCAATAATTCATAAGCACTAAAAAACAAGACAATATATCAGCAGCCAATGAAAGTTTTTGGAGAACCACTATTCTCTTTTTTGGCTTATTTATCATAATAGTTGAATTAGTAGAGAGTAGAAACAACACTTACAATAGCCAGTTTCTAGCTGCCACTCTTCCAAGTGGTTCAGTCTGCAATTGCACAAATCACAAATTCAACACATTAGGGCTGGGACTGGAGCCTACACTGCCCTTTGGAAGGTTGTAGACTTACTCAGTCAAATTCATAACCATTGTCACATGGTAGACTCATGGGTTTCATTCACAACATTATAATAAATGAGAAAAAAATATATTGAAAAATAACTAATTCTTTTCTTGTACTCTATGAATATATTTTTTTAAATTTTTTACACCTCAATTAGGTGACACTTGCTCATTACTCCATCAGACAATCTAATTTATGAATATTACAACTAATCATCGAGATATTGCTTGAAAAGTATGATATTATTCACAAAACAAATTCCTCTAATATGCACAAATTACAAATTCAACACATTGCGCGTAGCAGCACAACTGCTTCACTCCCTTATTCTAGGAAAATTCTTTTAATAAAAAGGGAGTGGAGCAGCTGTCCCAAACAAAATTTTAAAATCTTGAATTCAAGATTGTGATGGATACTAGATGATTCAATCGGTAACTATTTTCATGAGCAATACAAAAAATTTGGGATTCAAATCACACTCGCATAAGATTGAGTTAGTTTATATATAAAAACTGGATGAACTCCTTATCCCTCCCCACTTATATTAACAGGTTAGAAATCCAAATCTTTTATTTCCACTCAAGATTTATCAAGTGAACTAGTTGGCATTCATCGTTGGGTTTTAAATGAAAGTTTGTATGCAACACATAAGAAATGTTAATGCGATGGAAGAGGATAAATTTTAGGTGGTGGCACAACTGTTCCATTGAGGACTTTCACAAAAGGGCAAGCAAACCCAAAGCACCTTTCTTTTATAAAATGGAAGGACCACAACACCGAAATTCACAGCGCCATTCATTATGAGCTCATACTTCTCGTTGCTACTTATCTAACTCTTTCTGATCCACTCATTCCTTCACCCTTTGGATTGAGTCATCATCAATGAATCAGCCAAAATATCATACAACGCTTTTGGTTTAAGCTAAGGTCTGACATTGAGTCAATGGCGACTTTACATTTTGGAATTTACGAATGTGAGACAATTTTCAAAGTCGAGGTACCTAATAGATACGACGTATCAGCTATGGACGATTATATGGGACAAATTAGAAGATCAAATCTTACTTGTATAATCAAAAGCCCAAAGAGAAAAGCAAACGCCAAGGCTCGTTTCAGCTTGCAGGAGTAAAATTTACTAGCTATCTGCTGGTACAAAGCAAACTCCAAACAATTAAGAAGAATAAGGCATCAGAAAAAAATTATTGAAACAAACCCAAAAGGAGAATCTTATAAACAAAAGCTTGACATATTTATTCACATGGACTAAACTCGTAAAATAACCTGAGGCTGAGAATTTGAGGAAGAGAATTTACAAAATGGTGATTTGAGGAGGATGAGTTGCATTGACAACCAAGATGTAGAATTTACAAATGGCCGAGACATTGGGGCAGAAGCCAATCTCTTTAGGCTGTGTGCGTAAGATTAACAGTCCTCTTCAGTCTCTCAAGAATTCCAGTAGCCTTTCTCTTGGCCCTTGCAGTTCCATCTTGGGCTAGCTTTGAAATTGTTCCGTGCGTACTCTCTTCTTCTCTCATTGCTTTCCATTTGGTTCGATCACTCAAACAGATGGTGTGGAGTATTGCAATGCAATTTTCCTTATTGCGGTTACAAGTACTCTCCCTAATAATGCGAAGCATGCAAGAAACTCCCCCAAGATCTCCAATTTCCTCGACAGCCCTGTGATTAGTCGAAAGCATTGCCAGTATAGCCAATAACTCATCTACATGCACACCATCCATAATTTTCTTCAGTATAACACTTACTCCACCATCACGCACAGCTCTTGCTTTGTTTTCATGAGTAATACATAGATTAAAGATTGCAGAGGCAACATCTTTCATTGCTGATTGATGGCCTTCGTCTAAGAGGTCAATGAGTGGTTTTAGGGCACCGGATTTTCCAATAACTTCCTTGTTGGAATCAAGAGCTGATAATGTGAAAAGGGCCGCAGCTGCATTGCTCCTTGTTTCAATGGTCCCTGATCTTAATGCATCCATCAGAAGAGGAATTACCATGGGGGTTTCAGTAACAAGCTTCTTGTTGTTATCATGGATAGAAAGATTCAAGAGTGTTGTTATCACATCTTCTTGAAGATTGGGGTTTATTCCATTTTTACACTTGCTTTCAGAGAGAGGACTCAGCAATTGAGGTATGGCATCACGAGACTCACCAAAAAGTGCCCGAAATGAGGGCATCCGCTTTGTCAACAACCGAAGCTCCTTTGCAGCTTCAGTCTGATCAGGAAGTGTTGCGGACATCTTCTTCAGTAAAGAGAGAAAATGGTCACGATCTGCTTCCGTTATTCCTTCTTCATTAATGTACTGAACAGAGTTGGGCAATTCTATTCCCTGACTCCTACACCATTGTGATATCATCTCACGAATAAGGTGATTAGGAGTAAGGATTGTGTGAGATAGAACTTGTTGGGTTCGTGGGCATGTCCGGTTTCCTGCTTTCAGCCATCTCTGTATATATGGCCTGTCAAAAGTCTGTACAAGAAACAAATAACAAATAAAACAGTCAAGAAACCATGAAGAAAAGCATTAAACAAGATTCACATGATGACCAATTTCATTCACTAAAACTAAACAAGAAATCAACAAAAGAAATGAAGGAACCCAAATTAACAACAATTAAAATCTACGATTGTAATTTTGCGAGGTTCTTCAATACTAGTTAAATAAATCAGTTAATTAAATTACCCTTGAGCAGCAAGTATAGTATAATTATGACATCATAAATGTGTGAATACAGAATACAATAAATTTTTGGGAATTAAGCAATTGCTACTTTCAATTCTTAGGTCACAGTACATTCTTCAGAATGTTTTAATTTCACCAACCACCACCAGATATCAGAACCTTTTTACTGGTAATGTACTTAATTTTTTTTTTCTTTTTAACCAAAACAAGAAAGCAAAATAAACTCACATTGTAAAGAACAAAAATTTTATGCAACATTTAGCTGTGGAGAAAAGAAAGTTCAAATTTTGAGCTAATGCGACGAGTCCAATGGGAAAAAAAAAGGCTAAATAGAGTGAAGAATTCATTGTTATTAGGTATCAAATAACAGCATTATGAACATTAGAATGTTCAAAATTGATAATAGGAAAAAAAAAATGAACTTTTGTTTGGTTGACAAGAAAATAAATGAAAGAAATTGATTTTCACTATAAAAGACCTTATTGTATAAAACTCGCCAAGAAACCAGAAATTTTCTTTAATTTTTTCTCATGTTTTCTCAGCAACCAAACAGAACAGCAAACCAAACAAATTTAGGCACTAACTAACCTGACCAGAAGCCAAAATAACTGGATCTCTCATCAACTCCTTCGAAAGCGGGCACTTAAACTCTTCAGGACACGACACCGTTTCGTGCAACTTCAGCGACAGCGATCTCTTCTTCGTCTTCAGTTCTTTTAAAGCACAAAGCGTGTCCCTGGCTTGGTCGATCGTTTCCGTACGATAATCCACGTCATCCACAATAAGCCTCACTAATTTCTGCAGCTCTTTCTTTAACTCCGTCGCTTTCGGCATCACCGTCGGATCGGAATCGAATACCCCGGTCTTGGCCATAAACAAAATGGATCAAATCAGCGCCGTCGATTCGATAGTAATATAAATTTAATAAATAGATAAATAAACAAATTCAATCTAATTGTTGCCAATAATGGCGAAACAGAGAATTAGAATCAGAATGAGAATGCTCAGTCTCATTATATTTTCAATTTTAGTTTTTTTTTCCTGCTCTCTTTCTCTCTCTTCTGCTTCTAATTCTACGAACCGTGTGGTAGAAAGAAGGAAACAAATACCACTCACTCTGTGCTAACAACACTCTTTCTCTGTACACATTTTATTTTCAAAATTTAAATTTTTTTTTTATATATTTTTGTATATTATTATTATTAATATTAGAGTAATGATATAGCCACAAACTCTTGTACAAATTTATTTTGTACAAACTAATATGGCATGATAAGATTGGTTGAATTAAATATCACTTAGTCCACATGATTTATTTTTATTATTTTATATTTTCATTTACCCAATGAATTAATGCCACATTAATTTATACAAAATAAATTTATACAAGAGTTTGTGGATGTATCATTACTCTTAATATTAATATCATATAAGAGTGGCGCAATATTTTGGCTAGGTTCTCTTCTCTCTAGAGTTTCCTTCACACGCCTCGCTTTAATGGGTCAGCTCTGCCGCGTCTCTTTTATCTCTCCGTTTGTGTTATATGCTGCCACGTTGACACTGTGATGGTAGCATAAAGTTAATGTACAACCGCATTTTATGATCAAATTAATTTTTGGCTGTCCCAATTTGATCATATAAATATATTGAAAAAATACTTCTCTTTTTGTAACATTTTATTAAAATAATTCAAAGATTGTAAGGGATTTTTTTGACCCCAAAACTTTCTTCTAGACCTCCTTTAAAATTAACCAAAATTTGAACTAAAAAAAATCCTTGATTGTCTAGTTTTCTATTTTAATGTAAAATTACAAAAAAAAAATTGAGTGATTTACAAATTGTATTTTTAAATGCAGCGTCAGATTTTTTCCTTGATTTTACGTATAATATCTTTATGAAGAAAAAATCGTAATATAATAATTTTCCATATACATAATTGTGACATATAATTTATATTTAATTAATTTTATCCTATGTGTAGTTCAATCATTGGACTATAATTATGATGAATAATATAGTCAATTAATACCTTATAAATTGTAATCAATAAATAGATGACATATTAGTTGGAAAATAAACTATATTAAGTAGGTGTCATGTAGGGTTGGCAATGGGACGGAATGGGATGAGATTTACCAATCTCAGTCCCATCCCATATATGCAAATGTGATAAAAAAAAAGGTCATAATCCTATCCCTATATTTTTTTTGGGACAAAAATATGTTTCAATCATGTCCCAAAAGAGATAGAATTCTGCGGGATCCCATCCCAATTGAAAAAATTTTCATTCTTAATCGGTAATGAGACGGGATGGGACGAAATTTGTCAATCCCACTCCCGTTCCGCATATGTAATTGGGATAAAAAAATATCTCAATCCCATTCCTAAATTTTTTTATGAGACAAAAATATGTCCCAAATGGAATGGAATCCCGCAGGATTCCATCCCATCGGAAAAAATTAACATCCCTAATGTCATGATACACGAACGAAAATATTACACATTCTTACATGTAATGAATTTTTTTAAAACATAATTTCATAATTTATCAGAAGATTTGGCAGCATTAGCTATTAAAATAAAAATAATAAAAAATTTAATAATAGCTCAGCCAGCCTAAGTAGTTCCCACCAAAAACAATAATAAACAGGGACTTGACTAGCTTACAGAATTAAGTGTGGGAGGGGTAGAGAAAATGGAGGGACCCATGAAGTCCGACATGTACGCAACACGGACTCCATGGCAGTTGCAGCTGGCATGACGCGTGGGGAAAGCCGAAGCTTTGTTTTTATACTGATCTAGCGTGGCATGGTCATGGACAAGGGAACGCTGACGGCTATCAGTAGATCCAATTAAAGTCGGGCTGCTACGCGAGAGTTCTTGTTCGTATGTATCAGTTTCTAGAATTGTTATCATGCTCACGGGAAAAAGGTTGATGTAATGTATTTTTTTTTCACGGCGGCAGGGCATGTGGAATTGCGAATAAAGACGCGTGTCATGTGAGAATGTAGAAAAGTAGGGCTCGAGTTATTCTCTGCATGATATCGGCGGCATGGGAAGGACCTGAGAGGCAAAGAATAGGTGGTCTTCAGCACAGCTGGTTTTGGTGATCTCAGCCAATTGCATTTGAGTTTTATGGTCTTCAGTCAAAGGTTTCTTAAATTGTTCGGCGGAAGCCATCAAGCCGTCAACTTTGAAAGAAGTAATTGAGTGGAAAAAAAGGTAGAATGAATGCAAACGACGGTGCTTTCGGTAATTTTCTTTTGATTTGATTTAAAATTACTTTTTTTCATTAATAATATTTAGTATTTACTTGAATTATATTTAGTAAATGCATTAATGAAGACTCCATTACATGTGGTCGCTTAGATTCATCAATGCAACCATGTATTTGTCAAAATGGATCGTTAAATTCGGTACTAGAGGTCACCCAACAAAATCCTATTCACACTTAAATATTTTAATTGATTTGAAAATAGTGAATTTTATACGTAATGTTAAACTTTTTATATTGTACTCTTGACATACTTTTTTATATTTTACTCTTGACATTTTTATTCCAAACAGCGAGAAGATATTCATCTATTGAGTCAATTTCATAAATTTTAAGTCTATTAATTAGTATATTTCGTTATGTATGAATCCCAAATCTCAATTGAAATGAGTAATTTAATACGAATTGAGCGATGTCAAATTAGCATTAATTGTTAACAACTTTGATTTTTTTTTTTTTATAAAAACAGCCATCGAAAATAGAAACACAAGAAAATGCCACCTGAGAAAAATATGTGGCTTATACTTTTTCATGAAAAATATTTTTCCAAAAAAAAAATTACAAACATTGTTATGGAAGACATTTATAGTTTTATCTATCCAAACTAAACGTTGTAAAACGTGTTAAAAATCCATGTTTGCTTAAAAATAAAAAGTCAGAAATCAAATACTCTAAAAAAAATATAATCAACCTTCTCTTATTTTGTTTACTTATTGGTTAAAAATAAAAGTGATAATACAACTATAAATTCTTGTACAAATTTATTTTATACAAACTGATGTGGTATTAATTTATTAATTGAATGAAAATATAAAATAATAGAAATAAATCATGTGGGCTAAGAGATATTTAATTCAACCAATGAATTAATGTTATATCAGTTTGTATAAAATAAATTTATATAATAATTTGTGGTTATATCATTACTCTAAAAATAAAGTGATTGAAAAATACTAATTATGAAACTCAATTAAAAAAAAAACTTGAAATCAACACAAACGAGATTTTGAAAGGAAAATGGCAAAACTTAAGAAATTAAAAAAAAAGAAAAAAAAAGATTCATCATGTTTATTTAACTGTCCGAAGTCTCCGATCCGCAATCAAGAAGCTGTTGGATGAAAAATCAAGCAAAGGTCGGTGAGATTCCGCCGAAGGCCTAAAAAGAAATTAAAAATTAAAGCTTAATTGAGTGTCGAGGAAGGGAAGGCTCGAGATTAAAGTCAAACCCCAACAGTGAGTCATAAAAATTGATCAGTTTGAAAACACTACCTGTAGGCACATGCATGTTTAATTGTTTATATTCCCTTTTACTGTTCAATTACAATCCTACCCTTAACTTGGCCCCTAAGTTTGAGATTAAAGCGCACCCACCAAAAAGTAATCAATCCAATCAATGGCCTAAACCGAGATTTGCTCCTTCAATTAGATTCTCAAACACCGAAAAGTTTCACTGTTAAGAGTGGATTGTACTTTCCTTTCGCTGCAAATGGATCAGATGCTTCCACTCTCAAAAGTCTTGCATGTAATGTATTTTCAAGCCAGACTCGTGAATTTTTGAGATCGTTGATTTCAATAAGGCTCGAGCACTCCGAAATCCGAATAAAGAATTAATTAAAATTTAAATTGAACTATTTTGCTTTCTTTTTTTTTTTTCATTTTGGCATGAAACATATTTCAACATGCGCGTTGGTACATGTAGGAAGTGCAGATATGGTTATTATTTCGTGCGTGTCAACTTCTACAACCTGTACTTAATTGCCTTAAGCATGATATATTTTCTCTAGAAGGTAATGTTTTGTACGTCTATCAACTTGTGCAAATTTGACCAAATAATAAGTTGTGCGCATTGAGAGGAGAGGTGAGGTTTATTTCTTAAATAATACAATAACATAATAAAAATTAACTCTCATAAGACTAACAAGCACCCACTGTTATTATATGAAAGTTCTCATAAGGTTATTTTTTAAAAAAATTGTATTGCGTATGTACATGTTGTTAAGAACCATATATAGTCAAAATATGTTAACTTATGATTTTATATTTCATCAACAACAAACTCGTTTTACAAGTTTGAACTTAACGATTTGATGGAGTAATTTTTAAATAATTTTATTTAACTACCAATTCAAGTTTGAATCTTTAAAGTTATAAAGGTCAAATTTAACTATTATTATATCTTCCTCTCTTTTTTTTAAGCCTCTCGAGCATGTATGTGAAATTGTACACAACTTTAAAATTGATTGAGACGAATATTTTATAAGAAATCATATAATAATAATAATTATAAGAAGGTTAGACTCAAACGAGTACGAAAAAGAAGACGATGGCATCATCACAATCAATCACAGAGGGATGGCACTGTTGAAGTGTCTAAATATGCTTTTGGCGGGAGACATGGGAACCCAAAGACGAGGGTTTGTCGCCATTCCCGCTATCTTTAGCATGATTGTTTTCTCGGCGATCCATGATAATTAATGAGGATCACCCATCGCATCGGCATCACATCGCTCTCCCGCTTTATTGGTTGTTGCGGCATCAGCTTTTTTGAGGTGTCCGGTGGGGCCATTCTCTCCTTACAGCCAAAATGCCAACTTGGATTCCCGTCCGTAAGGTCACTTTAACAGGGCGTCGTCGTAGACCCACGTCTCTTGCTCTGATGCACCCAGCATGGCCAACTGGCTCATGATCTGCTCGCCGTTTGGGGTGAAATGCGCAATTTGTGTCAGAAAAATCAAAAGTACCATATAGCATAATTCCCAATTACCAAATGGACGTGGTGCTCCAATTTTCCCGCGTGACAAAAACCGAAATGACGATAGAATTATTACTACTGTTTGAAAATGGATTAAATATAAAAGTTTATTTATATTCAATACGATAAGTTCCAAACTAATAAACAAAAATTAATGCTTTAGAATTTCTTTCTACTAAAAAGGTCACGTCATATTTTTCTGAATATTATTAGTACGAGTGGGCATAAGTTAAGTTCGGACAAGTTGGGATCTCTAACCCACCAAAGACGCCTAAAGTACGGGCTTTCGTGGCCATATTAGGCGCATTCAAAGGTTCATTTTCTTATTTTACTTAAAGATATCCTTCAATTATTAAAAACAAATTATTGAAACAATTAAATATAAAAACATAAACGCACACAAAGTTTAAAGCCTCAAAATAAAATTAATTTACAACAAACACAATGCTCTACAAAATTCATATGGTAAACAATTTTTCAAGTTTTATATTTATATTTATTCTTTTATTTAATTTAGTATTTCTTTTTCTAATTAAAATACTCAATAGTATGGAAAATAAGCTCAATTGAGTTGGAAAAGATTTACCCAACCCAACCTTGTGTCAATCCCTCAATTTTATTGGGTACAAATGCATAATTTTATAATAAGAGAATCTGAAGGTAAGCGATAAGTTAAAAAAAATAAAGAATGCATATTTTAATATATTAGAAGATAAAATATAATGTATTAAATGGTATATTTTTAATGTATATTTTAACTTATGTAAAAAAAAACCCTTATTGTAAAAGTTGAGGCTATTTGCACTTCAAAACTTACTTCAACACTCGAATTTTAATAATTTTTTATATTATTAAATTAGCCTCGATGTAATTCACTATTAAGGACAATTTAATAAAATATAGTTTAAAAATTTTTTTTATCCCAAACTTCATATTTTATTTACAATAAATCACATCAACAATGAAAATTGAATCAATGTTCACGTTGAAACGCTTCTTTTACTTATGGACTAAACCTTTTTCAAATTTTATTTTTTTTTGGTTGATAAAATTATTTGGAAAACATCAAGTTACATGTTCCATCTTTTATAACTGAAACAAAAGTAATAAAAAACAGTGGTGGAGGAAGAACAATCCACTCCAACATAAGAAAATGAAAGAAAATCAAAGGATAAGATTTGTTTTAAATTTGCTTTCTGATATTCACTGTATCTAATCCATATGCTTTCATAGGCTTGAAAAACAAAATTAAATTACCTCATTAAAGAGAAAAACAAACAAATATCAAGCCTTATTATGAAAGGAAAATAAAAGTCTAATTATAATGGAAGAAAGTTAGATATTTTTATTTGTGATGATGAATATTTTATTGGGTGTAAAGAGGAATGTTTTCAACTGATTTTGGGGTAGGAAAAGTTAAACCAATCTAACAATAAATTTATATTTTTGGGGAGAGACTTAGTTTATGTGCGGTGTATCTAAGATTTGAGGAGGTGAGAAAGGAGAGAGAGAATAATGGTGAAAGGTTTAACCAGAGGTATCCTTCGAGATGGGCTCCACACCCGCAAAAGTGAAATGGAGGTTAGAGGTGGCTCACACTCCAACGCCTTAGCAAACTCAAGCTTTTATGGTAAAGAGAAGCTTCTCCGTAAATTAGGGTTTAAGGTTGAAGAAAACCTATTTTTGAGTGTGAGTGTTTTGGGCGAATGAGAGCATCATGGAGGATGAAACATGGCGCCTTTATATATGAGTACCACGCATACCTTTTTTTAACGTCCTTTTACCTCTTTATAATTTTTCGTTATCTACACGTTCGCGGCGTATCTCATCTTTTGGAAACGAGGCGGTCCAGATACCTCTGCAGGCCGGGTAGGCCCTGGGATGTCCTTCACTTTTGGTAGCAGGCAGTCTCCCCTTTTGATACGACGTTTCGATTCCTAATTACAAAATCAAATAATATCTTTTGAGGCGGAGACGCGTTTCTCATGGCGGATATTTTGGAAGATTCTCGCATCCGCTCGAGTTACCCTATTTGTATGTACTCATATTATAGACTTCTAATTGTCGAATCGTTCCATTGGTCGACACGTGGCGCTTTACTGCCTTTCCTATTTTTCCCTCAAACAAGGAAACAAGGTAATTTAAGAAATGGTTAATGAGAATAACGTAGGAGTTTGAAAAAGTATTCGAAGTAAAAATTAATAATTTAAAATTATTAATTGAGTGTATAAAGTAAATGATGTTGAAAATAATCAAATAGATTTTAGAATACAAATAAACCCACCCATTGTAAAATTACTGAGAGTCATATTTTTTTATTCTCGATCAGTTCCATAACACTAATTAGCCTTATCTTGATCCCATATTTATTCTCACGATCCAATGCTAATATTCTATTAACTGAATTCATTTATTGCAGAATCTTGCGCTGAAGATTACACCTTAAAAATGCACGTATTAATCTCACATCATGTGATATTCTGATTCATCACCGCATCATTTGATTTCTTTCTTTTAAGAAACAAACTCGATTGGTGTTAAATACTTAATCTTTGTCGCCGCCAGCACATAATTAACAATTAATGGAGAATGCTGCCTGTTGAGCGAAATTCCACGCCATACAACGTAGGATATTAACACAAAAATTTAAAGTACAATGGCATGCATGTGGAATGCTTAATGCGAAGATTAGATAAGATTTGGATAATTTTAAAAAACATTAATGGGGATATGGCTGTAGATCATATGTAATCTTCATTAAAATCTTTCACTGCTATTTTCCTGATCATCTTCAACCTCGAAGAATCTAATTCCTCATGCAGCGGGGAGCCGATCCTTGTGGAATCTTAATGATATACCATTTGTTGTAAGTCAACGGAGACACAAACTCAAGTCCGACATTTGGGTAGTCTATATATATATATATATATAATTTTGAATAGATCTTAATTTTTTTGAAGTTTGAATGGGTCTAAATATAAATATTTAATTGACATATTTTTTTATGAGTGATGATATAATCATAAACTCTTGTACAAATTGACATGTCATTAATTCATTGGTTCAATAAAAATATAAAATAATAGAAATAAATCATGTAGCCCAAGAAATATTTAATTCAACCAATTTTATCACGTCACATCAGTTTGTACAAAATAAATTTATATAAGAATTTCTTGATATCTCATTACTCATTTTTTATAATATCTGAATGTAAATAGTATTATTGTTGTTTTTATAAATAAAATACATTTTAGACATAATTATTTGACATTTATGTCCTTATAAATTAAATTTAAAAAAAATTATATTTTATAATTTAGTAAATAAGTATATGTAAAAGGAGATATTTTTAGAATATAATATTTACTGTTCATTAGACTTTTTTCATTCAAATAAAAGTCACAAAAATTTATTTTCTTTATTCAAATGTAAATGTACGAATATTAGACATCAATTATAAAAAGTAAAAAGTAAATTTTTTAAAAGAATCTTAAATTAATAAAATTTTAAACTTTCATATATTTAACAAATAAATCCTTAGTCATTTACTCCTTTTCAATAGCAAAATCGAATTTATGGTGAATCAAAGACAAGACCACAACGACGACACAACTTTAATGAGAAATAGTTGATTTTACAGCTCGTGAATTTTGCATTAAATGAGCGAGTGGCTTGTAAGAAGTATAAAATGGGGAAATTTACGAAAATAACTATAAATATTTTGTTATTTTCACAATTAACCCTCTCAACTTTTTTCTATCAACATTAGCAAAACAGAAGCTTTTCTCCCCAAATTACCCTTCTTTACAGACCAAAAGCAACATTGTTTCACCCATATCGTCAAACCAAATGCAGCTTTCCACTCTTGAATCATCAGCCAACGACAACTTCAAAAGACAACGGTAAAAGTGAAATCCGATCATAATCTATCCGGATCCAACACTAATCGGCATCACTTAGTGGTACGAGTTATTTTCTGAACTTGCTGAACTGAGTCGGGGGTGAATCTGGCGACAGACTGCCTATCGCACCAAGCTTCGGGCGACAGGTGGCCTGTCGCACCAATCATTGGAGATTCATTAAAACTGTATTATTTTGATAGGGCTCAAATAATTTTTTTTTAATAATTTCAGGCTTAATGGATTCAGTTGTACTTGAATTGTGTTACGATGGTTGGTGGGAGACATTAGAGGATGGCCGTATGGAGTATGTGAATGGTAAAAATCGAGTTTTTTTGGTTGGGAAAAATTGTCTGTTTGATCAGTTATTGGCAAGAGTAGACGAGGTGTTACAAATAAACCTTAATGAATATAGTATCACAATGAAGACAACTTTGAGGTCTAGCAACACATTATATCGTATATGTGCACTGCCCATGGATATATGTGATGATGAAATGGTGAGGGTTGTGTTGCATATGGCATCCGACGTAGCCAATTTTGGATGTATTCCTATTCGTGACCACATCACCTCGAGTTCCGAGTGAAGGTATTGAGCCACATGTCGATACAGAAACTTCGTTTAGAGCAAATATGTCTGGCCCCGATAATGATGAAGAGGTGTTGCCAAGGACAATATCGCTGCAGCAATATTACTCTTTAATCCACGACAATTATGACAACATTGATGATAATGGCGTTACGTTACAGGATGTTGGAGCAACGGTATTTCCTATAACGACGTCGTTGGAGCAACGGTATTCTCCGTATCACAACAATGATTTTCGGGACAATGATGATTTTCATAATGAAACAGATGGGGGTAATGTTTGTGCAGAACCTTCTAATAATACGAGGGGGGCACTCATTTCAATAATGATAGTGATGATAGAGGAGCTGGTCCTTCGAATGTTCTGTCGTTTCAGCATGAGGATGAGTGTGAAGACAATACTCATGTGAATAACAGAGGCAATAGACATATTCCTTTTATGGTTCGATCGAAAAGGAGAATTGACCCCCTTACAAGTCCTGCTCCAACTTTGCCTTCAAACATGGTTGCTCCAAGCTTTGTTAGCAGTTGTGACTCAGATGATATCAGTGTGGGTAAGCTATTTGCTAAGAAGAATAAGTTTATATTACAACTACGCAAGGTGGCCTTTAGAGATAAGTTTGATTTCAAGATTGCACGGTCTACTACGACACGTTTCGAGGCTCATTATTGTTCAGAATCATGTAAATGGCGTATTCGAGCAACTAGATGTTCAAACGAGCAAAATGTTCCTTAGGTGGTGAAGAGAATTGGTTGATGGACGTCATCAAGTAAAGAGCCGGGTTGTTGGTCATATTATTGTAGAAAAATATATTCAAGATAAGAGGATTTATACTCCCAATGACATAAGACCATATATGCAACAGGAATACGGTGTTCATTTAACATACCAACAGGCATATCGGGCGAGAGAAGTTAGTCTTGAAAAAGTTCGAGGCAACCCTGCAAAGTCATACAACTTGCTCCCTAAATACTCTCACGTACTAACTACAACGAATGAGGGTACAATCACTCACCTCGAGGAGGATGGAGATGGTAATTTCTTGTATTATTTTGCAGCACTCGGATCTTACATCAAGGGGTTTATGCAATACATTCGGTCTATCATTACTGTAGATGGTACTCATCTGAAGGGACTATATCGTGGAAGCATGTTCGTGGCAACATGTCTTGATGGTAACAATCAATTGTATCCGTTAGCCATTGGGATCATGGATTCAGAAAACAATGATGCTTGGGAATTGTTTATGATGAAGTTACATGGAGTGATTGGCGATAGACCTGAGTTAGTAATTATCTCTAATCGATGCACTGCCATAAGGAGAGCCGTTCTTAAAGTATTTCACAATGCAACTCATGGCGTTTGTTTTTACCACGTTAAAGATAACATTAAGTCACAATTTAGAATGTCCAAAGCTCTTTGGGATGAATTTGAGCCTGCCTTTATTAATGCAGCAAAAGCATATGGCCACGAGGAATTTAAGAGACAACTTGAAGGGTTGTGGATGATCCACTCGGGTGCGGCTGATTACTTAGAAAATAATGTCGGTACGTGTAATTGGGCAAGGTCTTAGTTTGAAAGTAGGAGGTACAACATACTTACCACCAACATCGCGAAGAGTGTTAATTCTTTCATGAGGGAACCTCGAAAATTTCCCATTACTCATCTTGTTGATCACTTTAGGAAAACATTGCAGCAATGATTTTATGATAGAAAAATTGTGGCTGAATCAATGACTACTCAGCTAACAACATGGGCAGATGAAATAGTCACTGAGAGGAGAACTATAACTGAAAGAATGATAGTTCGGCCGGTGTCTCCGCATCGATTTCAAGTTATAGGCGGTGGGCTTAAGGAAGGTTTGGTTGACTTGCAAAAGAGAACTTGCTCCTGCAGAGTGTTTCAGCTTGATCAGCTTGTGTGTGCTCATGCAATTGCGGTATGTCTAACACACCGGGTGGATTTTATTAACTTTTGCTCGGACTTTTACACTACAGAATCGTTGGCGATGGCTTATGCACAACCAGTGGAGCCAGTTGGTGATGTGCCTGATTGGAAAGTTCCAGATGAAATTCAGGAGATGCAAGTATATCCACCAGTTGAGGCACTACCACCTGGCCGTCGTAAAGAGCTCAGAATACCCTCGGCTGGCGAGGATGTTAACCGACGGACTGTAAGATGCGGGCGGTGTCATGAACTGAGCCATAATCGTAAGCGATGTAAGAATCCCATTGCGTCGACTCGAAGTTAGTTGTATTTTGTGTGTTATTCGTTGGTTAAAACTGTTATTGTTTTTTGTATTTCGTTGGTTAAAACTGTTATTATTTTTTGTATTTCGTTGGTTAAAACTGTTATTGTTTTTTGTGTATTGTACACTTATATGTCATAAAACTTTATTTTATTTTAAATATTAAAATGTGAGCATTAAAATTATATAAACTTAATGCACAAATTAAAATAAAAATTCAAATTTCAACATTGAAATTACTAAATAGGTTTACAATACAATATCGTCATTAAATATGTCAACCGCAATCTTCTTTCTAAAGTACTCGACATGACTAGCGTTAAACTCCAATCTAAGCCCGAACATTAAATACATCGTAACCATCAATACAAAAACACCGCAGTCGCCAATTCCGGGCTCTTGTTGTGGCGTGCTCTTAACTGCCATAACTTTCTAGGGGTCTGCACTCCGCAACTCAGGTCGGATGTTGTAGAAGCCAACATATTCCAACCATCGAGGGAATATAACTTCAAGTGGCTTGAATTTCAACTTGTACCTTATGTCGTTGCGAAATATGAGTAATGAGTCATAAACTCAGACTTTATTTTTTCGAAAGTCAACTCGTGCTAGTACCCAATGCGTGCCGTCCAAGTTAAGAGGGATAAGTAACTGTATATACAAATTGAAAAACATGTTCGTTATATATGAAATTGAAATACAACAAAGAAAAAGCGACAACTCGAATATTTTCATTATGAAGTATGTGAAATGCAATAAAATACATACCATATCGACATCCGTCATTGATTTGGACATTGTGTGCTGTCGCCCACAAAGATAACTATTCAAGCGGTCGTCGAATACCAATAAATCAACTGCACAATCCCCGTTATTCCATAACTGATTCAAGAACACCTAGTACATAGATAACCAAGAAATGCATAAATTAACAAAACTTAAAGGCAATAATTAAAAAAAATTAAATTGTATTTATAAGTTTTGTCGGCACGTTACCCAAACAAATGTGTCAGTATGTGTGACACGTTGGAGTAAGGCATTTGGATACTGCCGTTGTTTCTCGCTAATCAAGCAGAGATACTCGTGAATATGCTGTAGAGAAACATAAATATAACGATTTAAAAGAAAAATTTTATACACAAATCCACAACACTCAAAAAACTTCGAAAATATAAATACCTCATCACCTAGCCATCCCATCGAAGCTGTACCCAAAATTATTTGAAAGAATGGCCGTGGGTGCTGGACTCTCCGGCGGACTCTGATATAACCAGTAAACCATCGATCAAACTCAGCAAACAGACTAGAGTCCTCTAATCCTCTCAGTGGATTTATATCCACACTCGTACTCATGTCAATCGCATGCTCCATAATTTGGGGTCGAGGTAAAGGCCGGACGTTCTGTCCTCGCCTAACTGGAGGAATCATGTAAGGACTGTTATAAACATACGACGGTATGTACGCGCGGCCGAACTTACTAACGCCCGGAGGTACCTCAGTGAACACCTACACGCTCTCCCCACTAACATCCCCGTAGAAACTATACAATGACGTGGGCGTAGACAAATTTTGATTGCCCACGTCAGTATACACTCCATTGTCATCCGGGGCCTGTCCATTCGCCAAGAAGAACATATTAAACAACTATGAAATTAAAAGTTAAACGAACATAATTATTAAATTTAAATTTGCTCACCGCATACGAGCGTGTAGTGGGAGAATCCTTATTTGGACGTTTAGAAAATGTGTCGATGAAGCCAACAACGGTTTCTTTAAAATCTTTTAATTCTGACTTTATTTCATACACGTTACAATCAATCTTATCCAGCCGTCGTCGCATGTAATCATTAAACTGCTTTGTCCTCAACTATTACAAAAGAAAACAATAAAACTTTAGAATAGCAGTAAAAAAATAATGATTTATAAAGGAAAAATATCGTATATTATTTATAACCTCGTAATCCCGCGCCATCGAGTTGTCTGCTTGGTGGTCATCAACAGCCACCTCATTCTCAGAAGTGTCATGACGCTGCTCTGGTATTGGGTTTGGTATGTCGTCATGATCGTCATGCTCGTCTGATTGCCTTGTAACCGACGGCATTGCGTTGATTGAGGGTTGGTGCTGTATAAAGTATCATTTAAAATTAGTAAATGAAAAGTCAAAAGTTTCGATTAAAAAATTGTTAGTACTTAGAGTATACCGGCCTTATGAACCCAGTCTGGAATGCTTGGTAAGTAATCCTTCACAGAGAGCCAATATTTTCTGCTACTCTCATTTGAATTTGGCTCAAGAGTTTGTAAAACGTCCCCCCGCTATAAATTCAATTGAAAATTTTAAGTAAGTATACATAACTTAAATTTAGTAAAGTTAAAAAAATAAGTAATACATAACTTAAATTTAGTAAAGTTAAAAAAAATAAGTAATACATATTACTTACAAGACGAGATTCGTCGTTGAAAAATGAATAAACCTCCGCAAAGTTGATTCTCGAAGACGCCATGGGCTTCCATTGCAGAATGCGGGGAATCTTCTTCTTCGTTTTGACGACCCATGTTGATGGCAACCCTCCGATTACTTCGTAAATCCAAGCCTACAACAACCAAAGTGAAAAATCAAATAAAACAACTATCAAATATTTAATACTATAAAACTTATTAATAAATAAAAAAAACGCACCTGAACCCCGGACGTAAAGGCGTAAAGATTGTAGTTTTCAATGTTATGATCTGAATTTTCCAACCGAGTCCTCTTAAATTTCTCGTCTTTCTCAAACAGTGCATTGTCAAGACTTTCGTAAATCATTTCCCACGACAATAGACCCCATGGACGCTTTCGGAAGTACTGTATATCATCAACTTGGTCAAGTCAATCGAAATTGATTTGACAGTGATTTTTTCTTGCATTTAGTACTCTGTCCGCAAAATAAAACAGCCCAATCTTTAATGCGTCCATATCGTCTATTTCTTCAAATTTCAACTCCTTAAATACTGCATCAAATTCGTTCACATTAATCTTACGATGCACACCACCAAAATACGTATTCCGTAGCTTCTGCTCCATTTCATCATTTTTTTTATTGGTATCAACACCAAATGAAAGTCCAGTAACCAAACACCATTCGACAATTGACAAGCAAATCAAATGCTCACCAATTTGCAACCATAACTGATCCTCAAGGCTATCTTCTTCATGAGCCACTTGCCTCAGTAAAAGATTGTGCAAAATTACCCCACTAAATGAAAAACTTCGACACTCCAAAAAATGCCCAAATATATCCTTTTTTAACATACTCAATTGCCGCTTTGTTAATTTTTCCTCGATGGCTTTTACGACCGAAGATAACTTACACATGCTCGAAATTCGACCAGGAAAGTGATCGGCATAACGAAAATACATCTTGCCTACTTCGATATCTGGTGATTCTGATTTCGCCATGTATCTGTAACATTTATAAAATTATTACATTACATTTACAGAAAAAAAATTGACTCGTTAAAAAAAAAGGCCACTCTAATTTTTGGTGCGACAGCGGGGCGCGCATGGGCGACGCTGCTGCCTAGCGATGGGCGCGCGTGCGCGTCCTGCCCCCCTCCCTCCCCACCCCCAAAATTAATCCACAACACTCCAAAATCGAAAAACAATACTCCCAAACACCACCAACCACCACAAACACCACCACCATTAACATTATTCTCAAATTATAACCATTATTATTCTAAAATTTCATTTTAAATTAATGAAAATAAGAAAAATGACTAACCTAGGTTTTGTTGAAGGTTGTAGATCGTAGATCGGATGCCGGTGAGAGATGGAGCCGCCGCCGACGAGGGTTGATGTTGCCGCCGATGATGGGAGTTGGATCGGTTTGGGAGAGATGAGTGAAAGGGAGTGTTGGGGGAGAGATGAGGGAGAAGGGTATTTTGGTCTCAAAGGTTGTTTTATGACTAATGTTGATAGAAATATTTTTGGGAGATTAAGATGAAAAAAATCAAAACTTTAATAGTTATTACTGTAAATTTCCCTATAAAATGCCATCGTGTTTCAACCTCAATTGAGACATGCATTGGTTGGCGAAATCAAAGAGTTGCACGAGAACTCAATATGTTGTCGACTATTTTGATGGGCTTTTATGTAATGTGGTGGCAGACAACGGTGGTTCAGAGAATTTGAATTGGATTTCTTTGGAAAATGCCATTTGAAAAACATGGCCCAGATGGATTAGTCTGTATAGCCCATGTCTCGGCCCAGTACTAACTAGGCTTCAATCTTGTGCTGATTTTGGATCGAAATTTTTGAAGCCAGTGAAGCCCTCAAGACAAAAGTCAATAGGTCCACATACACACATCACGGGTGCTGATTAAAATGCTATCACATTATTAATCACACTCCAATATACAGTATTCCAAGCATACTCACATTTGTCTTGAAAAAAAAAAAATCGAATTCATTGTACTTAAAAAAAAAAATTACAGCAGTTTTATTATTAGAAAAATAAAAATTACAAGGTAAAGAGGTTGTAACACCAATTAAGAAACTTGATATTTAGATACACTACAGGAATCCTCATGTAAACTCTTACTAACAATTAGTAAAATATGCAACCGAATTTCAATATTTGAAATTATGAGAACATTCAAAATTAATAGAACTTTAATAACTTTTACAATTTTGCTAATGAACATATACTTCCCAAGGTGGATGACAAGTGATACAGTAATAACAAATAACAACATACGTCGAATCATATTCTAATTATAGATGAGTCCACTCTGTATCCACAACAATTTCCAAAATCATAATAGTAGCTTACATCTCATCGTAGATAGATGTTTTAGTACTCAAAAGCAAGACAAAGCAACCCAAAAAAAACAGCCATGGAATCCAAGTAGCGTGCCAGAAGATTGTATTAATCTAACTCATTGCACTTGATTGTTGACAAAAGGTGCATTTGGTGCACCGTATTCGACTAAATAAAATTGAATAGACCAAAGTGTCAATACACAATTTAGTCTCTCACGTCACATTAAATTACTTGATCAGCCTCCAGGTTGTTTTGGGGAGTTTGCAAATTTATATTCTAATCATACCACAGCTTAATGTCTTGAAGGTACTGATTGCTCCCCCTCTTTTGTATCAGTTATCTCCCATTCTTTTGTGGCGGTGTGCGACATTAAAATGAGAACAACATATGTGAAAAAGATATTTTATTTGGTTCAATATAATTTGACTTTGGCAACATTCTTGCTTCCCAAAAATAATTTGATGTAAATTCAAAGACACAGAGAGACGTTGTTGTTCTTGAAGATGACATTAATAGGCTTGTTTTCGTTATCTTCTGAGGAAAACGTTTATAGACTCATTTCATTGTCTCTTCATCTCTTGAATGTGACATTAGTACATTTCTTTTCTTGATTCCTGAAGATGACAATAATAAGCTTATTATTAATTAAAATCATTGTTTTGATTTAATACTTTTGTTGGTCTTAAAAACCTTTCTACTAAATAGAATGATGAGAGTACTTTACATTTGCTATTAATTTATACGAAAGGGCTTACTAAATATCATTTTTTTTTTGTTAACCTAAACAGCAAAGGGGTTTTATTAGATTATTCACAGGGGGGTTGAATGTTAATAGCAATTCCCTTATTTTTCTTTTAATTTAGCTGAAAGCCTGAAACCCAAAGCCTGAAAATAGCCGAAGATCCTTTTCGAAGGCCTTGCCCACCACTGAATATATCCGGAGTCGAGCTACGGACACCCCTTAATAAGTCTTTAAAAACCCACTTCCAGTATTTTACTACTTTTACCTTAAATAAACTTACATAAAAGACAAACATAATTCTCAATATAAAGTTTCTTTCTATTGCGAACTCTTGGCACCTACAAAATATCGAGTAAAAATTTTGCAGAAAGGAAGACCTATAAATCCATAACTTCTTCTTGAAAAAGTAAAGCTCAAGCTATCAATAATCTTGAGTATTTCAATTTCTTATGGGATTTCATAGGAAATTTGATTACTAAAGTGGCTCAAATTCTATGACATTGTAAGATATCTAAATCTTCCAAATATATTCACGGAGTAGTATTTAATTAAAAAATCACTTTATCTATATTGCTATTTCTAAAACAAAATGAATACAATGTAAACAATTGACGAACAATAATTATACACGGCTACAAACTATTGTACAAACTCTTTTGTACAACTTGAGTTGACAGTTAATGTTACACCAGCCACATTAACAAGTTAAATGATTCCAAGATAATGGCTTAAAAAGCTTAAACAGTAGAAGATTAAGTAAAAAACTTTTTTAGTTTTTAATTTATATTTTTCTTCCTTCACAACTTTGCGTTACATAGTTTTTCTAATGATTTCTCTCTATTTCACTGACGACAAAGTTCCTGTTCTTGTTATATTTTTTTTCCCTAAAAATAATTGTACGATAATTTGTATCTTTGTCCTTATTGCAATACAAATGTTATTGTTACTGTATAAAAAAAAAATCAACTAACGAAATGCTATTTATTTTGCTGCTGGAAGCAAAATTGTTTATTTATTTTATTAAAAATAATTTTTTTAATATTATTTATTTGATTTTATTTAACGTTATATAGTCATAGGCTTATTATTATATTTATTCTGTCATGAAACTAAATAATGTTAAATAAAATGAAATAATCAGTAATGAGTTTCAAAAAATTAATATTATTTTTAATAATATTTATTTTATTTTATATTATTTAGTCATAGCTTATTATTATATTTATTTTTTAAAATTAAATAATATTAAATAAAATAGAATAAGCAATTGTGAGTCCTAAAAATAAATATTAATTTTTAATATTATTTATTTTATTTTATTAAAAATATTATTTAATATTATCTAGTCATAGACTTATTGTTATATTTATTCTTTTAGAAAGTTAAATAATATTAAATGAAATAAAATTACATATTAGTAGATCACCAACCAAAGCACATAAATTTATAAATAAAAAAGTAAATAATATTAAATAAAATAAAATTACATTTTAAAAGTCACATGTCAAAATATATAATGTTATAAATAAACTGTAAATAAAAAGGAAGGTAAGGAGTTAAATGAAATTTGACATTACAAAATACAAAAATGGCTGGTAGCTTCCAAGCTGGACCCCCAAATATTGACCGACCATTGAACTCATATCCTTATGGATTCAAAACTAAAATTCAAAAATTAAAAAGATTTTAAAAAATGCCGTGGTGCAGCGAACGCCAGCTGGTGCCCTACAAAGCTTACTACCAATCAGCCGCCAGCCAGGAGAAACGCACGAAATGTGCCCCAATTTAATAATATATTATTAAAAGTTATGGTTATTTTAGAGTTACTCTAAACTACAAAATAAATTTCGACCATACATGTAAAATAATAATAAAAAATATTTTATAATTTTACAAACATATCAATGCTACAGAGATAAAAACAAACTAAGACAGATGTCATGCATTTACTAGACTGTCATACATAAGTTTTGCCCGATAGATGGATTACAGCGCAAGCCGACTTGGCCACATCACGTGAGGGTCCGTCGTTAGCATTTCTGATTCTACGCACACCACCTCCATACAAACACAAAACAATCGTCGTACAAGCCTCGTTCCACTCAACATTAGTAGTCCACACTCTTTTCTCTCTTCCGTTAATAAGGTAATTTATTAAATTGATTAATATTAATGCTTTCACTCGAAAATTGAAAAATTAGCTTTACGTGTGATATGTCATTGTGTTTTTTTTTTTTATAATTTTTTTCCAACCTGAAGTTAGAAGAAGATATGTGGAAGCTGAAGATAGCCGAGGGCGGCAATGCATGGCTGCGTACATTGAACAATCACGTCGGTAGACAAATATGGGAGTTCGATCCGGAGCTCGGATCGCCGGAGGAGCTGGCGAAGATCGAAAAGGCTCGTGAAAATTTCCATAATCATCGCTTTGAGAAGAAGCACAGTGCCGATCTGCTCATGCGATTGCAGGTATCAACTTTCAGCGAGTCTTTTATTCTTTTTTTTTTTTTCAAATAATGCGCTGGCATTGTGTGTCCCGAAAGCGTGGCGGTAAGCAAAAAATTAGTGAAGTAAATTGCTTCTACGACTGGAACAACAGCAAATGATTATTATAAAATAGTGCTGATTTAATCGCTGATTAGTGATCTACCTCATTAAGCAGTTTTTTTTTTTCAAATTTACTAAGTAGGCGCTGTTATTTGTTTTAAGTGGAAAAGTGTTTTGATTGTGAATTACTACTATTAATCATGATCAGGCCCCTGTATATTTAACTTTGAAGCATTTCTTTGACTCTGTTTTATTTATTAATTTCAACATCATTTGAATGTTTTTGGTTTATAAACAGAAGTGTTTGCAATAAGAATTGTATTTTAATTTGTAATGGAGTTGCATGAAATGGTAATGATGAATTTTGGTGTCTTTACTGGTCTTCATAACATTAAAAAAAAAAAAAAAAGCTTTTGTCAAGTTTTCTCGATTTTTTTTTAATAATGATTCGGGGTAACTACCTTGTCAGTATTTAAACAAATTGCACAGTATCGCATTTGATAGAAGTACCAGCACATTGATGGGCATTGTCATTACTTAAATTACAAACCTTAAGATGCCAAGTTTTCGATCTCCTACCATATTTGCTCTTGTTGTTTTTTCATTCACCTAATGCCTTTTGGTTATTTGTCAAATAAAAGAAATTAGATCGCGCTTAGGTTGAAAAACTGGAATGAGAATGAGAGATGCTAAATAATGGGGCAAGTTAGACTGGGAAACACTTGATAAGCACCAGTTTCAACCTTTGCTTAATTGGTCTGAAGCTTCATATATTGTTTCAACACCAGTGAAGTCCCATTTTTACTTTGAAATTTTGGGTATAAAAGGTGCTGCTTTCAGCTTCAATTGTCTGCATCCCCCTGTTTATTGAGAGCTTCCTGAGAGCTGAAAGAACTATTGACCAAGCGCATTTTAGAAATTAACTTTACCCCACTGGATGTCATATGACGTGGTCTATTCTGGCCCTCATACTCAAAAATGATGTCTGAGATTGCAAATGTTTCAATTAGGTATAAACACGTTTTTCAATTTTCTAATATATGATTTTACATAAAATTTCAACTTTTTGCCTTTATTTTTTAATTCTCTAGTTTGCCAAGGAGAATCCAGGTGTTACAGTTTTACCTCAAGTCAAAGTGAAAGACACAGAAGATGTTACTGAGGATATAGTGACTAACACATTGAGAAGGGGATTAAGTTACCATTCAACTCTCCAGGCCCATGATGGGCACTGGCCAGGGGATTATGGAGGTCCTATGTTTCTAATGCCTGGCTTGGTAAGTGCTGATTTTGCTGTGATTCCTTTTATAGTGCATGTAATGGATTTCTTGGTTCTTTTGCACAATTGTGGTTGTGTAATGTATATGTGAGGGTTTCAAGGCTGTCTGCTGCTGGAAGCAAAATTGTTTTGATATCTACCTTTACATCTTGTCCATAAAAGGAAAAAAAAAACAAAATAAAAATACTGCAAGTTCTGATTCACTTTAACAATATGATGCATCAGGTCATTACTTTGTCTATTACTGGAGCACTGAATGCTGTTCTATCGGAAGAACATAAGAAGGAGATGTGTCGTTATATCTACAATCACCAGGCAAGGATGCTTTTCATTCTATTTGGGGTCGCAATATGTATGATGTCTCTTCATTAGATTGATGGTTTTGGTTCATTCAGATTTTTCCTTCAATTTGGTCCTTCAACATGGATGAAACTTCTAATTTCTCAAAATTCACTATTCCAGAACAGAGACGGTGGATGGGGTTTACATATTGAGGGCCCGAGTACCATGTTTGGTTCCGTCTTGAACTATGTCACTCTAAGGTTGCTTGGTGAAGGGGCTAATGATGGGCGAGGGGCAATGGAGAGAGGGCGTAGCTGGATTCTGGAACATGGTGGTGCAACTGCACTAACATCATGGGGGAAAATGTGGCTCTCAGTTCTGTATTGAACCTATTTCTTTCTGGTTTTGAATTGTTGATTTGGCTTTTTCATTTTCTATTGCTGCTTGTTTGATTCTTGCCGTATTCTGGATGCAAATAGGTACTTGGAGCATTTGAATGGTCTGGCAACAATCCCCTTCCCCCTGAGATATGGCTTCTTCCTTATATTCTACCATTCCATCCAGGTTTCTGCGCATTTGTGCATTTTTTTACGAAATTTTAATTGGGACAAGTACATGCAAATTTCTTGGTACTATTTGTCTGAAGAGAAATAATTCTCTGAAGTTTTCGACCACTCAAGAATTCAGTGTCTTTTAGCATCTGCATCTACTATACGAGCCCCTTTCCGTGATGTCTTTTGATCCTCTTATTCCTGATAAAAGATAAAGAATGTTTGCATTTATGGTGTATGTGATCAAAGAGGATAATCAAGACTGGACTGTTAAAAGAAATATGCATCAATAAAGATATATGCATGCTGTTTCAGATTGAGAATAATAATTTTTTTTTCAGAGTTGCTGATGCAAGACTGCCTAGGATGCCTTTCTCTTTCCATCCATTCTATTCCTGATAGAGCAACCAATTTATTTAACTATTTGCAAAATTAAAACTCTGCTCTATTTTATCTTTTAGCAGTTCAGTTTTCTGTATGTAATTTCCTATAGCATCTTTGAAACAAGAATACTGATGAGTGAATAATTCTTGTTCATGCTTTCTCATTAACTTTGACAGAATATATACACTTAGAAAGCCAATTAAAAAGGAAACTAAATAAAGAATCTCTAAATTATGTAAACTAATCCTACAATATCTCCCTAATATAAGCTTTCCTATTATGACTAAATCAAATAATAAAGGAAAAGATACACCCAAAAATATTTACAATGAATTGACTAAATCTCCAACACTCCCCCTCAAGCTTAGGAATATATATTTTGCCTTCCAAGCTTGCTGACAAGCCTTTTATGCGTTGGCTTGGGTAGACTTTTGGTGAGGATATCTGCTTCTTGTACATGAGTAGAGATGTAGCATCAATCGATACCTCCTCTTTCGATTTCGTTCCTGATAAAACTTTGATCAATTCTGACATGTTTCATTTGATCGTGTTGGACTGGATTGTTCACGATGCTGATGGCAGATTTGCTGTCACTATACAACTTAGTGGGAGAGCAAACTGTGATTTGCAAGTCCTGCATCAACCTTTCCAGCCATATAACCTCACACACTCCGTATGCAATAGCCCGAAATTCGGCTTCGGCACTACTCCTTGCCATAACTTTTTGTTTCTTACTCCTCCATGTAATTAAGTTACCCCACTGCTTGGTGCAATATCCTGAAGTTGACTTACAATCTTCACTTCCAGCCCAGTCCGCATCAACATATCCTTCGATACTCCTGCTCAGTTTTTAGAAACATTAGTCCACTTCTTGGAGTTCCTTTGAGATACTTCAAAATATGATTTCTAGATGTCTCCCGAGTAGGTGAATGTATGTATTGGCTCACCACACTCACAACATATGCAATATCAGGCCGTGTGAGAGATAAGTAAATCAATCTACCAACCAGGCGTTGGTATCTTCCTACATCCACTAAAGGTTCATCATCTTTAATCTTGCTTTTCCAATTCTTTTCGAGTGGAGTTCTTACTGGTTTGCACCCCAACTTCCCTGTTTCTTCTAGTAGATCAAGAGTGTATTTCCTTTGAGAAATGAAAATACCCTCTTTACTTCTAGCAACTTCCATATCGAGGAAATATTTCAGAGGTCCTAGATCTTTAGCTTCAAATTCTTCCTTCAGTTGATTTTTGAGCCTGTGAATCTCAACATTATCATCACCTGTAAGTATAATGTCATCTACGTATACAAGAATAATGGTCTTTTTCCTAGTTTCTCCTTTCTTAACGAAGATAGTGATAAGCTTGCCCTTGAGTGTACTTTAGCCGAGTGAGAGTTGAGCTAAATCTGGTGAATCACACACCTGGGTATTGTTTCAAACCATATAATGATTTTTTCAATTTGCAAACTTTACCTCGTTCTTTTTTAGATTGAAATCCTGGTGGAATCCTCATATACACTTCTTTATTAAGATTGCCATTCCAAAAGCATTCTTCACATCGAGTTGGTGTAGTTCCCAGTCTAGATTAACTGCCAAGGACAAGAGGACCCGAATAGAGTTGAGTTTGGCCACTGGAGCAAATGTTTCTTCATAATCAATCACATATGTTTGTGTGAAGCATTGTGCCACTAACCGAACTTTATACCTTTCTACCTCCATTTGCCTTATATTTCACTGTGAAAACCCATTTGCTTCCAACCACTTTCTTACCCTTTGCTAGGTCAACTACTTCCCAAGTTCCATTATCACGCAATGCTTTCATTTTCTCCTTCACAACTTTCTCCCACTTTGGATCAAAGTCTCATGGATATTTTTGGAACTACCACACTATCAATTTTGCTATAAAAGCTCTAAACCCGAAGATAACTTTGTCCAAGCCACCGCTCACCCGTGATCTAGTTCTTGGTTCAATGATTGGTCAGGAGCTTTTGACCTTCGAGAGTAAACTCAAGTGGTCTCTCGTAAATTGTTTCTCCTTCGACCGTGACTCAAGCAGACTGGATAAGAACTGGACTTGGACTTGAGTTTTCTAGAGATGGTTGGACAATGACATTTCCTAGTTCTATTAGTGGTAGAATTCATGGGCAAAAATGAGACATCTTATGATATTGGAAGAGATACAAGAAGATCCCAATGACCATCTTCACTGTAATTCTCCCTCGAGATGATTGTTGGGATAGAAAGGCTGATTTTAAAAAAGTTTACATCACACGAGACAAAAATCTCGAGAAAAGGAGAATAACATTTGTACCGCTTTTGGGATGGAGAATATCCGACAAATACACGTTTAAGAGCCCCGGGATTGAGTTTGCTTTTGGGTTGTTTATTATGGACAAACAATGTTCACCAATATCTTTGGGACAACGAGTTGAAAAAATTTATATTTGGAAAATGATCAAGGACACTCAAAGGAGTTCAATCAAGTGTTTTTGAGGGTAGACGATTAATTAAATAAGTTGATGTAAGAATTGCCTTACCTCAATTGGAATTTGGAACAGAACTATTGAATATTATTGATCGAGCAACTTCCAACAAATGTCGATTCTTTCTTTCGGCAACCCCATTTTGTTTGGGTGTGTCAACACAAGAACTTTGATGGTGTATCCCATTATTCCCCAAATATTGGCTAAATTCATTTGAGAAATACTCCCTTCCATTATCTGTTCTAAGGACATTTATATTGATTGAAAAACATTTTGATAAATTTGTGAAATCTGAAACCAAGAAATGCCTCAGATTTATCTTTCATCAAGTACACCCAGCACACCCTAGTATGGTCATCTATGAAAGTGGCAAACCATTGAGTTCTATGTAAATTAATTGTTCTGAATGGACCCTAAATATCACTATGAATCAATTGAAAAGGTTTTGAGGGTTTGTATGTATGTGGCGGATAATTGACTCTGGATTGTTTAGAAGGACATAATATTCGCATTGAAATGAAACTTTTTCTTTATTGACGAAAAGATTTGGATACAAAACTTTCATATAAGAAAAGCTAGGATGCCCTAAGCGGTGATGCCATAACATAATATCAGAATGGGAAACAACTGATGTGAACATTTTATTTTGTGACTTAACTCTATCGGAATCCCCAACTCCTGAGAAGTAGTATAGGCCATCTTTTCTCTTAGCAATGCCAATCATCTTCCCCAAAGAATGATCCTGAAATTCACCGTGAGAGGAGAAAAAAGTCAACACAATTTATATCTTTTGTCAACTTACTAACTGAAAAAAGATTATATGTCAACTTGGACACATATAAAACCGATTTCAATATCATATTTGGTAAGCAAACCGTGCCCTTCCCCACTGCAGGTGACATTTTTCCATCCGCAACCCACACGTTGATCCTACTTTTGCACTTGTCATAGTCCTCAAAGACATTCATTGACCCAGTCACATGGTCAGAGGCCCCTGTATCTACAATCCAATAGCCTTTTTGTTGTGACTTTGACAGGAAAGTTTGACTTATTTTACCTGTTTGTGCCATAACTGCAGTAGGATTCTTTGAGTTTTGACTCTCGGATCCTGTTGACACCTTAGTTTGGTTGAGAAGTTGCCGTAGAATCTCCACTTGCTCTGTTGAGAAGTTAAATCCAGTAACTTTGCCTGAATCTGATTCCACCATATTGGCTGATTGGATTGCTTGCATTGCTTCCTGCTTCCAATCGTGGCTTGCCATGTAAGTCCCAACAAGTTTCACGAGTGTGATAGGGCTTCTTACAATAATCACACCAGACCTTGTCTCTCGACTGAGATACATGGCCATCATCTTGTTTGTTTGCTTCAAGAGCTGAGCCCCGCGCTTCTAAGGAAGGAGTGTCTTGGCTGGAAGGATTCATCATCACACGTTTCCTACTTTCCTCTCTCCTTACCTCAGCAAACAATTCTCGAAGGGTTGGAAAGGGCTTCATCCCGAGCAGTCTTCCACGTACTTCATCCAAATCTGGATTCAATCCCTGCAAAAAATCAAAAGTACGCTCTTTCTTAAGCATTTTCTTATATTTTTCTGCATCAGTAGTACAAGACCATCCCATTTCATAAAAAAGATCCATTTCCTGCCACAACTCCATTAAGGAATTGTAATATTCAGTGATCGTGAGACTTCCTTGTCTGGTGTTGCGAATCTTTGATCGAATCTCAAAACATTGAAATGTGTTTTCAAGATCGGAATAAATTTCTTGAACCGCCTCCCAAATCTCCTTTGCTGTCTTGTAAAACAGATAAGTTCGTCCAATACTTGGCTCCATAGAATTAATGAGCCAAGCCATGACAATCGAATTTTCTGCTTCCCAAGTGCTCTAATTTGGTGCTGTGTCTGAAGGAGGTGTTATTGCCCCTGTCAAGTTGCCAACCTTCCCTCTACCCCTGAAGACAAGAATAACGGATTGAAACCATTCTCGAAAATTCAGTCCATTAAGCTTGTGCTGTGTGATTTGCAGAGTGGCTTTCAAAAGGTGTAGATGAGGATCCGGAGATGGATCTTAGAGATGCTCTAAGGTCATATTTAGCGGTTCTTCAGACATTTAAAAAAAAAAAAAAACTGACTAGCAACCTAGCTCTGATACCATGAAACAAGAATACTGATGAATGAATAATTCTTGTTCATGCTTTCTCGTTAACTTTGACAGAATATATACACTTAGAAAGCCAATTAAAAAGGAAACTTAATAAAGAATCTCTAAATTATGTAAACTAATCCTACAATATCTCCTTAGTATAAGCTTTCCTATTATGACTAAATCAAATAATAAAGGAAAAGATACACCCAAAAATATTTACAATTAATTGACTAAATCTCCAACAATCTTCAATAAGCCTTTTGTTCTTGGTAACGGCCAGGGAAAATATGTGAAATGATAGGACATCTTTGGGACCTGTGTGATTGAATTACATTATTCTGCTCCAGTTATAGCAATTATTTAGGATTAAGCCCTATGTCCTCAGAGAAGTCCAACAGACATTGTATGAAAATATGATTTGTATTAGTTGATTGTGGTGATTCCATTGGGATTTACACTTTCTAACTGATGGTGTTTCCGATTCACCTTTTGTGAAGTTGTTAAAAGTTTCTACATACATAGTCCTGAAAACTGAAAGGAAATATATTTAATTGGTACTATGCTGCAGGAAGGATGTGGTGTCACTGCCGCATGGTCTATCTGCCTATGTCTTACTTGTATGGAAAGAGGTTTGTTGGTCCAATTACTCCTACAGTCTTGGCTTTGAGAAAGGAGCTTTTCACTATTCCATATCATGAAATAGATTGGAATGAGGCGCGCAACCTCTGTGCAAAGGTCAGTGAAATTGGCATTAGTCCTAATAAAAAACTGTGTTTCTAACACGTCCATATTCTGTTAAATTGATCTTAGAATGAAAGTTTTGATTTGAAGTTACGTCCATGAGGAGTCATCCAATATAGACATGTAATGGGCAGGGCACCATAGTTTGCCAATCTACTTAGTGTTTTTTTTTTTTAAGGGTTTCAACTAGGTAAGCTATAAAGAAAAGCTTTTAGTAATATGCAAAAGTATACCCAACCACCGCGGTACAATGCTATTTCAACTTTAACACCCTATATCAAAACCCCTTCCCAATTTAAATGAATGAAGAAAAAAGATGAATGCTGGAACTCTTTAGACACTGAAGCCAGCGAAGCAAGAAGATGGACTTTATCCCATAATTCTTCAATATTATCCATGCTTTTTCCTTCAAAAATACAAACATTTCTTTCCTGCATCAATCTACTTAGTCTTTATTGCTAGATATATTGATTTCTTATAGCACTGGTTGATAATTTCAGACAATTTCTGTTTACGTTGTGTAGGTTGCAGATATATGGTTGGTCAGCCCTGAAACAATTGACTAATTTTTTAAAATGGTTAGATGTATGATTGTTTGAGTCAAATTATAAGGACTCTTGAAGTGAAAGAGGTCATGTACTTTTATTCTCCGTCCTGTCCTAAAGTTATGGAAAATGTTAAAAGTAGAACTCTGCGAGACTGCGGGTGGCATTTTCATATCCTTTTTCCCTAGCATATGTCATTGTGTCTTCTTCTTATTATCACTTAAATATGATAATTTTTACAGGGCTTTTACCTTGTGTATTGACAAGAATTTCACTTCTTTTTTAGGAAGACTTGTACTACCCACACCCATTGATCCAAGATGTACTTTGGGCAACACTTGACAAAGTTGTTGAACCTCTCCTAATGCATTGGCCTGGAAAGAAGTTAAGAGAAAAGGCCCTTCGCAATGCAATTAAACACATACACTATGAAGATGAGAATACTCGTTATCTTTGCATAGGTCCTGTGAACAAGGTGGGAATTCAAAGGTTTGCAGTGTTTCTTATCTTTGCACAGAACTTTCTGCCTTTTAAACTGGTGGGCAGTGTCAGTGCTAGTTGGTTCAACTGATAAAAACTCTTCGGGTGGTACAAGAGGTCTGGGGTTAGAAGTTAGGACCCCAATCATGGAAACATGCAGATTCTTTCAGTTGGTGGTAAAATTGAGTTTGATTATTTGAAATCCTTTCCCTGCTAGGTGCCATCTGGGTTTATTTAAGACGACTTTGCAATGGCCTTTGATCTTTCAAGTTACTTATCTCATTTCCCAAATGTTTGGTGTTTAATGTTCTTAGTTAATACATGGTGGTCATCCCACTTCCAAAAATTTCTCTTTAGATATACTTGAGAATTATAGGTTAAGAATTGATAACACTGTATGCTTCTTTCTTCTGTTAATGTTCAGGTTCTGAACATGCTTTGCTGTTGGGTGGAAGACCCGAACTCAGAGGCTTTCAAGTTGCATATTCCAAGAATCAATGATTATTTGTGGATTGCTGAAGATGGCATGAAAATGCAGGTGGGACAATAATATTGTTAAGTTGACCATTTTCATCCCCGCTTTGAATGAGAAGACATCTATCAAAATTTTGAGAAATGCTGGAGAGAACTTATTGAGTATAATTTGGTTTTACTAGTGATGAGCATCGGCAAGTGCTAATTGGTACCCCATAAAATAATACTTTTGTCGTTTCCCTAACTTTTATAATGTATATGACTAATTTAAAAATGCAACTGTGTTAAGAATCAATTGGTTACAACTCTGATGAATACAGGATTTAAATGTCCATGTGCAGTATGCATGATAAATTACTTTGCAGGGTTATAATGGAAGTCAATTATGGGACACTGCTTTTGCCGTTCAAGCAATAATTTCAACCAATCTTGTTGAAGAATATGGTGCAACTCTGAAAAAAGCACATAAGTACATAAAAGACTCACAGGTTGTTTATTTCTAAATTCTGTGGAATTCGTATTAATGCATTCTTAAACATTTGATATTTTTTAAATCCCCAAATGATTTCCTGATTGGTTTTTCTTTGCTTTGAAGGTGTTAGAAGATTGCCCTGGTAATCTTGATTTTTGGTACCGTCACATTTCAAAAGGTGCTTGGCCGTTCTCAACTGCTGATCATGGATGGCCCATCTCAGATTGCACATCAGAGGGTTTGAAAGTAATGGTTTACGAAATAGCAAGTATTCTTTTTTTGAATTTTTATCTTTTACACACACACACTCTCTCTCTCTTATTTTTCCTCTGCACTCCTAACTTATCTATTTAACTTCTTTAGGCTTCTCTGCTATTATCAAAATTATCCTCAGCGATTGTTGGTGAACCAATAGAGACAAAACAGTTATATGATTCTGTGAATGTTATTTTTTCATTACAGGTAACTCGGGTTCTTGTTCTCTGAAAAAGTTAGGTTTTCTGTTGTCAATTCAATGCATTAGAAGTTACTTCCTAATCTAAGTTTTTCTTTGAAGAAACATAAAGCTGGCAATTTTTTCTACTCACAGGCATAAATTTTGGATATTACGAATTTATATTTGGAAATTCCAATTTTTTTGTTTATTGTTCTGAATTTTCTTTTTTTAATATGTGGGTAATTTTTAATTGAGTCCTCATTATTTCTAGAAAAAAATTCAGAGACCAAAAGTTTACTAAATGAATCAATTAAATCCTTTCAAGTGCAAATTTATGTCATTCAAGCCCTTAACCCAATTCTTCCGTTAAAAAAATTAGTAAAAATGTTAAGTTAAACATAAAAGACAGGTATACCCCTATAATCATATTAGTGATTTAAAGTACAATTTTAACCTTGGACATTTTTTTTTTCAATCTAACAGCCTATTTATCAATTTGAGTGAATTATACTGGAAAATGTAATTTACTATCCATATAATTTCATCACATCTATAAAAATATAATAATTGTTAAACTAAATAACATATGTATTGAATATAATATTAAAAAAACCACAATAACATTCGGTCTAAAAATGAAATTAAAAGTATGAAAGTCAATTAAATTCAAACTAACAAATACCTTAACAATACTAAGGTAAATTGAAATTTAAACACAAAAAATAGTTAATTGTTTTATGAATTCTATAATGGAGAATTAAATGCCAAACCCAAGGTGAAATTGTACTATCCTACTCCTTGTTAACAGTGACAAGTTCTTCATTTTGAGGTTGAAGTACAGTCCACAATAGTTGTGTATACAGTCTCACTAGTTGAGTGACATTGATTGAAGCCTAACTAACTTGTTCAGAACTATTGCCAATTGATTGTTCATTGACATCTACTTCTTGAGATTGTGAGTTAGTTCCATGCTGTCCAAAAGGAAAAAAAAAAAAAAGACATCAATTTCATTTAATAAAAAAAAAAAAGAATCAATCTATTCAATACTTGAACTCAACCAATGCTAACAAAGCTTTGGTCAAAATCACACTAGATTTATACAATATTTTTGGCGTCATCCCACGTTCTCTCAATCTCTCCTCTCACACGAAGAATACAGCAGTTTCTCCTGGAGGTTTTTTTTTTTTTCGCTTGAAAGAACTTTAACTTGGTTAGGTGAATTGACTTTGCTTTAAACTATTGCCACCTGTCAAAAATAAAAGAATGAGGAAGGGTTCAATTGTTTTTTTACCAAAATGTCCTCAACGTTGTTAATATTTCTAACTGAAGAGTTAAGGACTTGAATGATATTAGTTTGTACTTGAAAGGATTTAATTAATTCATTTAGTAAACTTCTGGTCTCTGAATTTTTTTCTAAAAATAATGAGGACTCAATTAAAAATTACCCTTAATATGTGGATGAATGACTCAGCAATTTTTCCAACAGACAATTATTTATCTTGTATGTAAATTTGATGGCTCTAAGGCTGAATGATACCATGAGACTCCTGCCTATGTAGCTAAAAGCATCTTGGATATGAAATAGTGATTACTTTGCAGGAAATAGAAGATATCTAAAGTTATGCACAGCCTTTATATTTTGTTTTCTATTTTTCCTCAGATGGCATTTGAAGCCACTTCTCGACAACCGAAATTGTTTGTTAATGAACCTATATCCTTGGATTGTCTATTTAAAGCAATCATGTTGTCATTTGCAGAATATTCTACCGTTGAGGAACCTAATTCTTCTTGTGTTCTGCTATGAAATAGTTCGATGCTTCTTGTTGACAGGAAAACATTGATTCACTCTTTTATGCAATATACTCATATCCACACACAAACACACAGACGAGTACATATCCATTGTAAATATCTTACAAAAGGCTTGTGTTTCTGCCTCTGGCATATTTATGCTTAGAGGAATAATCATATATTTGTTGGATTTTCCCCCCTTGCCACAGAGTATATGTGAGAGATCCTTTGCATGGAATTTAGGTAATAATGTTGTCTTCATATCAGAAGAAAAACGATTCAATTATGCCCTATTAGTTTATGTAGTAGATTTTACTATTTGATTAAGTCCTGAAGGAATCTCCTGTTGGAATTCATTTGTTCAATATGCTTTTTGATAGGAATGGCTCAATTATATAATGAGTTTTAAGTCTTTTTGTGTGTGTGTGAGTATATAGATATGTAATTGCATTTTCACTGATGTGGCAATGTCTAAAAGTATTTGGTGATTGCATTTTAAGAGCTACTTTCAGCTCATAAAGTAAATTGTAATGTTTTTTA
Organism: Citrus mangshanensis; assembly: GCA_030449895.1. Lineage (NCBI taxonomy): Eukaryota > Viridiplantae > Streptophyta > Magnoliopsida > Sapindales > Rutaceae > Citrus > Citrus mangshanensis. Next base: position 226,854 of record JASUUJ010000133.1, on the reverse strand, counting down.
TTTTATTTTTCTAAGATTATGTGATACACGAGTGTGTGAACTGAAATCTCTGGTTCCCCTTCTGTCCTTGAAAGCTTGTTATCAACATGTGCTAGTAATTAAGATGTTGGGAGAGGGATCGGAATATGGGAAAATCTTGTCTCTGACAAAGTTCCCACAGCTAGGCGAAAAAAGGATGAGTGAGATGCTCTGAGACTTGCATCTAGAGAGGGCAGACAATGTTGTGCATGCTTGATTCTTGTGCCTTTGTACCTATCTTTGGATGCACTATGAGTTTAGCTAATTAATTATGATTTTATTTGTTGTGTTTCCGGAGATAACTCTTACATAAGTACATTTAGATATGGGAATTTATCAAATCATTGACTAGCTTTCTATTTTTCTTTTCAGAATGCTGATGGTGGATTTGCAACATATGAGCTTATGAGATCTTATCCTTGGTTGGAGGTAGCGTGGCATTTTATGTTTATGCCTGTTACTTTTGCTCAAGTCTCCATTTTCTACATTTAAGAAGTCATTTCCTGACTCCAGACCAGGCCATCTATCACCTTTCATTGCCCTTGTTACTTAACAACCCCACCAACCTGTCAGTCTCCATTAGTAATCATCGTTGTTTGATGAGTACAGTGTATTTTCCTTCTGAAAGCCATTAACTTTTGTAAAATTAAAGACTGAGGTCTGTGAATGGAAATCAATTCTCATTTTATGGGCATAAAGTAGTATTTTAGGTAACTGATGGAACAGTTAGTAGAGTCCAGGTAAAATAAACCATTCCTTAGAAAACATATGCCATAAAATGCATCTTAGCATGTGTTTTACCCTTCAATATGGAATTTATTTTGATGAATTACCTATTCAGATATGCTAATTTTGTTTGATTCTGGAGTTCTTGGTAGAACGTTGGAATATCACTATTCTTATTTACCTTTCTGTTGTAGGTGCTCAATCCCTGCTGAAACTTTTGGTGACATTGTGATTGATTATCCGTAAGACATCAACACCTTGAGTTGAATCTGTTACTATTTTTGTTTGTTTGATACAAGTTACTTTAACATCAACCACTTCGATTCTGTAGTTGTGTGGAATGTACCTCAGCTGCAATTCAAGCATTGACATCATTTAAGAAATTATATCCTGGGCATTGGCAAGAAGATGTAGATCATTGTATTAAAAGAGCTGTCAAGTTTATTGAAAAGATTCAAGAATTAGATGGCTCATGGTTTGCCTCTTCTCTCAACAGCTGTATTTTGAAGATATATTAAATTTACAGTCCATTAGCTTTAAATGTCTGGTATCACTCTTTAGCTTATGGGTTTTCAAGATTTGCTTGAATAATTCCTACAAGCTTCTCAAGTGTGAGGATCTATGTTTTCTCCTCAGCTCCCACTAAAGATTCTCATGGCTCACAGTTAGAACATTCATTTAATAACTTACATTGCTGAATAGGTACGGCTCATGGGGTGTTTGCTTCACTTACGGTACATGGTTTGGGGTGAAAGGTTTGGTGGCTGCTGGAATGAACTACAGCAATTCTTCTAGCATCCGTAAAGCTTGTGAGTTTCTGCTGTCAAAACAGCGTCCTTCAGGTGGCTGGGGAGAAAGTTATCTTCATGTCAAAAAAGGTTATTACATCAATTTTTATTTCTTTCTTGTCAAATTCATATTTTGAATACTTTTCAACTTCATAGACCAGAAACTTGAGGTTGCCACAGTTCATTTCAAAAAATTTAACTGTCTTATATGTGAATTGCTAGCGGTACTCTCATGACTAGCATTCACACATCCCCTTTTCCTTTCCACAAAGGATGAAAGCACATAAAGAATGTGAACTTCAGATGCCTTGTATATAGAAACTTTCGTAAATGCCATTGAACTGCTCACTTATTACGCTTTTTATTGACATTTTGCACAGGTTTATTCAAATCTTTGAAGGGGATAGATCTCATGTGGTAAATAGCATGGGCTATGTTGGCTCTGATTGATGCTGGACAGGTACCCATCAACTGTTGCTGCAGTACTTTAAAAGTTACATTGAGCTTAGTAAGAGAATTCTCGATTAATTCGTGTGCCTACTAGAGTTCATCTCATATATGTTGATCAAAAGAGTGTGAACAATGGTAATAGTCATCAAGGAGTTATTAATTTATTTACTTATTAAATTCTGGGTCATCTTCTAGAGATATTTTTTTTTGACGAATCTTCTAGAGATATTGATAGCATCATTCATCAGACAGTCTTGTGGCTTTTATATACTTCTTGTAGTCACATGCTTATAAACTTATTGGGCAGGCTGAGAGAGATCCGACACCTTTGCACCGTGCTGCTAGATATTTAATAAATTCGCAAATGGAGAATGGAGATTATCCACAGGAGGTAATTCTGTGACACTTTATGCAATATGCATGTTTGATGGAATACATTATCATTGGCACAGATACCATTCTATTTCTAGCAGTAATTCTTGCAGAACCATGCATGCATGCTTCTAGATATGCTAATGCTGCAAAGCAATACCCATGCAACAATTTAGAACTGAAAGTAGGGCCAAAAATATAAACCATTTATTTTAATAAATGACAAGGTATTGTATTATAATGTTTTCTTTCTTTTGATGAATGTTTGTTATCTGTCTCTTGACATCTATGTTGCTATTTGATGGTATTTGGAAACAGTATCTATCAGCTTTATATGATGGTTTAAATGCGCATACATTTTGGAAAATGATATAAATAATTGAGAGATTTCATGGTGAATGATTATATGACCCTGACATACAATATCAGTACGGTATTTCAACTTTCCAATGTTACAGGCTGATATTAATCTGCATTGAATTTGAGAAAAAAAAATCTAATATACTTCAAAAAATTAATATGGCATCAACATCTGTGATGCCTGATTGTTTCGATATATTCTTGTCGCAGGAAATTATGGGAGTCTTCAATAGGAATTGTATGATCAGCTACTCTGCATATAGAAACATTTTCCCTATTTGGGCACTTGGAGAGTACCGATGTCGAGTATTGAAGGCTCATATATAAACTTTTTAACCATTTCGATTACAATCGTCCATATGCTTTCCAATTTCTACTAGTCCTTTCAACTTTTTTGTTTCCTTATCGCTTTCAATGCTGTAATGAGATGTAGAAAGTTTCCAGCCAAAACAAAAACGAAAACAGAATAAGGTAAGAAAAGACTCTTAGCTCATGTATTTGAAAGGACGAACCTAATTCGGAAATCGGGTTTAGGATTAAACTTTATCTCCTGATGAATGATGAATGAGACAACTTTCAAAATGGTGACAGGAGCAGGAGGTTCTTTGAAACAAGTATTGCAAGACAACTGCAATCAATTCTATTTTTACTGCTGGATGTTTGTTTATTAATTAATATTGATAGGCTATGCAATTTGTTTTTCTCAGATCAAAAGCAATATAGCCTTATTTTATATAGATTTAAAAGCCTTATCTCGACTTTAAAAGAGAGAGATAATTATTATGAAAAATTAAATAATACCTTGGTGGCCTTATCTTGTCTGGGAATTGGGGACACTTTATTTTGTCTATTAGACTTTAAAATGGTCTTATCTGGTTCTAGTTTGGGATAATTGACACCTCTGTCTTGTTGTAGGGGCCAGTGCTCTCAACCATACAACGGATCATCTTAATGCCCGTTAGTCCTAGAGTCGTGCGTCCAAAATAATACCACTTAAAATTGTATTCTGAGATTGACTGAGTGAGACTAGGCTAACAGATATGGTCAGATTAGACTGAACTGATTCTGTTTTTTTGTACTTAAATTTTGGAAGCCGAACTCCTGATACAAAAGCCTGAACTACGAAGACTTTCATTAGACTAGGCTAAGCAGAAGGAGATGGACATCTGTTCGGCCCAGAGTGTAATTTCAATCTGGTAGCTGCATTTCTCAAGTTTCAGGATTAAAAATTGACTGGCCGTCTCAACTTGATCCGTCCTAATTGAAGTTTCATCACCAAACACGTTCGACTCTGCGAACGAATTTTGCCTATACGTAATTACTTCGAAAAGGAAAGCAAATTTGTCCCTTCTGATTACTATTACACAATAAAAGAATATATGATGCCGTGACTGATATTTATGCAGCGTGCAAGTTATTTCGCTAAGATTAAGAACAAGTCAGCCTGGAACGCTATTAGCTTGAACATGCCCACGTATATCATTCCAATCCAAAACTGGCTTCACGCTTTTCATTGGGCCATTTCATGATATGCTAGTGACTAAGTGTCAATAGCCCTTACAGAAGCTGCCATTTGTCGAAAACCAGAGGTTAAGCATTATCTTGTCCTTCACAGACAGTGAGAGGGAAAAAAAAAGAAGAAAAAAGAAAGGCCTTATCCAATACATCAACTCCTCAAAAAAAAAAAAAATCAACTACTTTGACATTTATGTCCTCATTAATCCACATCAATCTCCTACAGCTGCTTGTCTGCTTCCCCTTCCCACTCTCGCCAAAATTTCAGTTAGAAATCTACGGATCACGTCGAAACAATTAATACCATCTGGCACGTCATTTTATAATCCATATGATAATGCCAACAAGTATAAAAATTAACGTTATCCTGTTTCTTTCGTGTATTTTTTCAGAAGCTTGATTCATCTCATGACCTTAAATCTACATTCCCATGAGATGAAGGCATGAATTAATTATATCCATCCAACGGTCCAAATTTGTCAATTTCAGTCGTGCAAGCAATGATACAAACACTTGTGTATTCACGTGATTCACAACTATTTCGGCTTGTGCGCCGTCATTATTGTTACACGATGCGGATTTGCCGCGTTACACAAACACTACATACGCTTTAGTCAATTTCTTTTTTTTTTTTCCAAATTAAATTAAAATATTAAAAAAATCAACCAAACAAAAGACGAATATTCACAATTTATTCGAAGTTTTTGATATAATATAACGTTATCATCATCTAGTACGGACAAACAAACGACCGTTAACGCCGTCGTCGAACCCAATGCACCGACATTTAACTCCGTTACTAACCGAGGGTCCGACCGCCGGAGACAAAGAACCGCCCGGAATTGGATTAACGGTCCGTTCTATTGTACGGACCGAACCACTTGTTTTTGTATGTACCTGTTTTTCTCCAAGGAGGCAGAGTCAAGTCTTTACTCTGAGAGCGATTTTTGGCGGCATCGCACGCGACTTTCACGATCCTCTTCAACTCTTCACCTTTGCCTACGTAAAACCTCAGGCAGCGTCGCTGACAACCTCGTACGCACTCGTCGGCCAGCGATCTCGAATTCCGCGGCGAAGTCGAGGTCGATGAAATATCGGTTCTGCGTCGACGTGTAAGAATCTGATTGACCACGTCGATGTACTGTAGTTCCCGGCGGTGAGCCCCACCAGATGAGCTCCACTTAGTCTTACAGATCGCCGCACATTGTGGCTGAGTTCATGAAGCAGGCTCATCACTTGGCGCCTGAAAACAGATTTCTGTTGTCTCAAACGCGAAAACACTTCCATTGCTTTCAAAACGTGAGTTAGAAGCGAAAGTTCCTTGCACAAATCCACATTGCTGTTGGCTGTCGATTTGAGAATGTCCTCGATCAGTTCAGTCGAGTCTGCGACTGTGTCAACCTCGCCCGAATCTGAGTCGTAACCCGGGGCTGAGCTCTGCGACAACCGTGTTCTAGAAAATCGCGAACGAGCTCCGATAAGCTAGGCGAGTCATCGTCGACGGCGGCGGCAGAGTATTCGCTTCCGCTGCTAACGTAACTGAGCTGGTGGCCCATGAGTTGAGCCTTGACCTTCTCATTGAGTGGATCAGTAACTCGTTTTGCCCTGCCAGAGCTTGCCATTTTTGAAAATATACAAAACGGTTTTATAAAAACAGTTTCCCTGTTTTCAAAAATCTCCAGTACGTTCTTGGAGTGTAGGAGTTATTTAGCTTAAGAGATATAGAAGGACAAAGGAATATCTGAGAGACTTATAGAGAAATTGTATTTGTTTTTGGATAAGCAAAAATTATTTAGGGAATTTATTTTGGAATATTCGTTTATGGTGTGTTGAATAGTTGTTATGCGTTTCATTTAAAATATGTTTTGGATATACCGGACGGCATCGGACCTACGGCTGCGTATGTGGCAGCATATCCAACGGCACCTGTGCCTTTATTCCGATGTACAGTACGTGACGTGGACGGGATGTAATTTGCCGATTGGCCTTTCTTTGCTTCCAGGACGTGACACCTGGATAAAAATGTTTGTGGGGCCTCCTCTTCGTGCAATGGAAGGGTAAAGAGGTTTATCCATTAATTATTAATTATTTTTTGTGAAAACATCATTATTTCAAATTGATTATGATTATGTGATTATGAACCTAAAGTACTGTATGATTATGATTGTGATATGGATGGATTATATACATCTGCCCTTTTCGTGGGATTTAAAAAATTAAAGGCATCCGCCCAAATGATGTGAAAATAAATCCTAAGCAAATGAAAACGAAGATTATAAAATAGTAATGAAATTTTAGCATAATAATACATGCCTGCATGGTAGGTTTGTTATGTTATGCTCACAAGTTCGAGCCTCCACTGATAATTGAAGATGGGACAAAGTTAGTGTAAAACTACATGATATTCGGGTTAGCGGTTGTTTTCGTTGAATTTGATTTTGAATTTCACCTAAATTCTCATTTACCCCATTAAAAATTGTGATTTGTCCGTATTGGTTTTAAATAAAATACATAACAATAGGTTTAAAATCATATTTTTATTACCAAATCAACTTAAATAAGTTACATTATACCCAACATTCAATTAAAACACTTGTAAGAAGATGAAATTTATTAGCCAATTTACTAGGTAATAAAATTTATATCCACAACTTTAAAATTTTGGCTGTCATTAGTAGAGGCGAGTATCTCCCTAAATAATCAAATAGAGTTTAAAATTTGTCTCGATAGATTTTTAGACTATATTATAAATATATGTATTTAAATTCTAATATAGGCAGATTCAGACCAATTCAATAAAAAAATTTAAGTTTGAGAATTTATGTTTGTGTCTAGCCTACATAATCCCCAACAATTCTGTTATATTAGGGCTGTCTTGATTACTATTTTTACAGACTAATTATTATAATAAAACCTATATGTGAAGATAAAGAGGAGTAGAGAGTGCAATGTATTATTGCATTATTAAATGTGAATGTACTAGAAATTTTCATGCAAAATTTAGGTACTGCACAGGCACTTTAGAATTTAAAAAGTTAAGTGAGAAAATAAAATTAAATAAATGTAAGAAAAAGTGAAAGTGTAATAAGTTTCAGTAAAGAAGGTAATGGAATGTTTTTTAATTTAGGAAAATGCTCCTTTAATTCGTTAAGGTACATAAATTTTAATAAAATTTTACTAATGATATAAACAATCAGTAGAGAGTAAAATTGATCTCATAAAATTAAATTAGTTTTACTTATTATCAACTCTAAAACAAAGTCTTAAAATAACAACAACAAGCTACTACTACTACTACTAAAAATATAAATTAATCTAATTAAAGAAAGTGCCAACTATAATGAATTGTAAAAATAAAGAAACTAAAAGTATGAAAATAATAATCAAATAGAAACTGATTAAGGGAGAAAATATGATAATAATGAATACTGATTGAAGGATCATTAAGTCACATAATCAACACATCCATTTTAGATTCCATTTCCATTGAAACTATCAACCGTAGTAATAATAATAAACTCGTTAATCTGATCTTTCCTTAATATTTGTTAAGGAAAAAATTATTCACCCAATCTCTAACCATTAAATAATTTAAAACAAGATCTCTAAATTTAAGATAATGGAAGCATTAAGTATAGAAGATATTAAGCCGATTAAGCAATAAACACACACACTCGATTATTAAACCGAGATTATGTTCTCCAATTGCAATTACCGATTGCAATCACCGACCTAATTTACTACTATTGATTAAAATATTGAGACAATTATGGATCAAGTATTTTAATTTAGCAATAATTATTCAAGTCCTATCTAATTTGGCCATTCAAATAAGACAAAATAAAAATCATAACGATAATTATGAAAGAGTATAAACAATCTCACCATTAAATAAATTAAAAATGATAAAAATTGAATATTGTTGTGAAATTAGTGAACTTTTACCATTTGAAATTTATTAAAATCCCACATCCGCAAATTATCCTCCTATAGCTTTTAATTCTATATATAGTAATGTATTCCATTGTTTTGGTAACAACAAAAATTAGCTAAATATAAACTTAATAACAAGGTACTATTTAGTGCTTTGTTTTAGCTCAAAATTTTCTATTATTTATTTATTTCATAACACGTCATCAACATGATAACTGATTTAATGGGTAGTTTAATTTTTACTGCTTATGTTTATTTATGCTTATTTCTTTTATGCTTTATCATTATTATTTTATTATATTGTGAGTTTATTTTGCTGTTATTTTAATTATTTATTGTTCACGGTAATTTTAATAGTTGGTTCTATAATACGTTTGCCTATATTGTTATTATTCTTGTTAATATGTTATTATTATGTTAATATGATTTGTTCAATTTATTTATATAGTTGGTTTAACCGCCTATCTTATTTAATTTATTTGTTTAGATGGTTGGATTAATTACTATCAAGTTATTTTAATTTTAGTAAATTATGATTTGTTCTTGCATATTATTTGCCTTTAAATATTGTTGTTTTAGTATGAAGTTTATAAAACAAATAAGGTGGTGAGAACCTAAACTTCTAACCTCATTAAAATTAGAACTTGAAGTTCTAAGTTATGCCAAGTTAGAATATGAAATTCTAAATACATGAAATGAAGTTTTTACATATTTCATAATTTTTATACATGAAGTTCTACATATTCCATAATTTTTATTTTTGTTTATATTTATATATTTATTTTAGTATACTTTTTTCCCTTTAATTATTAATAATAAAGTTTTTTAAAAATGACAAGTTTTACGAATCTACAAATCCCTGCTCTTGGAAGTTTTCAAAGAAATTACCTTCTTAGGTATTGCACGCCAAAAATGCACTATGGGCTTGGAAGGCACTATAGCAAAAGAAATGGGGCATCTTTGTAGGAAAAATCAAAGGCTATGATTTTTCTCTGCCCACCATTTGCATGAGCGCCAAAGCTTCAATGTCTAACAGTAGAGGATCTTACTAACATTGTGGAGTAACCTCAAGGAAAGATTTGACACCAAGCTGGTATTTTTCTTCCAAATGCTAAACATGAATGTTAAATATGAGGTTCTAAGATTATGCAAGAGTCTCGGATTACAACTTTACTTTGTTCCAAATCACCTTGTAATTGAAATTGTGTGGTATAAAAATTATTGATTGAGATAAAAGAAACTCACTACTTTTCTTACATCAAATGTTATCTTGCAACAACAACAATATCGGAAGTGTAGATATAGCAAATATTGTGATCTAATAATAGCTCTTTAATTGCTAAAAACAATGAGCTCCTAATGAAAAATCGTTAATTACGTCAATCGACTTCAACTATTCCAAAGTAAATGCGAATGTACGTATTAATAGGACAGCAACAATAAAATGGATGACACTAGAAGTGAAATATTTATGAGAGACCTAATAAATACAATAAAGCATGAAAAAGAATAATGCTAGAAATGATAATGAAGAAGTTTTTATCGACATATACAGAGGAAAGGACATTGGTCATGCACTCAGATTGACAAATATTTGCAGACCCATAATTCATCCAATAAAGAAACGAAAAATCATGACTAATTTAGCCATAGTGCAAATCCTATTGATCTCATCATCTTGACATTCTCTCGATTTTTTTTTTGGAAGAAACAGAGGGTACCCATCACTTAGTTAGAGATGGAAATGTCTATATTAATTAAAGCCTCTCATTATTATGCCATAAATTAAGTTATTAATATGTTAACTTTTTTAATTTTTTGTAGTTTCATCATGTGTGCTTAATGTTACATATTTAATATTGATATCTAACGTGCACTTGTTTAATGTGTAAGGTTATGAATTTTAGAAATAAATTATCTTTGGAACAAAAGTTGGGATACTTGGTTGATAGTTCAACCATAGCACTATTTTTCAAGATAAAATATATTTCTTGGTGATAAAATTATTGGAAGGAAAAGTAAATATTATATATGGTCTTGTAGACTTGATAGAAGGCTCTAGAAGAGCCATACTTTTGCTGGCAAACAGAACAAAATTAATATCCAAAATGCTTTATTATTCAGCAAGATCCAAAAAGAATTTGTTGAGCTTTAAATTTTTGTTGAAATGGATGTCATATTGAGACTTCAAATGAAAATAATGTGGAATATCTCTGCATTACTAAAAATATCTTGGGAAGAAATACATATTAGGAAAATAAAAGTATTCTCATCGGATTATATTACACAATCATAAATACAATTTAAAGCTGTGCAGTGATGATTTAACCAAAAGTTCACAAATCTAAAAATTTATCTTAAAGTACTCCCTAAGACATCTTCGATTTACAATGATGCATAAAATTAGCAAAAGTTCACATGGGACATCTATTAAAAATCGTGAGGATTCTATTATCTAGTGAGATTGCTTGTATCTTGCTCATAAGAAAAATTTGTGGTTAGACCATCCCCTCTAAGGTTGGTTATGAATCTTCACTGGTTTTGCAAGGAATTCAAGGAGATCTTATGTGACCAATCCATCTCATCTAGTGGACCATTTCATACTTTATGTTTTTGATTGATGCATTTGCACGAGGTCCATATGTTTTTTTATTGTCTATATGCAATGTTACATTTGCAAGATTGCTTGTCCAAATTATAAGATTAAAGGTACAATTTTCAAATTATAAGATCAAAACCATACATCTAAATAATGTTGCGAGTTTACATTTAAGACATTTAATGGCTACCGTATATCAATAGATATTGTTTAGCATTTTGTCCCACATGCATACACAAATGGATTACGGAATTGTTAATTAAGTAGTTACAGATAATTATTAGAACTTACTTATGCGTAAAATTACCAATATCTATATAGGTCAATACTATTACATGCATAAAGATTAGTTCGCTTTTGGACTCACCGCTTATCATCAATATTTCATCACAGCTTAGGACATAACCCGACATTTCCCATCCGTGCATTTTGTCAGGTTGTATATGTTCAGTATTATATCACCCCTTAGCTCACAAAGATGATACGTTAATGTCGTTTTGCAGATTTATGTCGATTTGAATCATTATAGCGATATCTTGAACCATGACGAGTGATCTTTTTATTACATTTAGTGGATTGTTATTTGATGAACTTGAAGAGAGAATTTGATAAAAATTTAAATAGAGAATTAGGCAATGAGGGTATATTTGTAATTTTATTAATAATATATGGACAAATTGACAATTAACAATTATTTTTATGTGCTAGAAGGGTATAGCAGTAATTATATACAAAATTACTATTTTTGTTAGTAAAGTAATTGCTTTTTCCAGCCATTGTGGGTGTAAATGCTTTTTCAAACGTTAGAGATTTTGTCTTATCTAAACGCGTTGGGGTATGTTAGTCTTTCTCCTAATAAAAATAAAGAATGCGGGTTATGGATACCCATGCTGGTATTCAACGGATTTTTTCAATGAAACCCCCGCAACTCAGAAGTGGATTTAAGTTTGAAATACCAAACCCACCCGAACCCCTAAAATTACTGTTAACAGGGTTTTTGCTGCGTGGGTTTGAGGATTTGGTGTGGTGGGTTATTTTTCCATCCCTACATTTTCACCCTCAATCAAATCCAACTTCTCTATTTGAATTTTTCACCTATATTAAAACAAAATTAAGGATAGTTAAATATTCGAAATAGGAAATTATCTATAGTAAATTTAAATTATTATCAATCTAATAAATTAGGAATTTAATTTAAATTAAAGATACAAAAATTTAAAATTAAATCAAAATAAAATACTAAATTAAAATTTAACTAAAATAACTAGAATATTTAAGGCCAAAACGAGAAAAAATGGAGAAATTAATAGCAAAAATAGAGAAAATATACCCTTCTCATTATTCAATTAATTTTATATTTTTAAAATTATTTAAAATGGTGGAGTTATTTGTGCTAGGAAATTATTTGAGCATCTATTACTACATATACTTATATGTAAATTTTAATAAAATAAGTTTTACTTTTACACATTAATTTTTAAAATTTTAAAATAATATTTTATTTAAATTATTTAAATTAATTAACTTTATTTACGCCAATAAAACATTCAATACACTCCATTTCACAATAGATTCAATATATACTTATGATATTATAATAAAGTCAAGCTTGTAAACAACTTATTTAACACAATTTTAGTTATTAATTTTATTTATTTATGTTCAATATTAAATTTTTGCTCTCACAAAACAATTTGTCACAAAATATAATAATAATAAAATATTTTATAAAATACAGAACAGAGAGAGAGAAGAGGAGGAGAAGGGTCAAAACAAAAAAAAGCTATTTATATCATTTATATTTATTTTATTTTAAAATAAAAAGTGTTATACATACTTTATACTTTAATTTTTTTAAATATTGATTTCCTCATTATTCATCTAAATATTGATAAAAAGTTAGAAATAAAATTTTAGGGTTTAAGACATGAGTAATTATACATTGTATAATGAGTGTCATGTATATGTTTCTCAAATGCTATATAAGTGTTAAAAAAATTACGTAATATTGATTTGTAATAAATTGTCCTTAATAGCAATTCATATAACCCCACATTTTATCTAAAATATCTTTGTCACATAATTATTTAAAATTAAATTTTATTTAATTATCATTATTTTTATTTGTTGCATGTTAGATTTGTTTGAATTTTAAGTTATATTGGACATAAATACAAGTTTACCCTTGAAAAAAATAGATCAGCAATTATGAAAAAAATGATATAAGTGTTTTGGGTAATATTTTAAAATACAAGGATTAATTGGTTACTTAAACAATAATGATTGTCTTTGTGCGTGTGTGTGTGTGTGTGCGGGGGAGACGTAATAGATTTTGACTTCGAGATATGCACATTTAAAATCAAACATTCCGAATCCGCTGACACACATGTGATAAGTCAGCCCATTTGGGAAAGCGTATTGTGGGCCCCATAAACTTCCAAATGGGAGCTTTGCCACATGTATAATTGTGCTCCTTATATGTATCTAATTGAAACTCTATTTAAATTATAATACATTTTTAAAAATTTAAATAGCAGTATATAACATTACAACTATAATATTCATTAATAATAAATTTCACTTATTACAATGGTTTCTGTGAAAACTTCTCAATGGAATTTTATTAGTTGAAAATAATGCATTATCAATATAAGCAAAATATATTTTTCAATATACAAGACTAGGTTATTACTTAATTTGCTCTTTGAAATCTTTTAATAATAACAAAAATATTCATATATTGCAACATTACATGAGAACAAATATGAAATGCATGATAAAATTATAAATTTTAAAACTAGACAAAAGATTAATTAGAAAATTAAAATTAGAATTAGGTAGACTTACAACTTATGGTTCAAAGTGTTGAAAGACTAAATAATTGATTTTACTTGAATAAAAATAAAAAGATTAAAGACCGGTCCATTAACCATTATACTAATATTTTGTTATGATTATTTTTTATTTTAATATTTGTTCTCGTGTCTTTAATCAAGTTTCATGAAATGTTAATAACTAATTAAATATTTATAATTAGAAATTTAAACTAGGATAAAAAGTATGAAATTTTTAAAATTAAAGTCAAATTCAAATTTTACTAATTTAAGCGGAGCATTTTTCATAAATAACAAATAAAATAAAATTTTTAGTATAATTATTAAAAAAATTAAAAACCAGCTGGGCTGTGCCCCACCTCGTCCCATGCTGGCTCCCGTCCATGTGTGTGTGTGTGTGTGTGTGTGTAGCCATATACATACATACATACATACACACTAATATATGTGTGAATATATTTTGATAATTAATTTGATAATTAAGTAAAGGTATTATAGATAATTATCGCTATATTATTGATCATTGTAAAATACGATGACGTTAAATAAAACTGAATATAATAGAAATTATGAGAATAAGCAAATTCGGAGATATATGCCTCGAGATAGGACCATGTGGAATCCCTAGATGAAGGCTTATTACCTTCATTTCGAAACTAAAAAGAAAGCTTGTCTTAAAAGAAGGATCCACAAGCTCTTAATTTAGCAATGATAAAAATATGTGTGAAAACCGCCAAATGTTAAATAAAATAAGGCAATGACATTTTTCTCACTTAAAAACTTTTTAGTATTCTCCTCTCCATCTCACAAACGGAGAGTGAAGAAAATATAATGGCACAGAAATATTTCAGACGTTTTGTAAAAGTTCGTCCAGTAAGTTAAAATTTAAAAGCCTTGCTACTCCCCATTTTTTTTAATGCTAAGTACACCCTGACATGTTTTAAGCCCAGTCCGTCAGCTAACTTCACTGGTAATAGTCTCTGGACAGTAATTGATGTACTATTTAGCCTCTGAAGTTTATCTTCCCAGACCCAAAGTGTAAATAATTAAAAGAGCAAAGTTATAGGCACCCCTTCATTAACTTTATAAAACCAACTTCAATTAAAATTATAGTTAAAAGAGAAATAAAAATTAAACACACATCAGTTTTTCCTCCAACAAATTACTTACCTTCATAATTATTTCTCTCTATTTTTTCTCTATATTTTTAATTTGTTACCTCCTATCTAAAAAAAAAATTGTGCAAATTTAGAATAATGTATTGTTCTTCACTTACTTCTTATTGATTGAATATTTTTGTACTTAAGATTGCTTTCAAATTATAATTTAAAATATGTGTAATTTAAGCTAATGATTAACGTTCAAAAATCATCCGCTAGAAATATATTTTAATTTGTGTGTGGGGTAATAATAAGATTACAAAAGAAATAACAAAATAATAAAATATTACTTTGGGTTTTGACAATAAAAAATTAAATGAAAAATTCGAAGGCTATATTTGAAAAAAAAGGATTTTTTTTTGAAAAAAAACTGGAATAATGGTTTCATGAGGAGATCCTCGAGAGGTGCAAATTGGGCGGTTCAAAGTTAACTCTAAGTAGCCAAACCCAAATTTTAATTTAATTTTTGGTTCGGTTCTAGTTAATCTTAAAACCAAAACAGTGCAAATTTGTAAAACTGATTGGTTTTATAATAATAATAAAGAAAGCTTACATTAAGAAAAAAAACCCAAAAACTCACAATCATTGGCTGCACGCCCACACCTGTGAAATCAATCCCCAAAATCAAATTCAAAATAAACCCTCATTTCTTTTCTTTCAAGGCTAAAGCTATCGGCATGTTGTTCCACATCGACACAATAGTACAACTACACCACGACAGAGTCGCCGATGGTAACAAGAGTGAACAATAGCCCTCATTTCTCCTCTCAAATTAGTGTCATGTCAGCCAAAACTGTCGCACCATAACCGTACAACATTTGCACCCCAACTGCACAACAGCCAACCACAGCAGCCCATGACAGTAGCTTATGAGAGGAGGAAGCAGTTGGCAAAATTGAGGTACAAAGCTAATAGGGCTACTAAGGAAAAACTTGGCCCCTGGCTGAACACTTGTTTGGCAAACCAAATCTCAAGGAAATGGGCAAAATTTGTTGGGTCCATCTCATTTGCTGGGTCAAGACCAAGTTCCATTAATTTGGGCATTTAAATAATTAAAAAAATCTTGAAGGTGTTAGCTGAAATTTTCCATGAAAATTAGGTTTTAAAAGCACTATATATAGAAGAGTAAGTGGTGGCTGACATTGTGGGAAAAAGAAGAAACAAGAAAGAGAGAGAGAGAAAAGACAGTGGCGTGAGTGTAGTAATCAGAGCAAGGTTTTTCAATCTTTGATTACATGATTGGAAGGTTATTTTAACTCCGTTTTTTTTAAATTTGTAAGTTCTGTATTATCCTCTACAATCCTGTTTTCGATTTTATTTTATCCTCTAGATTGGGTATTATTTGAGATACCCATTGAAAAGCACATATATTTCACATATTGTGTAAAGAATATTAAGATTCTGATATTTTTAGCCTCAATATTATTTAGAGAAGAATTTGTGCTATAATCCCTTTAATACAAAGAAGATTATATCGAACTACGGTCCATGATTTTTCTCGTTTTGGGTTTTCACGTAAAAAATTTCTCTTATAATTGATTTATTGCTTTGGATTTTAGTAGTTTATTTTTCCATTTATATATATGTTACACATCTTATTTTAATCACACAAAGAGGAAATAGTTTTATTTCTGCTTAATTTAATGTGGTAGTTTCTTTCCCAGCAGTGGTATTGAGCGTTAGATTGTGTGTTTTTATTACTTGTGTGGTTGAGATAGAGAATCTTTGCACGATTAAATTAAAGTCATGGAATTATGGCATTTGAAAGTCTAGGATGGAAGATTTGTTGTACATGAAAGACTAACATGAACCTATTGAAGGCGAAGAAACTAATCTCGCCGATTTAGTGACAAGAAATTGGCTCAATTAAACTAAGGTTGTGGATGGTATTAGATCATGGATTGATCAGAGTGTACCACCATATCACAAAGGAATCCAGATTGATGTTCTTTGGAGAAAATTAGAGATGATTTATGAAGTAGCCAACAACACGAATAAAAAGATAATATAACTAAACACATTAGTAGTTTCAAGGTTTGATCGATTAACTACATGAAAATTATTTTAGATGATGAGTTATAAATATTATTGTTGTTTAGTTCTTTACCCGAGTAAATGAGAGACATTAGTGGTGTCGGTGAATAACAATGTACAAATTAACCTTAGATATGGTTATAGATAGCTACTAAATGAAAAATCTAAAAGAAAGTGTTTGAGTACTTTCTTTCGAGTCGATGGACTCATTTCAAAAAGCAAGAAAAGCGGAGGAGCCAAAGTATAAATTCTCGCCAAAGCAGAACAATGATAACTATAGAAGAAGATCTAAATCCTAGAGGAGAAACGTAAAATGTTTTCATTATCGATAATGGGTCACGTTAAAAATGAGCGTAGATTGTGAAAAACCGAATCAAAAGAAAAAGGTGATGCTTAGAAAAATGACAAAGTGAACAGCATAGTTGATGGTGATATGGGTATTGTTTATAATGAAGCTCGTAAATATCACTTGTTATACTAGTGATTGGGTGATTGATTCAGTGCTTATTTATGTCACTGCATATCTTGTTACTTCACATCTTATGTTAATGGTGATTATGGCCATATTCGAATGAGAAATGAGGGCTTCTAAGATTATAGGCATAAGAGATATTTACTTGAAACTAGGATTGGGCGTAAGTTTGTCACTTAAAGATGTGGACATGTACAAAATATTCATCTTAATTTGATTTTTATAAGTAAGCTTGATGATGATGGTTATATTAACCAATTTAGTGAAGGAAAATGGAAACTCACCAAAGGCACCTAGTGTTAGCTAAAGAGAGAAAAGTAAATACTCCCTATGTGATAAGCCAATATTTAAAAAAAAGAGCGTGAATGTGGTGAAAAAAATTCGACATTGAGACATGACACAAAATGTTCGATCACATTGATGAGAAAGTGTTAGAAACTATTGCCGGAAAGAATTTCTACTCGCCACAAGTATGTCCCTCAAGACTTGTGTTCATTGCTTAACTATAAAGACACATAGAAGTAGCTTTTAAAGTTTTCTCCATCTAGAAAGTCGTAAACACTTGATTTGATCCACATTGATGTTTGTATGATGCAAAGTATATTAATAAGATATGCATTTTATTTTGTGACTTTTTATTAATGATTGTTCTAAAAAGTGTGGGCTTTTGCTTTTGAAATTTAAAGACCAGTGTTTGATACATTTAGGTTCTCCATACTTATATTCAAAGAGGGACATAAAGAAAATTAAAATATGTCGGGGCATATAATAATGGTAAGTCAGAGGACTATTTGAGCATTGAAGATCCCATTGAATCATACTTGAGAAAAGCTGTAAAAATCCCAGAAATGAATGGTGTTACTATAAATAAAACAATTAAAAATGAGTCAGTGTATACTTTTGGCCTTAAGTTTCCTAAATATTTCTCAGGTAGAGGTTATGTGTATTTGACTTGATTAACCTTTCTTCTTTAGCTCCATTAGATGGTAATGTATATGTAGAGAGTTTGGATTGAGAAATATGTTTTTATAAACACATAAGAGTGTTTGATTGCAAGAGCATATGTTCATTCCTGCATTTCTATGGATGAAAGATCAAGCTTAATGATAAAGCCAATGAATGCATTTTCTTAGGCCATAGACATGAAGAATTTGGTACGCAGTTATGAGATCTAATGGTAAGGAAATTGATTAGAAGTAGAGATATTGTATTTCTTAAAGATCAAATAGTTGGTGATATAGAGAAAAGCGATTAGTCTCGATCATCTCTAAAGATTCCTATTATCTCAACTTCGGTTCCTCACCTATTGTTCATGATGATTACGGGGAGTTGGAGTAGATAATAATAATGGTCTGAAAAGAACCGAGTTGAGCAAGCACCTCGAATCACTTGCACCACCTTTATTGAGCAGGTGAGAATATCCACTAGAGAACGGCGACCTTCCACTATATATCCTCTGCACGTGAGTATGTGATGTTTACGAGATGAAGGAAAGTCATAATGTTTTGAAAAAGTCATGTCTCACTAGTATAAAAATGAGGTTAAATTCATGCAAGAGGAGATGAAATCCTTGAATGAGAATCACACTTATGACTTAGTGAAAGCTGTCTAAAGGAAGAGGACACTAAAGAACAAATGGGTTTTATAGGTTGAAAATGAAAATAACTCACAACAATAGTACAAAGCTAGATTGGTTGTGAATGGTTTCGGTCAAGAAATGTGTTGATTTTGAAGAAATATTTTCACTTGTGGTGAAGATGTCTTATATTTGAGTTTTCTAAAATTAGATGTTAGATTGAATTTGGAGATTGAACAACTTGATGTAAAGACAATTTTCTTTGCATGGTGATTTAGAGGAGAAATATACATAGAAGTAAACAGAAGGGTTCGGTTGTAAAAGGTAAAGAACTTGTATGCAGAGTTGAAGAAAAAATTTACATGGTGAAACAAGTGCCTGCCAAGGCGGTGGTACAAGAAGTTTGATTATTTCATGGAAAATTATGGCTTCCACAAGATTATGTGTGACTATTGTATTTTTGTGAAAAAGGTTAGGTGATAATGATTTCATCATTTTTTACTTTATGTGGTTGACATGTTGATTGTTGACTAAGATACTAGTAAAATTGATAATCTAAAGAGAGAGCTTAACAAGTCTTTTGCAACAAAGGACTTGGGACCTTAAAAGATATTATTGGCATAAAGATTTCCACGATAGAAAATCTAGGAAGTTATGGTTATCTCTAAGTATATGTTAAAAGGTTCTTGAAAGATTTAATGGCAAAGCAAAAATCTGCTTTGTCACTTGTAGGTTATTTGAGTTTAGTTTTGAGCATTATCCTATAAGCAAGAAGAGAAGTTAGAGATGAATGAGTTCTTTATGCTTCAACAATTGGTAGTTTGATGTATGTCATGGTTTTATAAGACTGAGATATTGCTCATGCACTGGTGTAGTCAACCGATTTCTCTCGGAATTCGAACAAGAACATTGGGCAGTGGTAAAATGGATTAGATATCTCCACTTCTAAGGCATGTTTATGTTTTGGCCATGACAAACCTATGTTATAAGTGTACACATATGTAGATATAGCGGAGATGTTGATTCCTATGCAAAATCCCCATAAGGATATTTTACTTCACGTGGGAAGCAATCATGGCGATCCAGCTTGATAATGTGTTGCTTTGTCTACTACTAAAAAGAATATATTGCAATCACTTTGAAGGTTGTAAAGAGACCTTGTGAATGAAGAATTTCTTATAAGAGTTAGGTGTGAAGGAAGATAGATATGTTGTGCAATGAGATAGTCAGTGTCATTCACTTGGTAAAGAATTGTCATTCGAAATCCAAGCATATTGATGTGAGGCATCATTGGATCACAAGATGTGCAGAAAAGCTTGATTGCAACTTGAGAAGATACACACAATGAGAGTGGATCGATATGATGACAAAGTCATTGCCTCAAGAAAAAGTTGAAAAAGCGATGCTGAAGGCGGGCTTGAGTGGTGCCTCACATCGATCGGAATGAGAGATTTATCGGGTCCATCTCGTTTGGGTGTTGAGCCCAAGTTTTTATTAATTTGGGCATTTAAATAATTAAAGAAATCTTAAAGGTGCTAGATGAAAATTTTCATGAAATTTAGGTTTTGAAAGCACTATATATAGAAACATTGTGGGAAAAATAAGAAAAAGGAGAGAGAGGGAGAGGGGGGGGAGAGAGAGAGAGAGAGAAGAGACAATGGTGTGAGTGTAGTATTGGGAGCAAGGTTTTCAATCTTTAATTACGATGGAAGGCGATTTTAACTCCATTTTATCCCAAATTTGAAGGGTAGTTTTTGGCATTGCTCTCTACATTCCTATTAGTCTTGATTTTATTTTATTCTCTCGTTGCCTATTATTTGAGATACCCACTTATTAGAGAGACAAATATTAGTATTCGTAAGCCAAGATATTGAGATTCTTGATGTTAGCTACCGTATTATCTAGAGAAGAATTTGTGCGATAATCTCATTAATATAGTGGAAGATTATATTGACTACAATCCATAGTTTTTCCGCTTTAGGTTTTAACATAAACAATTTATATCTCTTGTGGTTGATTTATTACTTTGGATTTTGGTAGTTTATTTTTCGCTATTTATTTGTTGTACACATCTATTTTAATCACATAAAAAATGAAATAGTTTTATTTCTATTTAATTTGCAATCATTGCTTGTGGTAGTCTTTTTTCAAACAAAATTGCTCAGATATAACTCACTAGTTGGTAAATGTCAAGAGTATGACTCAATTGTGAAAATACACATAAACCTTTCTCACTAACTAATTTAAAAAAAATAAAACAAAAATTGAGTTAGGAAGTTTAGAAAAGAGATTTCTTGAGGTTTAGAAGTCGAGATGAGGGAGAATTAAGTTCTTCACCATCAACCTAATTTTATTGGTCATTTATAGATGTCTAGTTGGAATAGATAAATATGAGCATTACAACAAAAAATAAAGGTTAGTTAACCACGGAGTTTTGTATTTGTTAGTTTTGACAATCCAAGCTTTATTACTTTTGAATTTACATAAATGTAGGGCTTTTAGAATTCGAGTTGAGGATGTTATTGTAAAATGATAAAGATGATTGTCTTGTTTTAGATACACTTGTTATGTTGCAGAAGTTGCTATTAATTATTTGAATCAATAAATAGATTGCTTAACTTTAGACTTGTTTGGTTGAAATTGAAATTTACAAAATTGGTTGGGCTTTTACAAAGCGCTATATTATTCTAATAACAAAATGTACATTTCTTTTTAAAATGTTACCTATATTGGAAATAAAAATAAATGAAACTGATCATTTAAAGGCAAGAGTGTTAACACCTCCAAAATAAAAGCAATTAAGAATACCCAAAAGCATCTTATCAGAATCAAATCAAATAAAAATGCTTAAGGCATCCTAATTTAGACATATAATTGATATCTAACCTTTATAATTTTCTAGTACTGCATTATAAATAGTCTTTTACCTAGGAGTGCATTCCATTAATTTGTTTGTGTGGTTTAAAGTGGGAACAAAGTGTTGTGCAAATGTTAATGTACTACATGGCGCACAAATCTATTGTAGTATAGATCAATGGTGATGATTGCTTCATCCTCACAGAGGTGGATTTTAATTGTGTGTAGATTAATTTTGTAAATGGGTGATTGGATTTGTGGTAAATAATTTGGAATATGCTAAAACTTAAATTAAAATGCGAGAATAAATTCTAAAATTGGAATTGCAATGGCGAGAATAAATTGAAGATAATTATTGAAATGATGTACTTGGGTATTCGGATCAGTATCAACATGCATCATGGGTCAATAATCCTTATTGTTAATTAAATCGTGGTAAATCCCACCTCAAGACACGCCTTGAATCATAATACTTGCTACGAAAGATGTAGAATAATAATAACCCTTATACTAAAGAGTCTGTAACCAAGGTGGTATCTAGACAAGATTATTATTATTTGTCGTGAAAATCAAAAACATCTCTAAAAACTAGAGAAGACAAAATAAATTTACAAATTAAAGCCCATGACACATGTTGAGACTTCACCTTCAACCCGAGCTTGAAAAGAAAATTAGCACTCATAATTGAACTAAGGGCAAAATGAGAATTTATTAAACTACATAGAAATACAAGATTGAGAAGGAATACGAAAAATGGATCTAAAAATGGATTCGAGATATCAAATGTGAGGGAGGCCCTTTTTATATCATGGAGTAAATCATGGCATGGATTAAAACAGCTTGATTTGGGCGCTGATTACGCTACGTCATCAACGAAGCTGTTTTGACGTGGATGAAGCGATACTTAGCGGTTTGGCCCCGGATGAGCGTGCCTTGGTTAAAAATAATCCTGTGTGATGATGCGATCAGATGCTGATTTTTAAATCATTGATATGTCACACGCCACCATCAACAGATAAGAATTTTTTAGCGAGGATCGTGACACCTTTCATCATCGTGCCACATCGCAGTCAATGCCACGTCGGTCATCCAGCCGATACATGTGAACGATTGTTTGAACGATGGCACCGCTCACATGTGAATAGTGTCTTTTTCCTTTAATGCCTCTGGTTTTCGTAACGTCACGAGTTCAAAAGTGATGTCCGTTTTGCCGCCGATCTCTCCTTTATTGTGAAATGACTATAATGCCCTAAATATTAGGATTTAACGACGTTGCATTTCCACTAGTAGATTTAGCATTTTCATCAGGTGAATGTAATGCATAGTCTCTTTGGTTTATACCTTTATGTCAGCATATGGTCCATCTAATGCTCTTTATGCTCTTTTAAAACATCCAACAACTTACTTTTGTTCGTCATTTAGGGAGGATGAGATGATTACTGCGTGCAAAGTGAGTTAAGCATATGCAGTCCGTGGGGCGTTGAATTCATCGACCATGACCACAGTCAAAATCTTAAACCAAAGTGAGTTAAGTATGTCTGTAGGATCATCACTAAGGTTTTGAAATAAAAGTGTCATCAACTAACGCTTCAATTAAATCCACATCAACAATTCCATCATCGCATTATGAGGTTGTTTGGCAATGTTAGTATGACTCCCATAGTCATATTGAAGGACAAGCTGCATATTTGATCAAATTCTACATTGAATGTGAGCATCCTTTGCATTAAAAAGAAAGGTCTGCCCAGCCCCTAGAATAATGGGATGTGCTTCCTCGAGTCCTGTATTGGTTGAGTGTCAATTACAATGAAATCAATAGGAAAATAAAACTTGTTCACCGGATAAGCACGTCTCCACAATACCACGGAGGTATTTTCGTGGACGATCTGAAACACCACCGAGTTGGGTGTAATTTCTACCCAAGTTTCACAAACATCGAATAAGGTAATGCATTTACTCCCAAATCCAACAAAAGCATTCTAATTGTGTGGTTCCCTGCTACATGAGATGTGGGGAGCCTCGGGTCTTTGCATTTTAAAGGAATTTGTGCCATGGAGTATAGAACTAATGTTTTCTATTAAAAAATACTTTCTTTTGAACATGCATATTTCTCTTTTTAATAAGTCTTTAAGAAACTTGGCATAAGATGGAACTTGTTTAATAGCATCAGCAAAGGAATGCTTTAACACTTACCTGTTTGAAGATTTAGAATCTCACCCGTGGATTTTCCTTCTGCCTTTAGCTAACCTCTGGGGAATGGAGCTTGGGAATTTATTCTCGTGGGTTGGTCTTTTTTCTCCTCCGGTGATGAGTCCTCAACATTCACGGAGTACAATTTGATTTTCTTTTGTCACCGGTGGCATCTCCACTTTGGCCGACTTCTTTTCCTTTTCGCAAGGTCATGGAACTTTGACTTCTCCATTGTGGTGAATCGTAGTACTGGTTCATGTACTCTTTTAGGATTAGGCACTAGTTGACTTGGAAACTTGCCTTCTCCATTGGTTTCAAGTGAAGCAAGTTGTCTCACCATCTTCGAGGCTTGAAACCGATTGAACTTGTACAGTTGAAGCCTGCTCTCAACTCATTTCGTAGTCCATCAATGGTGCGGTTCTGTTGCTCAATCGTGGAGTGAGTAACATTCTTGAAATTTTGGAATGCATCCTCCCATGGTCTGGGTTGAGAGTAATTCTGGTTCTGATTGTATGGTCTAAATGGGGGCTGAGACTGGCGAGGAACTTGAGGGAATTGGTTGTGGTGGAGCTTGAGCTGTTGGTCCGTTGTCGAGTCCTTGAGACCATGAAAATTGGGGTGGTCTCCATCCAGGGTTATATGTGTTGGAGTATGGGTTATAATTTGATGGCTTTCTCATTACACCTGGCATTGGCTTGATCGAGTACGAGAGTCATGGTGTGCCACACGTATACATGATTTATTTATGATAACGATGCTTTATTTGTCGAGCAAGACCTTCAACCATCTCCTCGACTTGCTTTGATTCCGAGAAATTGACTTCGCCCACAACCTCATTTACTCCTTTAATTCTTCTAGTATTACACGAGTGATCACTGTTGTTGGGAATTATCCACTTGTCAGCCTGGAAAAACTCCCAAATTTGATGCACTTTTGACATTAGCCTCCTCCACTTGTTGCCATTAGCCATTCTTTTTGCGTTCGGTAGAATCCCTCCAAAAAGTGATTGACAGCGTTGGTAATTATTTCTCGTACCCATGATGTGGACACTTCAAGAGTAGCCCTCCATTGAATCTCTCCCATGTTTCAAAATTCTTTCGTCCTCTCTCTGCAGCTCAAGATTTCCCCTTGCGAATAAGCATTGGCTTTATGCACCGGGAAATATTTATTCAAAAATTTCGTTACCATTTGTTCCTGATGAAATGCTATTAGCGGGGTAAAGTATTTAACCAGCTTGAGCAGGCTTTATCCTTTAAAGAAAATGGGAATAGTCTAAGTTTTACATCATAAATCCAAGAAAAAATTCTCATATTTAAATGTTTGACAAATAGCATGAAAATAATTCAAGAATGATTATACGTCCTCATTTTCAGGCCATAAAATGTTTCGGGAGAGTAATTTACACACTAGGTTTAGTTCAAAACTCCTAAATTACATTGGGTATCTTATGCATGAGGTGCTCAAATTAGCTAAGGGACTAAAATAGTCCTTAAATAGCCTCTCCTGTGGTGCTTGTAAATTCATTCTAAATTTATTTTTAATGTGCTTTTGTGTGCGAAGTATTTTTCAACCGTCTATAGGTGAGATTAGGTAATAATGGACTTTCCACGCAAAAAACAAATAAAATAAAAATAAAGATGAGAACAAAACAAATAAGAAGAGGGAGAAATTACGATACTAACCTTATTGCGCTGGTACAACCTTTCTATAAAAACACACTAAAATAAATACGTGAAATAAATTAACTAAAAGTAAATTAATAAGAAAAAAAATTACAAAGAAAATAAATTAAAAATTAAATTACAGAATTTTAAAGAAGAAAAGAAAAGAAAAATAAAATTCTTAACTCAAAATGTAAATTCACTCTTTTTTTATATAAAAAAAAATTACAAGAAAATAATTAAAAGAAATTATTCACAAAAATTAATTCTATGAATTAAAATTACTTACCTCCCTTAGGTGAAAACTTGTTGTGCAAATTTTAATGTACTAAGCGCACAAATCTATTGTAGATAGATCAATGGTGAGTGTCGATCCACGAGGAGGTGGATTTTAATTGTGATAGAATTAATTTTGTAAAAATGGGTGATTATGGTGAAATAATTTGGAATATCTAAACTTAAATTAAAATGGCAGAATAAATTCTAAAATTGGAATTGCGAGAATAAATTGAAGATAATTCTATTGAAATGATGTACTTGGGTATTCGGATCCGTATCAACATGCATCATGGGTTAAATAATCCTTATTAATGCCAATTAAATCACTGAGGGAATCAGCGCCAACCATGCTTCAATCTGTATATCTTCAGCAGGCATATCGCGCCAAATAATAATAACTTTATACTAGAAGTCGGTGTAACCAAGGCGGTATCTGACAAGATTATTATTATTACTTGTCGGCGAAGTCAAAACATCTATAAAAACCTAGAGTGGGGAAGAGAAAATAAATTTACCAAATTAAGCCCATGACACATGGCGTTTGAGACTTCACCTTCAACCCAAACTTGAAAGAAAATTATTTACTCATAATGAACTAAGGGCAAAATGAGAATTTATTAAAATACATAGAAAATACAAGATGGAGAAGGATTATTCAGAAAATGGATCTAAAAATGGATTCGGAGATATCAAATTGTGCGTGGGAGGCCCTTTTTATAGATAGATGGAGTAAATCGTATGTCCCGGATTAAAAGCTGATTTGGGCGCTTTCGAGTTATGCCACGTCAGTGATCAGCGATTAACAAGTGGATGAAAGCTGTTTGACCGATGGCGAACGATACACAGTTTGGTTGAAAATAATCTGTGTGATGCATGTATGGCTTAGATTTTCGTCCATTGATATCTTGCCGGCGTCACTATCACCAACAATACATGAATTTTAGCCCAACGGGGATCGTGACACCAATGCCACATCACGGTCAATGCACGTCGACCAAATCATCCGTCTAGCAAGTGTGCAGTAGAACGATGTACGAATAGTGCCGTTTTTCCTTTAATGCTCCTCGGTTTTTTTAATCATTCCGAGTTCAAAAAGTGATGTCCGCTTTGCCGTCGATCTCCTTTATTGTGAAATGACTATAATGCCTTAAAATACATAAAATACTTAATTAAAATAAAACACACGTAATTTAATTACAAGAATGTTAAATACATTAAAGTAAGGGTTGTTAGTAAGGCTTGAAAGGTAAAATGACGGTTTCTCCTCTATAAATATGCATTTTCTAATACTCGACACAAAGCATACAAATTCTCTATGAAGTCTTTGCACTAGTTCTTGATTTGAATTGTAAACCTTTCTCTAAAACCAGACAATAATGGATAGTGATGACTATGTGAGATTGTATAAAGAGTTAATAGATAGTCTTGAAAGATGTACCACCTTTTTAAATCAAAGGACTTGTTCATGAATTCCCCATCAACCAATGATAGAAAATTGTAAAGCTTTATGTTGTACTTTTTAGAGTTGTTGTCCTTAGGAAGGATCCGAGAACAAAAAGTCCAAGTTAAGCGTTTGCAACACCCGACATTTTTAGGATTAATAATTGTCCTTAGGGTTATGTTTGTTTCATAAAGATTTTAAAAGTTTGAAAAAGCTTTAGTGAATCATGTGAGAATGCATAAGAACAAGATTACGAAGACCCCAATCATAAAGAGCGAGATGTACGCTTTAACAGAATTCCAATGGCATTTCAAGTAATCAACTTCTTTTAAAGTTTATAATTTAAATAAATATCAAATCATTATTTTCCTAACAATTTATTATTATATTAGCCAAATAGATGTAGCTCACGAGCCAGTATGCACGATGTTTTGGGAGAGTTTGCCATGAATAATAAAATTACAATTCTTTAAATTTGTAAATGATTGTATTATACAATGTTTAATATGATGACCTCTTGAAGTACATTTTCAATAATAAAAATGTGTGTATTGTAAGAGTTAAGTATTAATGTTGTTTTGAAATTATTTTATTGTATTAATTTTATCATATTTTTAATAAGTTAATGTATTTGAAGAATTGCATACTAGTCTACTTGGTGAGAAAGAACAAGATTATATAAGCTAGTTTCGCAATAGTAATTAGTGTAAAGAGGTCTTTGTAAATGGTGATTAGTTAAGCAGTGATTGTTGAGACATTCAATCAAAGTTTAACAATAATTGAGCCATGAATAATTTTTGGATAGAGTTCGCCATGCTAAGTAATGTGGTTAAACAAAATATGGGAACTAAATGGATAATAAAAAAATAGTGAAAAGGTAAGAATGATGCCCCTTAATGTCAATACAAATTTAATAAAATTTTCTTGAATATTCAATTTTCTTGTAATATGGGTGAGTCTTACGCAAGTTTGACCATAATTTTGACATATATTACAACAATCGCCTAGATAAGATAAAAGTAGATGTGCATAAGATGCAAGTTGAGGTTTCCGTATTAGAGGCAAGATTGATAGTTTTGGATGCAAGTTTGATAAAAATGATTAGAGATTTACTTGAAGAGCTGAAATCTATACAAGTTAAAAACTTCTACGATGAGATATCAAAGTAATCAGTAGAATGTTAGTATATATGCATATAGAAAGAAAAATAGCCTAACAAATTTTTATATGTTTTCATTTCAGAAACTTATAACTTTAATGATATTTTTATGTCATATACTGCTATAACCACCATAGAAATGACGTTAGTCCATCCTCTGGAACATAAGAGGTGATAATTTGATCACCATATCATCTACACAAGCTCGAGGTGTACAGTAAGTAACAAACTAACTTTTAAGTTTATAGAAAAAGAGAATTGGAAACGAATCCATATACTGCGTTTTTCATACACTTGCCTATTGAAAAAAAGCCCTAAATGCTAGTTGCCTTTGAAGTTAAGCCATCGATGGAGCTAAATAATAGACTTGCATTAAAGAGATAGATGACACAAACATATAATGTTGAACCCTAAGATTTTGCTTTTTTATTAATTTAAAAAATATTATAATTATTAGTTTATAATTTAAAAAATATTATAATTATTAGTTTATAATTTATACAAATTAGTTTATAATTTTATAAATTATAAACTAATATCATATGATGATTGACGTGAAATTTTGTAAAATAGCCTATTGGCAATGGTGATAGAAATTTTGAGATCTCTACAATTCAAGCAAGTGGCTGAGCAACTTGGTATTTTTTAGAATTTTCTTTCAAAAACATAATAAAAAACTAATGAAATTAGCCACTTATTACTTGATTTTTATTTTTCTTCATATATGGTAAATAGCACATGGATGTACTTAGTTATAAGTTGAGATTGGCTATAGTAAATACATAACTCCCATATGTAACCTTGTCTTTGTTATGAACTCATTTTCAAGTAGTGAATGAAAAATAATACATATAATATGATTTATTTTGTTTCTTTAACTTGTTTTTCTAACAAATATTATTATTGTTATTGCATATAGCAACTAATCAAATAGAGATTAAAAGCTTTAAAAGAATCCAAATAATTTTTGCTTAAAAATGACTCACTTGTCCAATATGCGAGTGGAAATAAATTACCCCCCGTAATACCATGGTTTGAGTCACTTAGGTAGGGTTTTAATATATCTTTTACATAAACATTTACATTATCAAATTTTAATGTTGTTATTCTTGTGTTTACATTCCAATAAACTTGTATGGAGAGCTTTGAAGCTCTTGTGGTCGACATATTGAGTGGGAAAATTCATGTTATGGCTCATCCATATGTTTTACTTCTAAGAGCGAGTTTAGTAATAAATGAAACCATATGTTGTGATGTTACCTCTAATTCTTAATAAGATGCCAATATAGGACTCAACGGATCCTCGGTTACATTTGAATAAGCAAATCCTTGGCCTTTATTGTTGCAGGAATTTTTATTGAACTCGCAAGTGCATGAATCAGTATGTAGTATAGATCAATGGTGACGAGTGTTGATCCCACGAGGTGGATTTTAATTATATGTAGAATTAATTTTGTAAATGGGTGGTTGGATTTGTGGTGAAAATGATTTGGATTATCCTAAAATTGGAATTGAAATGACAAGAATAAATTCTAAAATTGGAATTGAAATGGCGAGAATAAATTGAAGAGAAATCTATAGAAATGACGTACTTGGGTATCTAGATCCGTATCAACATGCATCATGGGCTAAATATTCCTTATTAATAACATTCAATCATAGAAATCAATAATAACCTTGTACTAGAAGGGGTGTAGGCGGTATCTAGACAAGATTATTATTTGTCGGCAAAGACTTAAGTCAAAATATCCACAAAACTAGAGGGAAGAGAAAATAAATTTCTGTGAAATAAAGCGGACACATGTTTGAGACTTGCACCATATTCAGTTCTTGAAAGAAAATTAGCTACTCGTAATTGAACTAGGGCAAAATGGAAATTTGTTAAAATACATAGAAAATACAAGATGGAGAAGGAATTACTACGAAAATGGATCCCAAATAGATTGAGAGATATCAAATTTGGGGAGGCCTTTTATGGATACATGGGTAAATCATAGCGGATTAAGCGATTTGGGCTTTCGATTGCCCGTCATCGATCGATGCAGCGGTTTGACCCACGGATGAAACGACAGTTTGACCGGGTTAAATAAGCGCATTTGGTTGAAGATAATCCTGTGTGATGTATGCCGTGCGAGATTTTCATCCAGCGATATCTTTGCCCGTCACCAAGATAAGAATTTTAGTCAGCGGGATCGTGACACCTCATCACGGTCAATGCCACATCATCGGTCAATGCCACATCGTCGATCCGTCTATATGCGATGTAAGTGAGCGATAGCGTAGATAGTACGCATGAATAGTACACATGTGAACAGTGCCATTTTCCTTTTATGCTCCTTAAGGTTTTGAGTTACGAGTTCAAAAGTGATGTCCGTTTTGGTCGATCTCTCCTTTATTGTGAAATAACTATAATGCTCCTAAAATACATAAGATACTTAATTAAAATAAAACACACTTAATTAAATCACAAGAAGGTTAAATACATAAATGTAAGAGTTGTTAGTAAGACTTGAAATGTAAAATGACGGTTTCTCCTTTATAAATATGCATTTTCTAACACTCAACATACTTAGCATAAACTTATTAATATTTTAAACTAGAGACTTTTTAGAAATTAAGTTATTGACCTATGACAAATCTAGTGATCGAGATATATTTGTAGAATGCTAATTTTAATTGTAATAACAATAAGCAGAACCAAACATATAACATAAAAATTTCATACTCATTTAAAGTACAACCTCTAATTATAAAATGACATGTTCAACAATTGCTTCATGAAGATATATTCATTATAATACATCTTCATTATTTAGAAATTTCTCAT
The DNA here is from genome assembly GCA_030449895.1 of Citrus mangshanensis. Lineage (NCBI taxonomy): Eukaryota > Viridiplantae > Streptophyta > Magnoliopsida > Sapindales > Rutaceae > Citrus > Citrus mangshanensis. The sequence goes on along the minus strand of JASUUJ010000133.1, from coordinate 195,604 downwards.
TAGTAAAAGTAAACACTAAACTACTACAAGTTTTAATGTTCATCACCCAATGTCTACAAGAATCATTAGTAGTACACATTAGTACAAGGCATGCAAGTAATAAGTTTGTAATGGAAAGACAATGCATAAACTTAAAGATCTCACCTCAAATCAAGCTGGCAATTGTTGAGTTTGCTCATACAATGGTGTCAATGTTATTAAGTCAATCGATCGTGACCTACTTTTCATAGCCACATTTTTAGTAACATTTTCCTCACCCTTTGATAGAATCCTATTTGTTTTATGATGCCTTTTCTTTGGATTTAATACTAGAAGTTGCATATTAGTGGTAAGTATTTCAATAGGAACATCATATTCTTCTATTAGACCAACGTGATAGATTATCTCTGTGTATATTATAATTCATGCATAGACAATGTAGTAGAAGAACAAAATAAATGACATTCAAAAGATAGATGCTTGCACATTTGCAATAGCATATTCACATAACATATGGTTGAGTTAGAATGCTCGACAACTACAAGTTTTGCAAGCATATTAGCATGGCCCTCAAATTGACCACCTTTCACAATAAATTCATGCAAGTTTAAGACAAAACCTAGTACATGTGAGAGTTAACTCACAAAAAGAAGTTTTTAGCCCACTTTTGAGTTTTATAGTTGTGTCCACTACCAATTAAGCAAAACCACTAGCTTAGGTATTGAGTAATGTCTGCATTAATCATTTTTATCTTAGTCATGACCTCAAATTGAGAAACAAGGTATAACTTTGCAACATATATGAAGATTTTGTGTATCCTTGAAATTTGACCTTAGATTTTTTCGAGATGATACATACGAGGCTTGCATTTGAAAATATCACGGCAACACCCTTTTTTATGCTTAGTTAGAATTTGAAATGAAAACTAAATCTTTAACATTGCTAATTAAATCCATAGTTTTGCTTCCCATGATGCATCATCCTCGCTATCACTAATACCAAATGCAAGTAGATATATTTGATTGTTACCATCCATGCATAAAGTCACAAACATGGTTCCTTTATATTTTCCTTTAAATGTGCCATCGATTGCAATTCTTGGTCTAATAGCCAGTGAACCTTTTAGGACAACTACCAATAACCATAAATAAATACTTAAAGTAATTTGAACCACGAGTCAATGAGAGTATAAGAACGACATTTTAATTTTCAAACATTTTCAGTATGTCAAGAGCAACTTGTACAATGTTGCTAGTAAATTTAATAGCACCAATGACAATTATTATCTATACAAGTAACAATCAAAATGTTCTTTCCAAACTTAACTATTTTAAATTGAAAACAGTTTTGCAAAGCAAACTAACAAAGTCTCACTTGCAACTTCTCTTTTGATGTGCACACCTCATTTTTCATAAAACCATCATTGTCACTTATAAATTCATTACTTATAATATTGTCAATACAATGATATTCATCATTGGTACTCATAGTGTTACTACTTGCAAGAAAGCGATTATGTTTCTAAGCATATAAATATTGTTGATGTTTGGATCGATCTCATACTCATATGGGCTCAATAGTGGGCACATTTTCCTATGGTAAATGAGATCTAGTAGAGAAATGTTTGGTGATAACATCCTTTCGATTAGTTTTTACACCTCTTTAGAAAATGTTGATGGTTTAAATATTGGATAGGTCTGACTCTCCTCCTACAAACTATTAAATTGTTGATTATTCTCTCCACTCAATTTTGTTCGCGGTATAGGAGTAGTGACCCTACGTTGATATGTGCCTCAAGAAGGGTTTCGATATGCAATACCATTAAGATTTTCATGCAAAGGAATTGCGTCATCATGAGATAATTTCCACAAGTTGCACCAAATTTGTTGAATTGCATTTGAACTTCATAATAATTTCATATTTTGAAATACCAATTTCAATAGTCTGAGTTATGTTTTCAAGCAATTGTGAATATGTTGAAGAATGATGCCCCATTATTCCTTTTGTGGCTAAGGGATTGAACTTGTGTTTATTGATTTGATTAATCCATTCAACATTGTACAAGACAATAATATGTACCAAATCCATTTACCTAAAAATCATGTGAAACAGAGTAATATTAACAAAAATAATCTGTTAAAACTTCTAGACTTTTAGGATTAAGTTCTAGACTTCCAAACTTATAACCTTTCCTAGAGGTCTAGAAGTCTAGAAGTAGAGAAGTTAAGAACACGATCTAGAACCATGAATGTAACAAACTCAACTATTATAGATCAAACACAATAAAATTCTTTAAAAAAATGATAAATAACATGTACATTTAACTATAATCGATCACATTTTACCTTTAAAAAGCCTAAATAACAGCACTCAATACTTTTAATTTTAAGTAAACATAAAAACTAACCCTTATAATAAATGCTGAAGACAATGTAGCTTCTTAGAACAATAAGAATAGTGTATAAAGATTTTGTTGAAGAATTTTTTAGAGCGAGTTGAATTTTATTTAGAGAAGGTGGTAATTTTAGTAAGTGTTTGATAATACTTTAAAGTGTTGAGCGCATGCTTTTGTTGGAGATGATAATGGTATTTTAGACTACAGTCCGTCAAAATGTCACAGACACTTAATTAAATAAAAGTTATCATATTTTTGTAAAGTGTGTATGATTTTGTCATATCTAAATAAAAATCCTAGGGAAACAGCCCGTTGCTTAGCCATAGCCACATCTAAGAGAGTCATTTTCTGTTTCAAGTACAAAGGCAAGTATTTTTCTAATAGACACAATAAGAAGATGTAACCTGAATTAATAATCTGACCCGAATTAACACCGACCCGATTAAGTAACCTAAACTATATTCAAACCCAAATTAACAACCTAAAATCGAATTAAAATACAAACTCAAACTAAATTGAATCGAAATTATTTTTCAGCAAAGCTCAAACGGATTGCAACCCGAACTGAAAACCATAAAAAAACGAAACAAAAGCCAAAATACCCACCTGCCAATAATCCAACTATAACTAAAATACATAAAACGCCAGCCTAATAGATAAGAATTAGGCCGAAAAAAGATGGCCAGTGAACAGTGATCGATATTTAACATTTTCAATATTCCTGCAACAACAACACAGACTTAAAAGAAATTTGTCAAAATTTTCATTATTTCAAATTGGAATAAGTACCTTTTCAAAAAGTTGCACTCAAGTGATTAGACTTGGGAGACCAAAACACAACTTAAAATTTATTTTTACTTTGCTTTTAGTAGCTTTCATGTAGATGCAAGAGAAGGAACAAAACTCGGTGGGCTTTATGACAAAAGTGAAACTTGTGTGACTACGGATCAGTGGTGTTTTGTCATGTGGCGGATCCTAAAGTGAAAGCAGTAGTATTTCTCTCTTATTATGTAGCACATTTTTCTACTCTCAAGTAAATTTCATTTCATAATCAATATTTCTATAATAACCGAAACAAAACACTGGAAGATCTATATACAAAAATATGGCACTAAGCAGCAATGTCATGGGAGCCATCAATTTCGTAAGCCATTCTTCTCTCAATCCCAGTCATCGGTGCCGGAGTCTGGCTTGCAACCGAGCCAGACAATTCTTGTGTCAAGCTTCTGCAATGGCCAGTCATTGTTTTGGGCGTCTTGATTTTGGTTGTTTCTCTAGCAGGCTTTATAGGAGGATTTTGGCGCATCCCTGGCTCCTTATACTCTACCTCGTTGCCATGCTAATTCTCATAATATTGCTGGCTTGTTTGGTTGTTTTCATTTACATGGTTACCAGTAAGGGCTCAGGCCACCTTCCACCCAGTAGAGCTTACTTAGAATATCGCCTCGATGATTATTCTGGCTGGTTAAGAAGAAGAGTTCGAAGCTCTTACAAATGGGATCGGATCAAAAGCTGCCTTAGCTCTACCCAGATGTGTGCTGAGTTGAACCAGAGTTATACAATGGCCCAGGATTTCTTCAATGCACATGATATTACCCCTCTACAGGTAAATTAACTAAGTTAATTTTCAGTTCATATTTTTCTTATAAACAAATTAATTAAGATTTGGCTTAAATATTATTACTAAACCGTTATCCCTTATCTTAAGTTCAATAATTTCTTCAATTTTCTTTCTGCCTTATGTATTATACACGCTTCACGTGATGTCCTAGATAATATGTTGTTGGACTCTTATCCATCAACTTAATCGTTTGGTTAAGTGGTTTCTCTAACAATTTTTTCTCTCTCTCTTTACAGTCGGGGTGCTGTAAACCTCCGACAGAGTGTGGGTACACATTTGTAAACCCAACATATTGGATAAGTCCCATTAACAATGCTGCGGACATGGATTGCTTGCAGTGGAGCAATGACCAGATGCAGCTTTGCTACAACTGTGATTCATGCAAAGCAGGATTACTTGCTAATCTGAAAAAGGAATGGAGAAGAGTAGATATCATATTGATCGTTACTCTTGTTGCTTTGATATTGGTTTATTTGATTGGATGCTGTGCCTTCAGGAATGCCAAAACTGAAGACCTCTTTCGCAAGTACAAGCAAGGCACTTACACGTAAATACTAGTTGCTAGCTACCTGCAAACTTTCTTGATCTTGATATTAGTGTAATTGGGGATTGGTTTGGATTGTTATTTTTGACAATAAGCTTTATGAATTTGTTTAAGATCGTATTCTTGTTCAGTGTTGACTCGTGTTTGATTTGATGATGACATAATCTTGAGCTGTGCGTGCGTGATTTGCGCCGGGCGCCGAAAGTTGGGTTCCTTTTGAATGATTGCTTTTTAAGAGAAAAGAGTATAGATTTCGTTCCGAATCTCAATCTGTCAATCATTTGAGCCTGAATTTAGTCTCAGTTGATAATGTGTGAAATTATTTATAATTGTCACATTATATAAAATATTAATAACTAATCTATTATGAGTACAGCTACATCCACTCAGACTCAAATATAAAGAACCCTAACATTACTCTTTCACTGCTACTTGATCCATTGGCCATGACCAAGTATATCATAGCTTGATAACAGCTATGCTTCAGCACGCATGCATGCACACAAGTCTAGGAAATGGGCCATGTGATCATGCATTATGCAGACAGCTATTGGATTATGATTTAACAATGTGATCTCAAACCAAAGTACTGCGTTTGATGAAGAATGTGATAAGGATCGTTCACATATATTTATTTATGTTTAAGATTTTAAATAATTAAGGGCGTGCCCTAATGATGTGAAAATAGATCGTAAGCAAATAAAATAAAGATGTGATCAATAATTTCGTGTCCCCATGAATTTGCTATTGTGGGCTATCTATACATGAAGATAATTAAAGAGCAGTACTGCAGTACAGTGCATTTTCTTTGGTCCATTCATTAAATCCAAATGTGTATGAATGCATTAGAGACATATCCTCATGTAAACATTTACGTTAGAAAATAGAAGCTTTAGAATTTAGTCAGTGAAGTGGGAAAATTAGAAATAAAGAGTGGAAGGTAGAGTTATAAAGTTTCAGCAAAGGGAAAAGGAAAATGGGATGTTTACTTTTCATTTATCTAGATTCATAAAACATGATTTTTAATTAATCTGAGATACTCTTGAAGATATTATATTATTTCATTAATTTTCTAAATTTTCTTCAGTAAATTAGAAGTTAATAAAATTAAAGTATGTTTAGTTTCAAAAGAGGGAAAAAAAGTATATTATAATCTTTTGATCATTTTTGTTGCTTGTATTGTTGGTTGTTAATCAAATTTATACATGATGATTTTTTTTTTTATTATTGGTGTTTTCTAAAATTTGTTTGGTTTTTTATTTAAAGCCGGTTTTTTTAACTTAATTTTGAAAATCCTCTTGTAAATGGATCTGTTCGAAAGTGAAGGAAGTACTCTTTACCCCGTCAAAAATTTGTTACGAGACACAAAAGTCTATATCTAAAATGCTTGAGTGAAAAAAAAGGGGCCTGAAAGTATAAGAACTGGGCCAAATGAGAGCATAGCACTGTTTGCACTCGCACTTTATCTTACGCCACTCCATTCTGAGCATAATTTTGTATACCGGGTTTGAAGAGATAATGATTGGGTGTACATGGTGATTATTTGCACCCAACTGAAATATCTAGACTATTGAATATTGACCGGTAAATGTGCTCAATATTTAAGCTCTTTTCTGCGAAAGCACTAGTTTGCCCCCACATTTTATCTTGCACCACCCCATTCTGAGCAAAATTGTTGTGTCGTGGGTTTGAAAAGATAATAATGGGTCCACACGGTTTATTTGCATCCAACTAAAATAGCCGAACTCTTGAGTCCTGACCGGTAAATGCGTAAATAAAATTTATTATTGTTGTTGTTGTTATTGTTGTTGTTATTATTATTATTATTATTATTATTATTATTATTATTATTATTATTATTATTATTATTATTATCATGATTATCATTATCATTATCAAATGGCAATAATTAACAAAGGGTATTTTAATAAATTATTAATGATATTATTTTTAATATTATTATTATTATTAATTTTTATAATAATAATAATAATCACAAATAATAATAATAAATATTATTATTATTCACTATTATTATTATTAAATAGGGTATTTCAATAACTTAAAATAATTCAACTTATTTCAATTCAAATTTCAAGATAAAATATACACATCAATAGGATTCTAGCTTATTCATATTTTGATTCTTGCAGTTAAAGTAAATAACTTATTATGATTCCTATTTCTCATTCTCATTCTAACTCATTTTAATTTCAATCTATTTCAATTACCGATAAATAAACGCAGCATGAGAGTATTGCTCCTATTTCTATTATTTAGTAGACGTTCTGACAACACATCACATTTTTTAGTGTACAGTTGAATGCTTTCTGCACATTATTTGACTAGACTACTCTCTTGAAAACATTACATTATTATACCCTCTGGACGCCGTTAGAATTTTTTATTTTATTTTTTTTATTTTTTGATCATATAACAATACCTAAACAGTAGGATACGATATAGGGTGCGTTTGGGATTGAGGTTGAACAGCTGTAGCTTAAAAGCTACAATGTTTAAAGTCATTTACTTCTTATAAATTTTTATGTTGATATGATTTTTCACTTATATAATATAAAATTTATTATATCTTTAATAATTTTATCAAAATTATTATTTAAAATTTATATTTACTATATATTATTAACTTTTGTTTCATAATTACAGCTTTTTTTTTGTAGCAAAAAAAGCAATCCATAGTTGTAGCACCATAGTCCAGCCCCTACCCATTAAAAATATCTTCCACTTTACTCCTTTCCATCATAACAATAAAGTCCGTTTGAGTAAAAATTAACTATTATAGTTAAACTACTTTATACAATTTAAATTAAAAAAAAAACTTATTAAAAAAGAAGCTGACAGTATCAAAAGAAATTTTAGAATCCATAAGAGATGCTATGTCAATTATACAATAAACAAGTAATGGTATAATATGTATGTATTTACTTCAAAAAATTACCAAGCAAATGGTTATTATATTAAACTTAATTACAAATATTATACATGCATTCATTAGTTGTATTATCTTTGATTCATTTATGAAAATCCTTTGGTGCCAGACGAACGGATAAAAATATTTGTCCAAATGATTTAGTCAATTTGTTTTTTTAAATCAAGAGAGTAAAGACCAAGTAATTCCAAACAAATCCGAGACGTGATTGGGCAGTGGACTTGAATTTAACAAATGTTTACAATAATTCATTATTCGAGTTTCCGCCTTTCCTAGAAGCTTACGCCGCTAGTTTTACAAACTTCTGGTTTTGGACAAAGCACCGACCACATTCTTTAAATACTCTTTCATAATATTATTCTGTAATAATTTATTCAATAACAAACCCACACACAAACAAAGATAATAATATTTTTTTTTTGAAGAGAAGATAATAATATATTTATAACAAAATTGATGGCACTAATTTAAAATTAGTAATCAAGAAAAGAACTACCCCAGCATCACCTTTAAACCAAGTCTTTTTAGATTTTTTAAAAAAAAATCTCTCTCATTTGTCTTAAACTACAGTCATTCTTAATAAATAAATTATTTATCTTTGTTTGTCCCAATTTCATAAACTTAATTAGTAATTAGTACAATTTTTATTGTGTAGTGCAAAGTACAAGACAATGCACAGACCGAACAGGAAGGAAACTTATTCAGTATTTGTAAATTATGTTTTGATGTGTATTTATCTGTATAAAAATTAAAAATTTATAGCAAAAACTAATTGTGTATCCAACAAAGCTGGCCTCCACTGCCTGATTCGCTGGAAAATATGCCTTTAATTGTCTTTACAGGGGAGGCTGCTTCAATACGACATTTTAAGTTGAAAAGTTTATTTTAAAAAGTGGATAATTAAATTAACAAAATGTAACTTTTCTTTTGTGTCAATGATGGACCCTGATAAAAAGTGTGCAAGTAAATTAGCTGAAGCTCTCACGCCCATATGCAATGATATGCTTTCAATTTAATATTAATTATAATTACTACCTTAAGAAAACGGTTGATTACAGTTCAAAAGTTTCATCTTTGATGGTTAATGCAACTTATCATATAGGACTCAACTAGCTTACAGAATCTGTAAGCTACATACTGCAGCATCAGCCGTTGGATGTGGAGTGAGAAATTAAACCATAGAAAATGGGACGGTGGGATGACCGGAGATGTTAGGTACGGAATCTGTCTATTATATATATATATATATGTATGTGTATCACTTATATCTATGCACTATATAAATGATTGTGAGTTAACATTTTGTACATGTTTTCTTGGAAATGGCTGCACGTATAGATATGTGTCAGCTGACACACAGATTCGACTCACAGTTTTGAGAGTGAGAAACTGACAGATAATAATTAATGAAATTCAATAAGAACAATCTTGTCAAAGAAGAAATATTGAATCAGCAACATACTATTTTTGACGGTTTGAGTTGAGTTGCCATGCCATACAAGTAATTATCTGGTTGGCAAAACGGCACGCATGCAAGAATTTGCTGGTAGCTGGATATTTTGACCTAATTAATTGAAGTTCAGATCCTTTACATGCATGCATGTAAATTTCCTACTGCAAAAAAACTAGAATTCATTTTAAAACCCACGTGTGAATCAAAAATGTTGTCATCGTGATCGAGTTTGAACAAAATGACAGGCATTAATTTTCTGCAAAATGTGGTTCATGAGGGTTGGCAAATTAAATCGATAGATCGATCAATATGCTTGTAATTGGTTGCTGTAACAACCAATAATAATGTGCCACGTGGTGAGTGACGGTGTTTCCTTTTGAATAGGGTTTCTTTTATTTTGAACCTGGATTATCAATTTAGAAGCGAGCAGGCTTTCTATTTAATTTGCTGATCACATAAATGCATGCAGTAAAGAGGTCATAGATGATATGAGATTCTTGCTCTGGTTCAATTGCAAAGGAACGTGACAAAAATGGATATGTATAAAATCTCCTTTTTAATATGTCGAGTTTACAATTTGTATGCCTAACAACTGGCTACAACTCACTTCAGTTTTTGTTTCCTTTTTCCCCCTAATAGACTTGAATACAATTAGATGCTTTGTTCTTTTAATATGTCTACACTGCAAAACAAGTAACTGGCTAGAGGTGATGAATCTGCAACCAACTGTACTAAGATATATTTCATTTTATTTGGCCGGTGGCCACTAGCCATCACCGAAATATATTGCATTTTGATTTTACATGAGTGCAAAGATCTTTGTTAAATATCCTCAAAAATTTTTAGTGTAAAAAAAAAAAAAAGTATTTAGTTGTAAATTGTGATGATTAAGGTCCTATTTGGAATTGAGTTGCTGTAACTTTTAAGTTACAACTGTTTAAAAAAAATTATAATTATGAAATAAAAATTAATATTATGTAGTAAATATAAATTTTTTAAATAATTTTAACAAAATCAGTAAAGATATAATAGATTTTTCATTATAAAAGTATAAAATTAAATCGACTCATCTTCCAAACTACAGCAATTAGTGTTTACCAAACATTTTAATACTGTAATTTTCAATTTACAACTAACCTTAATCCAGGACATGCCTTAAACTGGATTCAAAATCGATAAGTATTTAGCCACTTGGCTTTGGCCTTTGGCCTGGTGGTAATAAGAACTAATTTGAGGGGATAAGTTCGACTCTCAACTTCTATTCTAAGACTTAAATTTTCCCTTCCAAGTATAAGAAATTCTAAAATATGGAGATGCCATATTAGTTATATAAAAAGTAAATAATGTTACGTTATGAGGTAATTTATTTTGATAAATCAACGTGGAAATAATAGTTATATTAAATTTAAAAACACTTGTTACATTCGTAATAGTTAATTATATTATTTTTTATGTGGCATAGACTTTTTACTCTGATTTATAATTGAGTAGAAGTTGATATATCTCTCACAAAATTGTAGATATGGTACGTATATCCATGCACTATATTTAAAAAGAGGCAGTGAATACCTTGGATGTATGTACTTGAACTTGAAACAATTGTGACAAAGTGCATCCGTGATGGGTGGTCTACCTTGGAGCCGATCCAAGGTAGCCCAACCTTTAAAAAGAAAAAAGAAAAAAGCAAAAAGCAAAAAGTAGTCTAAAATTTGACCCAAACTAGTCCATTTTAGTCGGAGAGCTAGAATATTCATCTCTGATCCAGCCCAAAAAAATTCTATCCAGCCATGTGTTCAATGTACAACTCAAGTGATGAGAATGATCATAAAACGTTTAATTTGTGATTAATTTGTTATAAAACAATGCATTAAATGTTGTAATCCACCAACCAAACACTATTAAGATCTTATTCGGAATTGAGTGTTTAAAAAAAATTATAATTATAAAATAAAATTTAATATTATGTAGTAAATATAAATTTTAAAAAATAATTTTAATAAAATTAGTAAAGATATAATAGATTTTTCATTATAAAAGTGTAAAATTAAATCGACTCATCTTCCAAACTACAGTAATTAGTGTTTTAAATATTTTAATATCTTTTAAGCTTTTAAATTCTAACCTCAATCTCGGACATGCCTTAAACTAGATTCAAAATTGATAAGTATTTAGCCACCTGGCTTTGGCCTTTGGCCTAGTGGTAAGAAGAACTAATTTGAGGGGATAAGTTTGAGTCTCAACTTCTATTCTAAGACTTAAATTTTCCCTTCCAAGTATAAGAAATTCTAAAATACGGAGATACCACATTAGTTATATAAGAAGTAAATAATGTTATATTATGAGGTACTTTATTTTGATAAATCAACATGCAAATAATAGTTATATTAAATTTAAATACACATGTTACACTCGTTATAGTTAATTGTATTATTTTTAGTGTGGTATAGACTTTTGACTCTGATGTATAATTGAGTAGAAGTTTATATATCTCTCACAAAATTGTAGATATAGTACATATATCCATGCACTATATTTAAAACGAAGCAGTGGCTACCTTGGATTAGCTCCAAGGTAGACCACTCACCACAGTCATTGGATGCACTTTGTCACAATTATTTCAAATTCAAGTACATGCATCCAATGGCGGTAGTGGGTGGTCTACCTTATAGCTTATCAAAAGTAGCCAAATCCTTAAAAAGAAAAAAAGAAAAAGAAAAAAAATAATAAGTAGTCTTTATTAAAATTTGACCCAAACTAGTCAATTTTAATATGAGAGCTAGAATATTCTTCTCTGACCCAGCCCTCAAAAATTTTATCCAGCAGTGTGTTCAATGTACAACTCAAGTGATGAGAACGATCATAAAATGTTTAATTTGTGATTACTTTGTTATAAAACAATGCATTAAATGCTGTAATCCACCAACCAAACACTATTAGTGTTTTTGTTTTTTTTCCCTACTATTGAGGTGATGTGATTTGTTAAATTATGTATAATTTGCGTTTATATCCATGAAAGAATGATGGACGTTGTGTGATAACTTAAAAAAAAAAAGGCAACAACAAAAATAATAAGACTAAATTGATTCTTATAAAAGTTAATTCATTCGAACTGTTAAAATTCTTACGAGTTACAAATTCACTTAAATAGAATTCTTACGAGTTACAAATTCACATAAATCATTTAGTTTGGATTGTATTGATGTTTTCAGTGGTAATTTTATTTTTTTATAAGACAATTTTATTTTATTACCTGCCATAATTAAATGAGGGATATCTAAGCAACATAGCTTGTTTATTTATTCTTATAAATTATTGTTATTATGAGTAATAAATGGTACGGTTCTGGAGAGAAGACTTCTGAGACATTCATTAAAATGCATTGTGAAGGTATGAATTACTTAACAATCACGCTCGTATTATAAGGTTTTAATTAATGACTATAATTATCTTTGCCTTGTGACTGAGATTTGTGCCTCGATTAACCAACAAATTGGTTCCCCTCATAAAAACTAGTGCAATTTGTTATTATTTATTAATTATTATGCTAAACCATAAAGAAAAATCAATTTCTAAACGTATAGGCTTCTAAATCGGAATTCAGAATCTAATCTGAATTTTAAAAACAGAAAAAACTATCAAAGAGGAAGGAAAACAAGAAAAAATGGAGATTGCTTGCTTGGAAGGTGGGTGTAAAGAGTAAAAATAATATGAAACAATAAAGATATGGAGGGTTAATTTTGAGATATGGTAGGGTATGTTAAGAAAAGAGGTGTTAAAAAGAATTTAGTGGGTTTGATTAGAGCGAGTCTCTAATCCAAACCTAATGATATTTATTTTTTAAAAAATTAATAAGAAAATAAAAAATTCGTTACTTGACATAGATAATCATAATTATATTTTCCGTCCTAATTAAAAAAAAAAATATTGACTTCCCAATTATTGTCAATTATAGACTCGTAGATATTTTTATAAACGGAAAGTGCTTGATAGAAGACAATATAATAATTAAGAGAAGTGGTTAATAAGATTTCAAACGTTATTGGATAGATATTAATTATTTACTCCATTATAGTTTATCAAAATCTTTTAGCAAACTGATGAGTTAATTATCAGCTTAGGAATGCTTTACAATTCATGCTACTTTTAATCTATTGAAAATGTTAATAATTTGCATGCCTTTCCCATATAATAATATAAGGTTGTTGGTTTTGGACTGTGTTGGTTATTCAAGTTGTGGTGTCGTCAATGCTGGCTTTTGTCTGTCTTTGTCTAATTCCAATCATATGTACTTACTTCACATGTATTAAGCAGTGATTTGGTAAATTAATGTTGACAAATCCAACTGACCGATCATGGGTAAAAGTCTAATTTTAAATCAGGATATATTTAATTCCATGAATTTAAAATAAAAATTGATGACAACACTCAATCAGCTTATTCTCTTTATTTTCTCTCATTCTTCTGCCTTTAGCACTCGTTTTTCAATTTCTCTGTCCCAAAAATAACTACCCTGCCTTCAATTTTTCGGGCAAAAAAAAAAAAAAACCATTATCTTTTTATCCTTTCAATCATTCTGCAGATAGGTTGGCTCAGAGGCTTTCTTCTATGAAGAATTTCTTCTCCTAGATTTGTTGGCGGTTTTGTGTTTCACAAATTTGGACTAAGATTATCTATTTTGACACGTTTTTCGTCAACTGATGAAATCTCTTGTGGTGAAATAAAAAGGTTTGAGATTTGAACTACACTCACATAATTACTGATAAGACATCAAAAATTTTTCATGTGACCAACAAAAGCTCCCGCACTCAAGGGCGGATTAGTATGAAGACAGATAGGGGCCGTGGCTGGCACCTGTAAGAAATTGAAATATATATATATATATATATATATATAGAGTAATGATACAGCCACAAACTCTTGTACAAATTTATTTTGTACAAACTAACGTGGCATTAATTCATTGGTTGAATGAAAATATAAATTAATAAAAACAAATCATGTGGGTCAAGTGATATTTAATTCAACCAATCTTATCAGTTTATGCAAAATAAATTTTAGAGTTTGTGGTTGTATCATTACTCTATATATATATATATTATGCAAATGTTATATAGTAAGTTACAATTGAAGTTGAAATATATCCTTAAATTATTCTTAATATCTTTAGTCTTTTCTATCCAAGCTTTTATTGGAGACGGTTTAATCATTAATACCTCTAAAATTCTACAAATTTATTATAATTTTATTACAACTTATCTTTACTTATAGGCAATAATGAATCAGAATTCTCTTCTTTAGTTTAATATTCATTTCAAACATATATTTTTCAACCCGTTTCTTAATTTGTTGTTGTTTCAAACTTTCAATCTTTGACAATGTTAACTTATTTTCTAGTTTTTTTCTTTAATTTTCCAACTAATATTATATATGGTTTGGATGGGATGAGAAACCTCATCCATTAGACACCAACATTTGCTCATATTCTAATTTAAACTAGTGGGTAAAATGCATATTCAGAGTCAGCTAAATGTTGTGCAAATTTTATTTAATTCACAAGTGCACGAATATATTGTAGAATAGATTAATAGTGACGAGTATCGATCCCACAAAAAGGTGAATTTTAATTAAGTGTAGAATTAATTTTCTAAGTAAGTGATTGGATTTGTAGTGGAAGTGATTTAGATTATCCTAAAATTTAAATTAAAATGGCAGGAATAAATTAAAGCGAAATCTATTGAAACAAGCACTTGGGTATCTGGATCTGTATCATGCACCATGGACTAAATATTCTTTATTAATGTCAATTAAATCATGAGGAGGGTTTCCACTCCTCATGAACCACACTCTAATCAATATGGTGCTAAGAGCTTATTGTGCTAAATAATAATAAGTTTGTACTAGGGAGCTGGCTAAATCAGTGCAGTATCTAGATAAGATTATTACAATTTTTCGATGAAAAGTCAAAACATCCACAATAATTAGAGGGGAAGAGAAAGTAAATTTACCAAATAAAGCACACGCGTTGAGAGCATTGAAAGAAAATTAGCTACTCATAATTGAACTAGAGGTAAAATGAGAATTTATTAAAATACATAGAAAATACAAGATGGAAAAGGAATTACAGAAAATTGAACTCAAAAATGAATTCAGGGATATCAAATTAAGGGGGGAGCCCCTTTTTATAGTTACATTGAGTAAATCATAATCATCGGATTAAAAATAATTTAAACGCTCAGGATTTCGCCACGTTATCGGTCAATAATATGCGGTTTAACCACACGGTTTGAATAGTGACGCGGTATGAACAGTGAGGCGGCTTGAATAGTGACGTGATTTGGTTGAAAATAATTCTGTGTATATGCATGTACCGTACGCACGATTTTTAGTCCACTAACATGCTGCCACGTCACCGATCAACAGTACATAAGAGTTTTAGTCCAATAGAATCGTAACACCTTATCAGTCAATGCTACATCGTCGGTCAATGCCACGTCATCGTTTCATCTATGTGAATAGTGTCGTGAGCAGTAACATGAGACAGTACCGTACATGTGAACAGTGTCATTTTTCCTTTTATACTCCTCCTAAGGTTTTCGATTGTCCTGAGTTCAAAAGTGATGTCCGTTTTGCTGTCTGATATCTCATTTATTATGAAATGACCTTGATGCCCCTAAAATACATAAAATACTTAATTAAAATAAAACACACATAATTAAATCACAAGAGACTTAAATACATAAAAGTAAGGGTGTTAGTAAGACTTGCAATGTAAAATGACGATTTTCTCATTTATAAATATACATTTTCTAACACTCAACACTAAACAACACCAAAGAGGCAAGTAATATTTTATTTTATCCTTTAAGAAGTCAATAATGAATAATTTTTTTTCTTAAAGGAACATCCAAATGAAGTTTTATAGATTTTTTGTTGTTTTTTTTTATATTTCTAAATCTTATTTGACTAAATACTTTCATAGAATATGAATAAGTTGATTGAAAGATGAACATATTAACATAATTTTATTTTTTGAAATATATTATTTTTAAATTACGTTAATAAATTATTATTATTTTTTTACATTTTTCTTGCAGCCCTTGCAACTAGAGTTTCTAGCTTCTGCTCCTACCTGCAATCACTTTTGTATAATTAGTCGCGAACAATTAGTCTGTTCTATCTCGTATTTTAGAAATACAAACATATGCATTTGATAAAGATTATATATACAATCATTGCTAATGAGGAATTAAATAAATTAGGAAGAGTATTTGAAATTTGGAAGCTAGTCATGATTAGACAACTTATTTATTCGACTCTTTTGCACCTTTGATTCGTGCATGCTGAACATCGTGTAAAATACAATTGGGAGGTTGCTATGTTACTGTAACATACACCCCAATGGGAAGAGCACAAGTGTCCTGAGGAGTGAGAAAAACCATGCAAATGCAAGTAATGGGGGTTGGCTAAAGCTGGATCTGTAAGTTACATCTGTAACTTAGCTGGCTGCAATTGTAAATACTGCTATGAATTGGCAATACTCTTTGGAGTTTATGAGAAAGTGAGCCAAGACAATTTTAATTTTTAAGTTTTTTAAAAAAAAAATAAGTCGGCCTGGTGTGTGAACCCGACCAAACCCGAGCAAACTGGCGAGATGGGAATTTAATGCAATGATTGACTGAGCCCAAACACGTTCAAGAATATCATTAATTAATTAATTAATGTTAAATTTAATTTTTTTTTGGGTTAAGAATCAGATAAAAAATTAACCGACCAATCAAAGATCATACAACTTTGTATTTAATTTTACTTTGACTTGTAACCAAGCAACGTCAATTGTTGACTCCAGTGATTGCCACATTTAATTTAAATTAATTAGGCCTTTCTTGATTATTAATTATCCGAATATGGGGAGATTAAAAGATAAGGTAATGTAAGTAGAAGGGGGAGAATGAATTTTTACAATGGAATTAACCACCCATCCCACTTGGATGCTAACTTTGCTACATTACATCGAATCTTGTAAATTTTTTTTTTTTTTAAATCTAGTAAGAAAAAAACAGAAAGAAGGAACAAAAACCCTACGTGATATTCTTGGTAGATTTTACCTTGACTAATAGATTAGGGTAGCTTTGTAGGACCAATGTAGTTAATATTCCTATCAAAATTCGAAGTTGGAGTTAATGGGGTTTTCTAAGATATACTTATTGTAACTTACAATTAGAATTTTATTTTTTTTTTTACAAAAATAAGTATCAAAACAGTAAAATCAGGTGGGTCAGTGGATGGATATACGTAAATTAAATTAAACATAATTAGGAAGACCCAACTAATAATAAGGTGTTATGATAGTTTTTAAGATTAAATTTGTTTTTTTGAGACCATTTTGATGTCATCAAACTTGTTTTCTAATGGTTTTTTTGTTTTTGTTTTTGTTTTTGTTATACTTATATTACAATCATAAATGTATTGATATTCACAATTAGAAATTTATTGAGGGTTTTTTTTTTACTTGATGACTTAATTAACTTAATTTTAATCAATGAAGTCATCAAATCCATTTGTTTTGTCAACATAATAAAAATTTTCAATCATTATAGTTATCAAGTTATTAAACCAATTTTTTTTAGCTTTTTACTTAATCTAAGAAGTCTAAATAATGCCATTAAAAGAAATCTTCCAAAATATCCTTGTCTAATTAATTAATTTTCATCTTTACCTAAATAAAATTTAATAATTAGCATTATTACCTATCTCTAAAACTTGTGATAATATAGTGGTAGATTATTATTATTATTATTATTATTATTATTATTATTATTATTATTATTATTATTATTATTATTATTATTATTATTATCTTCAAATTAGCATTATCTATTTTCATAATTTTTTATGAATATTTTTCATCTAAAAACAACATCAAATACAATAAAATTGATTAACATACTATTTTAGAATATAAAGGGTTCTATTATATATTATGATAATATATTATATAATTTATTATTTAAGTTCTTTGAGATATTTATTATTTGTTTAACATTTATAATTTGTAAGGGCACAAATGTAAAAGTATTAATTTTCAGATTTTTTAAGTTAAAAAACAGCTTAATATTTATTTTTAGTAATTCAGGTAAAAAAAGGACACATAATTCATATTCAAAATTTTATTTATATTAATAATTCAGACTAATTCAAATGTATTTAAACGAAAAAACAAACGTCACCTTAGACTATTTTAGATCAAATCTTTTATTTCACAGTTTAGATTTATATTCTTATTCTAATATTAGGGGATATATTATTTTACTCACATCTGTAGGTGGAATATGTACTCTACCCGATAAATTTAGAGAAAAAAAAAAGAGTTCAAACATTTGTTGGACTCGACGCTCTCAAATGGTGTGGCAAATGGCCCACTATATCATTTTCTGATGGTTAAAAATATCGTATTGTAATGTGCATATTTGCTTAGTTAATTTTGTCCAGAATTGAGATAAAAATATACATTGGCTTTGGGAATCAAACAAACAATTTAGGATGCTTTTGAAAAAAAAAAGTGCATAAGAAAATAATATAATAAACGTCTTGTATAAATCTATTAAAAATAACAATAAAAATTAAGAGGGACTACCAATCTTTATTGAAGGCCAATAAGACAAGAGTGCAAAGCCCGAGATAGCGGCTGGCAAATGGCTAGTAAATGTTGCCTAAAGAGCAAGGAACAGAGAAGTGGGATGAATTTGTAAGCTGATCATTTGATTGTGCCTAGGAATGGGAAAAATGGCCATTGCCAAAAATGAACAAAATCCATGTATTCAAAATAAAATAAATACAAATACAAATATATATATGAGGTTAAATAATGTTGGTCCCTTAACGAATGACACCGAAGCAATTTCAGTGGTACCCAGATCTTTATTCTGAAGCCAATGCCGAAGCCCGAAGAGATGAAATTTGTGCTCATACAATTCAATTTACCCTGCAGTTGCTTGCTTCTGCCGATGCCGGTATGGTTCTTTCTGCACACGTTGGACTTAGAAATTAGAACAAAGCTTTCAAGCTTAAAAAATTGACTTGGCTATGTAGGAGTCACCACCGTCATTGAATTTTTTTTTTTAAAATAAAACAAATGAAAGAATGTTGAAAAAAAATCACACGTGAGAAACTCATATACAGATAAAAACAATTATTAGATCTAATTGTGCACATTAAACGAAAGAGACGAATGATGGAGATTTAGATCCAAAACGAAATCTTCTGCCAACTTAGCGTACCTCAATCTATAAATAGAGGCCAAAAGAATCGAGAGGGGTTCTTTAACTAATTTCATGAATAATCACCATAAATTTTCAAATCATAAATTCTCGTTAACAAACACTAGTTTGAGAATCGAAGTACCTTTTGTAGGTACACATTTGGATTCGATTTGTGGAATTCTTTGAAGATTACAAATTCTTATTCAAAATCTCTCGGGGCAAACAAGTATAGTCTTTATTATTATTTTTTTTGTCCTTAATTGTTTTAATTCTGATAATTGAAGGTAATTTATGGGGAACGAATATCAACAAAGAAACGAAAGTATGACTCTTTGCTTCTTGTCCTCTTACTCTTTTAGCCTGCCTTGTAGAGGTCTCTCAGGTGTCTGTAGCAAGTCCAATTTGTCTCCTGATGAAAATACTTTGTAATGTTAAATTTTAAAAACTAGCGAGAAATTCCCCACGAAGTTTTTGAGTTGTAGCATTACTATTCTTATATGTCAAAAGGATGGCAAAGCACAAATCAATTTTTTAAGCCCTTACCTTCTTCTAGATTTAAACTCGGTTGTCAGTTAAATAAAACTGTTAAAAAACCACTTAACTAGGCCCTTAGCTCCCATCTTAATTATCTTATAAGTGACTTACAAATAAATGGCTGGAAATTAGACACATTGATAAATAGACATCGAATAAATTCTTCATGTAGTATTTGATCCAATCAACATCGATACAATATACAAGTGTACACAACAAGTAATATATTAATAAGTATTCAGATCGTCTCCACATGAATTGATGTTATCAGATTTGCTACAGCAACCTTAACAATGCAATTTGTTATAAATTAAATAAAACAATTTATGAAACTAATAAATTAATTAAAATAAAAATGCAATAAAAAAAATCTCACATCAAACATAAGGATGTAACCAATGGGAATGAAGTATTTGAGTAAATAAACTCACTTAATGGCATTGACTATTTTTCAATTATAGTACCGTTGCTACAACATCTACTGCAACACTGGGCAGAATCCATCATACATCATCAGCTGTCACATATTAGATATCTTATATCTAATGCAACCTAACAGTAACCAATTGTTACGCCAACATTAAGTATAACATTACATGATCTAAGTTTCATTTACCCTACAAGGTGAATCTTTATGTTTAGTTCATCACTAATTTTAGATCAAGTATGACACTATTCAAATTGAGATTTACTCAACTTGGGAAACTCAATATAAAATCAAGTATTGTCTTAATGAGATCCACTAAATTAGACCTTTCTAAGACTCTTTCTTAATTAGTATCCACTAAATGGATGGTCATGGTCAGCCGAAATAGAAAATTAAAATAAATACAATTAAGATAAAATGTTATAGCAAATACAGAGCAACACGCATATGTAAATCAAATATCCATTAAGATCATTTATCACTCAATCATAATATACTTTAGTTCATACTTTGCGATAAAAATAGTAAATAAAATTAGTTCAATCATCAAATACATCCCCATAAATAAATAGAAAACAAGAAGATAAGAAGAAGAACTGATTTTCGATTGACCTCTGAAATTTCTCCCCTATTACAGCCTCCAATCTATCTCTTGATTTCTGTTTTCTTGTTGTTTCTTTGCGCTTTTATCCTTTTGAGTGACGACTCTCTTTCTTTCTTTTAATGTGTGCTCCTTTTTTAACTTAGAATTAAGGCAACCAAAAGTATGTGGCGCGTCTCCTCCATTTTAGGAAACTTTAGATCGCAATATGTTATTTATCTTGTGCAAAATCTAGTCTGTCATCACTCCATGATTGCTAAAGCAAGGGGTACAACATTTTCACTGATCCAGACTTGTTTCAATTAGGACTCTGCAAATACATCCGCTTAGTTAGGTAGGCTTTTTCACCGCCCATTGGGTATTTGTCTCTATCTTGCTCTCCCATTGGGTATTTGTCTCTATCTTGCTCTCCCAACTCTATACTTATGATAGGCGAGCTCAATGCCTGAAATTGACCTCTGGATTGTTAACGGCTCGAGTAACCGATATGATAGACAGAAGCAAGGGAGGACCCGGAGTTTTTTACAGCAAGTGCCATTTATCCTATTGGAAGTGTAGCAGGAGTAACAATTCCTATTGATCAGTCTCTGCAAATTTGTTGCAGCAGCATTCTTTTTTTAAAACTTGAGTTTTCGGTCACCTACAATTATACATATAATCTAATAATAAATTATTCTAAAACAAATTAATTTATTAAAAATAAATTAAAATGGATGTTCATACAAAATATAACTAAAATATAATAGAAGCATATTATTTACTCTCTAAATATTACTAATTTAAGTTTAAAAATATTATTATAACTCTTATTTCGTAAAATTATCAAATATATGCAAAAGAGATTGTGGCTCTAAAGTTACTAGTTATGTTCCGAACGAGATTAATATGACCAATTACTTTACATTTAAAAAATTTTCTCATTGGATCTTTAAACACTACAATAATTTTTTTTAACCGAAGACTATGAATGGTAAACATGCCCTCAATTTTTTCAAAGGTTTGATGGTGACGAAGAGAAGAGACTTGAGTATTTCAAGAGACGGAAATGAGATATAGATATTAGTAGGTGCTTTAACGTGCCGGCAACATTAACAGCTCTCTCTCCGCTTTTTACGGAGAAAGACAGAGATGAGAAGGGAAAGAAATTACTAATTTTTTTTCTTTTTAATAAAATAAAAAAGGTCAAACAACACCTTTTCTTTTGTGTTTTCTCTTCTATTTAACTCCATCACAACTCCCAACTCATTTCCCCTTTCCCTCTCTCTTTGCTTTTGCTTGGCATTTTTTCTTCACCAAACTTTTTTTCATTTTCCTTTTTTTTTTTTTTCAATCAAATGCAATCATATTGATCGCACAATTCACCCAAAACATCAATCACCCCCTTCACTTTCTTTGCTTCTTATTCATTTCACTATATAAATCATTATCATTAAATTGAGTCCTATATCTTTTCTATAATCTAAGCTAAGCTAAAACCTCATTTTGAAGCAATTGTTTATCTGTTCGTTTTTTTTCTTGTTTCATGGAGAACGAGTTCTTTCTAAATGCAGGAATCCCTGCGCCGGTAGCAATGCCCATTTGGCCTTCAGCTGCCATGGAAATTCAAATTCAAGCAACAAATCAGATGATGAATTGCTCATCAGAGCAGTCCTCGGATTGCTTTTTCAATCCAAACAACTGGGAAAAGTCAACTGATCACAGTCTCCAATTTGACTCAGCTCTGAGTTCAATAGTATCTTCACCGGCGGCATCAAATTCAAACATTTCTAATGAGAGCTCTGTGATCAGGGAACTGATAGGGAAGTTGGGTAACATTGGTAATAACTCCGGCGCCGGTGAGATCACACCACATTCTTTGGCTCCTTATATTAACAACAATAGTAACAACAATAATGGCAGTAGCAGCACCAACGCTTCATGTTACACGACTCCTTTGAATTCCCCACCTAAGCTAAATTTGCCAATGAGTTTGGGAAATTCAATGCCTTTGAATTCCAGCGTGGCTGAATTCTCAGCTGATCCCGGATTTGCTGAAAGGGCAGCCAGGTTTTCTCGGTTTGGCAGCAGGAGTTTCAACGGCAGAAGCACCGGCCAGTTCGTTCCAAATCACAACCCTGATCAGTTTGGTTTCAGTAGATCTAATAATAATCCAAATCCAATGACGGCCAATGAGAAGCTGCCACGTGTTTCGAGTAGCCCTTCTCTCAAGGTACTTGGATCTCAAGCTCAAGCTGCTGGGAACAAGAGTCCTCAGGACAGATCTGAATTGGCCAATTCTCAGGAAGAATCCTCTGTTTCTGAACAAGTTCCAAATGACTTCAATTCCAGGAAAAGAAAAGCTGTCTCCAAAGGAAAAGGAAAAGAAACTGCCGCATCTCCATCAGTCAATAATACAACAAAGGCAAGTGCTAATTAGTAGTACCATAAAAAGTCAAAATCATCCCAATTTCCGTTATCTTGTTTCATGTGTATAACTGGGAACTTTGTCTTAATTTCCAGGTGGCTGAAGCTAATGCTAGTGAAAGTTCAAAGAACAAGAGATGTAAGCCGAATGAAGGGAAGGCAAATGAAAACAGCGCCGTTAAAGCAGAGGATGAGGGGGATGACAAACAAGCCAAGGCTAATAACGCAAAGCCACCGGAGCCTCCGAAGGATTACATTCATGTTAGAGCAAGACGAGGTCAAGCTACTGACAGTCACAGCCTAGCTGAAAGAGTGAGAATCACAAAATGCCAATTCTCTCTCAACACAACATTTAATTAGCCTGCCTGTTAAAGGCCTTTGCATTAATTGATATTGATGTGCATATATCATGTCACTAATTGTCAGGTCCGAAGAGAGAAGATTAGTGAAAGAATGAAGCTTCTCCAAGACCTCGTGCCCGGTTGCAATAAGGTGAGTGTAAAAGGAAAAAAAATTGTAAATTTGAACTTTTAGAATTTTAACAGCATGTGAAATTTTTTTTGTCACTAATTTGACATCGGATTTTTTTAATTCAGGTGACCGGAAAAGCCCTTATGCTTGACGAGATTATTAACTATGTCCAGTCATTGCAACGACAAGTTGAGGTAATTAAGCTTTTATCTTTTCTTTTTTTTTAATGATCTTGTATTCAAATTTAAGCCACCTTGCTTAGTAAGTTTAGTTTTTTCAACGGCAGTTTCTGTCTATGAAGTTGGCTTCCGTGAATACCAGGCTGGAATTAAATGTGGATGCTTTAATGTCAAAGGATGTAAGTTTATTATCTTGCGGCAGTAGCTTTCTTTTCTAACATTTATTTTATTTCTTCCAATGGTTGAATTTTTGTTTGTATTTTTTTAGATATACCAGCCAAACAAACCTTTGCCACATTCAATATTCCAAATAGATTCCTCGGCGTCAGCCTTTTTCAGCCACCAGCCCCAGCAAAATCCAGCACTACATGGCAATATTTCTAATGGGACAATGACCCATTGCCCAGTGGACCCATTAGATAATGCACTATGCCGAAACCTTAGCATGCAATTACCTCAACTCGAACAATTTACCGAAACTATTCCTCAGGTAAATTAGTGTTCACACCAACCAGAAAATAGGAAAAATGTCATTAGAAGTAACAAATTTTTGACCGAATTTTTCTTTCTACAGTTCCAAAATTTCGGTGAGGATGACCTGCAGAGCATTGTTCAGATGGGTTTTGGACAAAATCCGAACAGCGAAACGTCATTACAGTCGCAGAGCTTTCATGGTAAGTGACTATTCACTAGAAAATCAAATCCTTGATAGTTCTTTTCAAGTATCAGATTTGATTGATGATAAGCGCTTATTTTAAGTGCAGGTTCAAATCAAGCGCCCCACATGAAAGCTGAGCTTTAATCACAATTCTTTTGGGTCCATAAGGAATTAAAAAAGGCAGCTGTATATACAAGATATCTAATTTGGACCAGCACAAGAACCCACGGAACCAATTTATCTCTAGGTCTAATGAAGAGGGCATTTTTTTATGTTTCATTTTTTGGTAATCTCTTTCAGCTTTTAGTTTCTGCAATGATTTTGTATTCTAATTTTTTCCCTCTTTTTTTGTGGAGTATTTTCTTACAAGTATCCACTGTAAAATCCTAGAAAAGAAATTCTGTAACTTTCACTGCAAATTCTTATAGCTCCACTTCTACAACTGAATGTAAGATATAATGCTCTAATTAGAAACAAAGCTTTCACTATCTTCTGCTTTCCACTTTGTTGGATATATTTCACTTCAATGTTCAGCAACAACATTATCATCATCAAATCAATTACAAATTTCACAAAAATATTTTTCTTGCTAATCTTTTTGTATGTGTCACATCAATTAAGCATTGTTAGATCGCGTAATCTAGCGGATTTGATTCTTACTAGTGTTAACCAGCTGTATTTGCTGGGACCTTTCAGCTATGTCAAAAGTCAGTAATTTTGAGTGATTATGACATTGGTTTTGGGTGATTCAGACATAGATTATCTTCAGCTGGGGTCAACAAAATGATTTCTGCCAGATCTTGGCCTCCTGTAATTTTGATAAAATTTAACCAGAAACAGAACCTTCTGTTCCTTTTCACTGTACAGGATTAAAAATCAATCAATCATAAGTTAGAAGTTGTAACTACTACTTTTAAACAATTTTTTTTTAATTTTCTTTTTTGCACTACAAAATATATTAAGCAGCAACAAAAGAATCCCAGGTTGGCAGTGGTGAGATTCTGACTAGACCCAATGAATCATTGAGCTTTATCATTACTTTTTAAATACATTTTTCAATTGTTAAAAAAAAAAAAAGGTTATTGTAGTGGAGTTCAGGTATGGAAAGATACCCTTTTAAAAAAAAATTAAAAAATTAATCTTTTTCATGATATGAGAGGTGGTTGGTAAAAAAATCCAGTTTCTGGGGTTCAAAAAAAGATTTCTTCATTGCAGCCTTAGTTATTTTTTAATTCTGGTTTGTGTATTATTGCTCTGCAAATTATTGTTAGTTTAATCATCAGAAAGATTCTTTGAATGTGGGAGTTGTATTTAGAGTAGTTACATACATTAACATATAATTAAATACTAGTGGAATTGAAAATGTTCATGTGACAGTCCTGTCGTAGAGAAAGTTTAAAAAGGCCCAATCATTTTGCGACGTGTCTAGGGATTGATTTTTTAAGCTTTCCCCTTGTTTTTTTTTTCTTTTTTAACTTATCCATGACGGTTTAGGGTGTCTTTATTTCTGTTTAATGATTTATTATTGGATTGGTTTTTGGGAAAAACTTTTCCCATTATATTGTATAGTGATTTGTAGTGCTTATAATCTTATGATAATTATATATATATATATATATATATATATATATATATATATATATATGTATGTATGTATGTATGTATGTATGTATGTGTGTGTGTGTGTGTGTGTGGTGTGGTCCGAAACTCATTCACATGAATAGAAATAATTTAGTGATATAAAATGTTAAAAAAATTCACCCATTTGAATACAAAGTTAATTCATTGCATATTTATTTTTAGGGTATATATAGTAGTCACAATATTCTTTATTTTTTATTAAAAATTTTAAGTTTTTCCTTATAATTATGTAAGAATTTTATTGATTATTTTCGTATTTTCATATATCTTGTATAATATATCATAAATTGAGAATCGAGAATAAAAATTTGAGAGGTCAACAACTAAAAACTTAACAGTTGTACATTATATAACTGTCGTATTATACAACAGAGGATTGTGCATTATATAATGATTGTATTATAGTCATTCTTTAATTTTTGTTGACATTTTATTCGAATTGGACAAAAAAATAAGATAAATGAAATGTAAACATCGTAATCAATAGCAATTTAAAATAGATTTATTAAACTACACCAAGAAAATCTTTTGCACTGCTCTAGTATCAACTTTTAGTGAAGAAATATGAACACTACAACAATACATGATGTATCAAGCTAGCATGATGCTTCGAAGAAACTACTTATGGTAGGGAATTTTGTGGTTAAGTTGTCATTATCAAATCCTGAAATCCACGTCCTTCATGGAATGAAAAGCTTCGAGTCTCCGCGAATCAGCAGCAAGATCATGCCACCAAAACGACACAAAAACAAGGCCCCCTTTCAAAAATTAAAAAATGAAAGGAAAGAAAGAACGGTTAGGATCATAGATCTTAACAACTATGATTATCTTCAGGGTTATTATAGGCGATGATGATTAGGGTAGGTGTCCTATCAACAAAGGTCTCCCATTTCTACTAACACACCCTTTTTCGTTTCTTGTGGGGGCGTCTGTCTTTCTTTCACCCTTAGTAACCTTTCTTTTTGTCCCAATTTTTAACTTTGGTTGGTGTTTTCCTTAGCAAATGAAAAAGAAAAAACCATCATTTGTTTCACCAACCATGCATTATTAATTTCATGCTCTCCAACTGTAAGCGTGTTTTGTGATCTTCTGCATTTCAAAGCTTCTCTCCACATCTAATTCCAATAAAAATTTGTCATGATTTTTCTTTATTATTATTTTTTATTATTTATGTCACCATCATGTCTAGATTTTCTTTCATCACTTGGGTTTCTAGCAAAGATATTTGCGAATTTAATTTTATGTGTGAAATGCACAGAGGTTTTCTGTGGGCAAATTAATTTATATTTTATTTTTTTCAAAACTCAATTAATTGCCCATGGTCTAACTAGTGCACCGAATCACATCAAACCGTGGGCAATTGTGTTCTAAAGTCTCACTCTCATTCATTTTTATAAACGGTCTAAAAAGCATACGGCTATTACGTTTGCTGCTAGTGAATTGGCAGCTGCCTAAAAAAATGTTCACGAAAAGTGAAGTTAAATGACTTTATAGCCCTCAAAGAATTCTCTCTTGTATTGATTATGAAAATCAGACTTTAGATAAGCAGTGTATCCCGCTGTCTCAAATCATCTTGAAAAATAACTAATTCTGTGAAAAGTGATTTCAATCAAATATTTGCTTGAATCTGGCTGTTTGTAATCAATTTGACGTATTCGAATGGCGATCTCACCGTTCGATTGAACATGGTCTAGAAATTGTCAACAGATCTTTTTGACGGGAAAAGTCTAAAATTGATAAATGACAAGTGCCGATGAGTTGACCAGAAACGGAACAAATCACAAATGGGTTACAGTCTGTGTACCACCACCTGCAATCTGATTGCACCCCTCAGTATACATATTGGTCAAGCATATATTGGTCCAGAGCGTCAACTACAAATGATCCAATAAAGCCTCATATACTAAAGTTTATTTTTTGCTATTTATATCCAATGCAATTCAATCTCTTCCTATCCATATAAGTTTCGAACATCAAACCTCTTAATTTCAAAGTACCAAAGTACGAGATCTTACCAATTAAATTAGTTGGTACCCACACAATATTGTTGAACAATATAAATAAAGTTGTTTAATTAAATTGTGGATGCCTAACACTTTATTTTTAGGTTGAGGATTTGAGCATTTTATATAAATTCGTGAAAACATAATTTTTCTTTTATTGGAAGTTGAGGTTGGATTTTAATTTTAATACATCAAGGTAAGTCAATGCGATTAAGCTTTGGACTGTAATTTAAATTTTGTATAGGCTTTTTCTCACGTATTTATCTGTAAATTTATACTATATTGTACAACTCAATTTTAAACTAAAAACTACTTAGGTCATGTTTGAGATTAATGTATTGTAACTTTTAAGTTACAGCTGCTGTGAAAAAAAAATTATAAATATAAAGCAAAAATTAATAATATGTAATAAATATAAAATTTAAATAATAATTTGATAAACTTATTAGAAATATAATAGATTTTTTATTATACAAGTGAAAAATCATATCAATATAACTTTCAAGTTACAGTAGTTCGTGTTTATTAAACACTTTAATATTGTAACTTTTAAGTTACAGCTGTCCAATATTAATATCAAATGCATCCTTAACCATTATGCCCAATTGCCCATCAATCTCCCCACGTTGCATGACTGTGGCACTGTGCTATCCAATATCCTATCCATAATTGCATACATATTAGCGTGACTTGTTCACTTAGAGCAGCGCACCTTCACGATTTGATTACGTACATCCGAAAATTATTTACAAATTTAACAGTATAAATATGATTTATTAGAATGTGACCCCAGTTAGTCTTTATTTAAAACAAAATGGCCCAGTTTCAGCGTCAACGACCTATCCACAGAGCAAACCAAAAAAATAATTAACTGTATTAACTACTTCATTCCAAATCAGGCGCCAAATGGCCTGCTTGCCATGACGACAACAAAATAAAACACTCGCAACAAAAACAAAAAGCGCGCGAATTGAAGCGAAGCATGGCTCCGCTAAATTTGGTTGCTCTCTTTCTAAATTTAGCGGAGCCTCTCGTCCTCCGGATCACTCTCTCATACTCACAAACGAAGACCTCACAACACAAAACCTAAAAAAACAAACAAATAAAACAGAACAAAAAAAAAATCCAAATGAAATCAAATCTTTAACCATTAAAATAAAAAGAATTTTCTTGTTTCGCTTGTGTTGCGCCAGAATAAACAATAACAGCAATTCTCAAATTCGAAGCGCAATTTCTTCTTCTGACTTCTATGCCGCGACCACCAAACTATGAATTTCAGGACTGGTGGAACAAACAAAGAGAGAATGGCCACGACGTCGTTCCGGAGAAATACGAATGTACCACCAATAGTGACAATATAAATAATAATAATAATAATAATAATCATCATCATCATCATCCAAACAGCCCCTTCCTGACCGTTGAGATCCGGAACCCGAGTTCGGATCCAGCGGTCGACAAGGAAATGCGGGCACGGAGCGTGAGGCAACTCTCCGGGATCTATCTGCTCAAATTACAGCAAATAGCATATTCCGTCGTGTACGCAGTAATCTACGTCGTCCGTACAATCCAGTCGCGGTCGGCGTCCGATTCGTCGCACTCGAGATTTTACCGCGCGATAAAATGGATGCTGATTCTGGTGATTTCGCTGTTGTGCTTCGAGCTGGCGGCGTATTTCAAGGGATGGCATTTCAGCCCGCCGACGGCGGAGACCGCGGAGCTGATGGTGGAGTTCGTGTACGCGACGTGGTTGCAGGTTAGGGCCGATTACTTGGCCCCACCGTTGAAGAGTTTGGGGCACACGTGCATCGTGTTGTTCCTGATACAGTCGCTGGATCGACTGGTGTTGGTGATCGGATGCGCGTGGATCAAATTTAAGAAAGTGAAACCAAAGGCTGCGATGGCGTATCCCGTTGGAAAGGGGGATGACGTAGATCTAGAGGATTATCCCATGGTATTGGTGCAGATCCCTATGTGCAATGAGAGGGAGGTAAGCAGACGTAGGTTTCAAATCCTTAGCGCGAGAGTAAATTAGATTAAGTTAGTCAAAATTACATTGATATTATAATATAATTCTCCTTTTAATTATATATATATAGAAAAATACTACTGAGACAAAACAACGTATTAAGTGATTAACAATTGTTTCCGTTAGAGCTTTGCCCTTTTTTTTTTTTAATATGAATATCACTGCACTTATTAATATAATATAATGCATGCTCATGGGATTCTTTTTAATTGTGTGAGCCTCAATCTGAGAAATAGGACCCATGGGCAGTTGTTTAATGCTTTAATTTTTTGCTAACTTAAGTTCTTCCGAATAGAAAGCTATCTTGGATCCATTGTAGCTCGATTAGCCGTGAATGTGCTTCGTGCCTGCTTCTCGTTCGAGTAATAGTACATAGATTTTGCAATTCTTCTACGTGAGGAATACTTTTCTTATGAATTCTTATTTTTCCCTTTGCTAACTCTCAATGGTGACGCTCATTGGTGCTGCACAGGTTTATGGACAATCTATTGCAGCTGTTTGTATACAGGACTGGCCAAAGGAGAGAATGCTTGTACAGATTCTTGATGATTCCGATGATTTAGATGTGCAGCTCCTAATCAAGGCAGAAGTTCTAAAATGGCAACAAAGAGGGGTTCACATAATATACAGGCATCGTCTTATACGATCAGGCTATAAGGCAGGGAATCTCAATTCTGCAATGGGCTGTGATTATGTGAAGGATTACGAGTTTGTGGCAATCTTTGATGCAGATTTTCAGCCAACACCAGATTTCTTGAAGAAAACAATTCCGTACTTCAAGGTAACTCTATAATCATGTCTATGTTGTTGTTTATTTACTAATTAATGTTTTAACATTTGGACTTTGAGGGCTCACGTATACTTTATGAATTGGAACTTGTTAAATGTTTTGAGTTATAATTAACATACTCTGCTAGATGGCACTTGGTGCTGATTACGCTTTATTCATGTGATTTTGTTGGTAGGCTTGCAGTTTTTAATTGTGTTTATAAATCTCTTTTTGACTTCTTGGTGCATCTAATATTAGGCTTAATAATCCAAAGCTTTGTTTGCCAATTTGACTCTGCTGTTGCTGTGTTTCAGGAAGGCAATCAAATTGCGGTTTTGTGGTAATTTATGAAAATTTGTTCAAAGTTTAGTTATTTGATGTTGGTTTTAGACATTGCATTCAGACAAGGGTGCCAGTTTGTGACTTGGTTCTTGTCGCAATGCTTATTGTGTTCTTTGGCCGCTATATTTCATATATTAACTTGATGATTCTTCTTATCATGGAAGGCTTTGGTTCCAGTAGTTGACTAACTTGACCAGCCGTATAAAATATGGTCCTAGATTCGAGTTGTGTATTGTAGAATTTAGGTTTATTTAGCTATCAGTTATTTGTCCTAGTTTCATTTTTTCTTTTATCTATAGTTTACTAGTTGATTTATTTGTCGCTATTTTACCTTTCTGAATCTTATAGTTTACCTTTTCTTTATTGAAGGGGAATGATGATCTAGCATTGGTCCAAACAAGGTGGTCTTTTGTAAACAAGGACGAGAACTTGCTTACAAGGTTGCAGAACATAAACTTATCGTTCCACTTTGAGGTTGAACAACAGGTCAACGGAGTATTCATCAATTTCTTTGGTTTCAATGGAACTGCTGGAGTGTGGAGAATTAAAGCCCTGGAGGAATGTGGTGGCTGGTTGGATAGGACAACTGTGGAGGACATGGATATTGCTGTCCGTGCTCACCTTTGTGGATGGAAGTTTGTATATGTGAATGATGTAAAGGTATGCAATTTATCAGCATTTGGGGAGTTCTATGTGAAACTAGATGGTAAAATTACCTTGACTTTTTTTTTCCTCTTGCAGTGCCTTTGTGAACTTCCGGAATCATACGAGGCATACAAGAAACAGCAGCATCGCTGGCATTCGGGTCCCATGCAGTTGTTCCGAATGTGCTTTATAGACATTATCCGTTCAAAGGTAAGAAGTTGAATATAATTTTAGACATGTGAGAGTTAATCAATTCACCGCAGTCTAGGAAACCTTGATGACCTGAAAATGAAAAACGTTTATAGAACAAACAGGTAGGCAAGGATTTACTGTTTTCTCTGTGAGAAAGAAACTGAGAATATTTGATCCTCCATTGGCTAAGAGAAGTGAAGCAAAAGTTTTGAACTTTCCTAAAACGAAAAGGAAAAATCAAGTACAATTTTTAAAGTTCGGTTCAGGGTCTGATTTTGCAAATCGTTTCTGAGAGATTTTTTATAAGTTCATATGAGAAACAGGTTTTTCTTTTTTTTAATTTAGAGAAAGAATTTTTTGCTTTTCAAAACCTGATTTCTACTTGCATAACTTTAGTACTTCAAAAAAATTCTAAATCTTTTTCTGCTTGTCTCTTTTTGAATTAATAAAACAGTAAACAATTCTCAGTGACAGCACTGTATGAGAACCAAGGAATTTGAGTTCCCAGCCCATATGGGTATGTGAATGCTGGTCAATAGGACTTGCTCTTTTTTCAATCTTTCAAATTGTGTTTACTTGTGGTCATTGATACTGAAACGTGACATTTTGTTGCAACTGTTTGAAATTATTTAAAGTCGTAATAAAACTATTAACATGTTTTGCGTGGCCTTTCACTCTGTAGTTTTAAGTTTGACGCATGGGATTCTGATAATGATACTTTTACCACTTGCAGGTGAGTTGGGCCAAGAAAGCCAATCTGATCTGTCTTTTCTTTCTCCTAAGGAAGCTTGTCTTGCCCTTCTACTCATTTACTCTCTTCTGCATCATTCTTCCTCTGACCATGTTCATCCCAGAAGCTGAATTACCAGCTTGGGTTGTTTCATATGTCCCTGGATTCATGTCTATCTTGAATATTCTTCCAGCACCACGGTCATTCCCTTTCATCGTCCCTTACCTTCTGTTTGAAAACACCATGTCAGTGACCAAGTTTAATGCCATGATATCGGGATTGTTCCGTTTTGGAAGTTCCTATGAGTGGATAGTTACAAAAAAGTTGGGAAGATCATCAGAAGCAGATCTTGTTGCTTTTGCTGAAAAGGAATCGGACTCTACTTTTCCTAGGTCTACCTCAGAGTCAGGCATCGCTCAGATGAATAGACTAGGTGTAACCAGAAAAACCGAAAGAAGAAACAAACTGTATAGAAAGGAACTTGCTCTTGCTTTTATCTTGTTAACTGCCTCAGTGAGAAGTTTGTTGTCCGCACAGGGGATGCACTTCTACTTCCTGTTATTTCAGGGAATCTCTTTCCTTCTTGTTGGTCTCGATTTGATTGGAGAACAGGTGAATACGACGAGTTCTTAGAGCTCTTTTCTGGAGACTGGAATGGTGACCACTGGCAATGTCCTTCGATGGCCTCCAACACAATTAAGCCATTGAAGTTCTTGGCTCTTACTCAAAGCAATCTGTTCACCTGTGCTTGGCTTGTATGTTTAGTGTATTGGTTTTACTTACTTTGTCGACTGTCGTATCATTTTTGTTGGCCTGTGGTTAGGTCAAGCCGACTCAAAATTCAGAAATGCTGAAGATTAGGAAATTACGTTCAGACTTTAATGCCAAAGACTCGATTCTCTTCTGTGCAGCCAGTTCGTGTAGGCAAATATCACAAATGTAAACTTGTTTGCCAATGTGAATTGAGGCAATTTCTTGTCAAATTATAACATTTTTCATTCTTTGTTATTTTTGTTAGACAGATCGAGTGCATTGCACTACTGAATACTTATCGGATTAAATATCAATGTTAATTTCATTCGCTTTTTTTTTATTAGAATCCTCTCCAAATGTTTTTTTCTCATAGTCTCTCCAAATTTTTCAAATTTATTAGAAAAAATTAGTTTAATTATAAATAAAATAAAATAAAACTGATTTCATTATCAACATTAAAATTCAATCTTAGCCACTTATTTCACTAAGAAAGATTAGGAGAGAAAAAAACACAAGAAAGAATCCCCGTCTGTTTTACCCCATTGAATGTACAATTCTTGAGTTGGTCGTTGAGTTATCCATTGACATCCAGGTGATTTTTCAATATTACAGAAACAGAATGCTGGGAAGGGCTATATACTTTCATAATCTCCAAGGTTCCACTAATCAATAGAGTGTTCAAGGTTAAATGGAAAAAATCACTTTAGCAGTTCATAAGCCGAATGCCAGCAAGTAAAACGGGCCTGTCGTCCTGCCTTCATATAGAGAGTCAATTTCTCATCAATCCCACACATTTAACTTCAAATTGTCCTTCATAGGTTGAACAAGAAATTGTCAAATTGCCGGTTATCATATAGAAAACATAACAATGGTAAAGAATGTTCTTATTAAAAAAAAAAAAAAAAACTAAACATATCACCCTTGTGTAGCCCGTCAAGGTTCCATACATAAAACAAACAAAATCAACTAAAGATCAAAACAGATGCATGGGCAATAATGATTCTAAGCAGCGGCTCCCGCACCCTTGCCCTTCTTTCTCTGGAGCTTCTTCATGTAAAATTCCAGCTCCTTACCTTCTAGTATGTACCTACACACATGCATACATGTAATCGTCAGGCAAAATAAACTCGTATGACAATGGCAGGCAGTAAAAACTTTCTTATCAAAGCAAGCTTACCCATCAGCTCTGCCACATTGACCTGGGCGTGAAGAAATGCAGGCCAACAACCTACCAGCACCAAATTGCTCTTCAATGTGAGGATCGAGTGTGCGGTCCTTCTGGCGCTTTTCAAGCTTCCTAACAACATGATTGCTCTTCTTAGTTTCTTCTGCTGCTGCTGCTGCACCTTCTCCCTCCTGGCATTTTTAACCGACAGAAGTGCCACAGTTAATTTCAAAGTCCAAAATGAGAATTTCTAACAAGTTTGAGGGACTTAGACACAAGTTCTGATTCTAAACTTGAAGAAGTTCAATAATTCTGAATATTTAAAAAATAAGACAATAAAAAATACTGCCCTCCCATTCTTTATGCATGTCCCACTGAGGTTAAATAGGCACTCTAACTATGCAATAAATAATCAGTAAAAACAACCATGTGTATCTTTCGCTTTTTATATGTGAGATGAGCAGATATAACCACCCATTACAAAAATGAATTGCCAATAACACAAGCCAGTACGTCCAGAAATCTAGCTTAAGAATTGGCTTCGTAAAAAGAAAATGAAAGTCATTCACCTCTGTGGTTTCCTTCTTGGTAACTGCCTTCTTCTTCCTACCAATGTCAACGCCATAGTGCTGAAGGTACCATTGCTTAAAAGGCGCTGCATCCACCTGCACAATAGCACTCTTCACCAGAGTTTGAGTCCTGACGAGCTCATTATTAGAGGCATTGTAAACAACATCCAGGATACGAGTCTTGCGGGTGACAGCCTCGCTACCCCAGGAATAGTTCCCAGTGTCCAGTCTCAGGGCCCTCCACTTCACATTGCCTCCTCTGACACGAATTCTCCGTACAGTCTTGTTGCTAGAGAGCTTGGTATTTGCAGGCTGACGACCAAGTTCGTACCTTAATAGACAATAAAAAAATGAGATTATAAAGCAAGCACCAACAGTGCAAATTGTATCCATCAACAATGAACAAAGGCCACAAGGAATGATCAGTCAATTCCCTGGAAAGGCCACTTGTATACACCATACATTCCAAAATATCAGGCATACAATCCCTTTTTGGTGTCAGTAATACAGACGGGTATGTTTTGAATATTCATACATAGAATTATTCTAATTGAGAAATGTCTTACATGGATCAGTACCAACATCTCTCACTTCACCCGTAACCCGTAAAGTAGGCAATATGTAATATTGTAGTAGGAGCCTCTTACTCCATCCGAAGAGGAGAATCTCTATTAAGCTTTCTTTTTCTTCTCAGCCCAAGTTCAAAGACAGCTCGTCCCAGGGCCAGAATAACTAGCCTAAGTATTCTTGATTACTATAAAATCAACCTATAAACAAATAGAACGAAAACCTTCCAATATGACAAAACATAGTCATACAGCACATTCAGAACTAGACAACGATCATATTATTGGGCTCTTATCAGTCACAATACAGTGAGGGAATACCAAAAAACAGATAGTTGCAAGATTAGCTAAAGACTGTATGACCCTTAAAATTTCGCGAGATAGGGCAACTTGATGGCCTAAAAGAGCTCTCCTCCAAGAACATATAACTAGCAATCTATAAGGAAAAATTATTTCAGTAACATTAGTTTTTGGATTGCTTAAATACACAGGACAACTTTTTGAGCAACACTAATCAAAGTTGGTGCATCTTTACATGATCTTATCTGCTATATAGCTCATAGTCATACCAAAAATTAACAAACCCAAACGCGAACAATGAGTCCCGCCCATCAAAACAACTAAACAGAATGCTACAACGAAAATCAACTAAAGATGAGAGAAACTTTTACTTGCGCTTCTTCCTCCAAGCTTTCTTCTTGCCACCAGTGGCGCGCCTCTTATGCATTGAATCTCTGGAAATACCTGAAATATCAAACGAAATTCCATGTTAGGAACACTATGATTGTGTTGTGTTCTCATTCGATTCTTAGAAAATGGAGGAAAATAAAATTGAGATCTGTTTGATTGAAAGGGTAATACGTACCCATCTTGGCTGAGCTGTAGCTGCTGCTGCGGCGCTGCTGACTGAAACGTACTCTCGCCTTGCTCCCGCTCTAAAACCCTAGCTGTCTCTATTTTTTACCAGAGAGTTTTAATAACCTAACAGGCCTGAGGGTATAATAGTCATTCTGCCTTTTCCGCATCAACCTTAAAGTAGTCAGCGGGCCGCGGGCCGCGGGCCGCGGGCAAGATAAATTTATGAGTGGGACTATTGGCACTCCTCAAAATACCTCTTAAAATCTCTTTAGTTATTTTATAATTTTAATTTTTATTAAAATTACATAATAAGATAATTATAAACCCTTTACTTAAATTTATATAAACCCTTTGTTTTTATTTTATTTTTTTAACATTTCCAAGTTTACTCCAACTGCAAACTAATTTATGAATTATGATCTACATATTATAAATTTAAGTAATGTTACAAGTGACTGTAAATATTAAAATATCAACAGAAAAATAAAAAATAACTTGATGAAGAGACAAAATGAATAGTACCTGAAATTTTGAGGAGGACTATTGACACTCCTCAAAATACCTCTTAAAATCTCTTTAGTTATTTTATAATTTTTATTTTTATTAAAATTACATAATAAGACAATTATAAACCACTTACTTAAATTAATATAAACCCCTTGTTTTTATTTTATTTTTTTAACATTTTCGAGTTTACTCCAACTGCAAACTAATTTATGAATTATGATCTACATATTATAAATTTAAGTAATGCTACAAGTGACTGTAAATATTAAAATATCAGCAGAAACATAAAAAATAACTTGATTAAGAGACAAAATGAATAGTACTTGAAATTGAAATTTAGCATTTTAAAAATTAAAAAGTTACTTTTTTATCTTATTTTCTGGTGAGGAATTATCAACATCAACAACTTATTATCAACAAGCTTCAAAGAAGAAACAGATATCCACGAGGGAAATTAAGAAAGAAGACGGTAATTATGAAGCAAAGGACGAGCTGAACGATCATCATAATTATTTTCCCACCGACATATTTTCCAGGGCCTCAGTTGTATTTCTCCACAAAGGCACGCAGTCTTTCGAAGAATCCGTAATTTTACATTTTTAGAAGCTTGTGCTCAACATTTTCATCAGTAAACCAAATTAGCACTTGGCCTTAGAATTACACTCATGGTAGCTAAGTGTTTGCGAGTGTCATTACTATTACTTCTGGTCTTGTATGTTGACAGCAAAGATTCAACTGTTGACAGTCAAGCTCAGCTGGAGACTGAAGCACTAGCATCATGAAAGTATCTAGCCATCTAACAGGTCTGATGCACTTGCAAAAATTTATCAAAAGAGACTCCACTACCGGACGACCATATAGAACCACCGTGTAAAATTATAAACCTGGTCACGTTTATGGGTAAAACTATGGTACCATAATAGTACCATACCACAGCTAGATCTAACCACAGCTAGATCTAACCATTAGATCCAGCTCATAGTGATCCTCAGAGCTGAATCCAATGGTTAGAAACTGTGGTATGGTATGGTACCATAGCTGAACCCCACATTTATTTTGGGAAGACCACCGTGTAAAACTATAAATTTGGTCACATTTATTTGAGAAGGGGGGAAGGAAGAAGAGGAGGAGAAAGAAAGAAACACGTTATTAAGAAGTTTCTTACACTGTCATCGGTTCATCAAGAAAATGTAGTCAAATAAAAGAAAGGTCCATTACAACTTCTCATTCTGTAAGGCAAACGACCCAACAAGTCCTACAATCCATGGAATTGGAACACAAAAACCAGCAATTAATATATATCTAAAAATCAAATTGATTATACTTCAGTCATGCCTTGCTGTCTACGCTCATGGGCTCTGCCTCCTTGGGCTCTGCTTTCTGCAAATTCGCAAAACATCACATTAAAATATTGCAGAAAGAATAACAAGCACTGGGCGGGAAAAAAAAACCAAAAAATCACTACTAAAAAAAAAAAAGAGAGACTTGTGTTCATCAAACTTTTCTGTTAAGAGAATACCCAACCGAGCTAAGGTCCTAGTCTAGCTTCAAATCTTAATATCTTAACAAGAACCACAGGGGTCAACCCCCACAGTCCAAGTCAGAACCTGTATCTGTAAATGTGAAAAGCATCTTGTGATTTTACAACCATTCAATTCCAAAAGAATCAGACTTACATTGGATTCAGCAGATCCAAACATACTCATCTTCGCAAACATGTTGCCATAAAACTTAGCCTCTTTTTTGTTGTATTCCTTCATCTTCTCCTTCAAAGTTTTGTACTCCAACTTGACATCCCTGAGTCACCACAAAAGCATAAAAAAGAATGATTAGAACATGAAAGAAGCAATGTAGCCAAATCTCATTGTCCACATTAAATATCAAACAGTTCCACAAAAAGAGAAAAATCAAACACAAGCTTTTCTACAGCAACCAAAACCAAAACCATTCCAAGCCAAAAATTCTCCAGCCCAATGCTATGACTGGACAGAACAGGTCATGTACCTGTTATCAGGCTCAATCTCAAGTGCTTTCTTGATATCAAACTCTGCCAAATCTAAATCTGCCATCTGAATGTATGCCTGAGCCCTTCTGTACAGAGCTTTCACATTTCTACTATCCATGTCAAGCACCTGCACAATTAAAATAATTTATAACGTCGCATAAATATTAAAAATAGGAAGAAGTAAAAATTTCTTCTGTCGTTGGACCTTGGTGCATAATTTTTCTGCCTGCTTGTAATCCTTGAGTTTCAATTTGCAAGCAGCATTATTGAGATTGCAAGCAACTTTCAATGCCTTTGCCTGTTTTTTCTCTTCGTCACCAAAGGAAGTATCGTACTCGATGTACTTGACAGCCTGCGTACAAGTAGATCAAACAAATTCAATCAATCCTAGGATTAATGGATCAGATAATAATATAATATGGTGTCATACACATTCCACACTTTACATACTTTCTCATATCTCTTTGAGGCTCTTGCATATTTGCCTGCCTTAAACAATGTATTCCCTTGTTCCTTCTTCTTCCCAGCGGCTTCAATCTTTTCCTCAGTATTCATGTCCCACGATTCCTTCTCCTGAGAGAGGAGAAATTTATAAATGAAGCCCGCCAAAACATTCTCATACCTAGTCCAACTACTAAAATTTTAATCAAGCTACAACAAAACCCAGGTAAGCCCATCAACATACCTTTTCAAAGGACACCAGCTCAACCTCATAATGCACAGTTGAATTAGGAGGTACTACAGCCAGCTCCTGCTGCGACTCAGCCGAGCCAAAAGCATACTCTGGTTCTATTGTCAGCAGTGCAACCTCATTTTTCTTCATTGTAATCACTGCTCTATCAAGCCCATCAATGACTTGCTCTGTCCAAAAAATAAATCAATCATATTTTGATACTGTCAACTAGAAAAATTTTTTAGTAAAGAGAAATTATATATCCCTGGCTATTACTACCTTCATCTGTCTTAAACTCAAACAGCTGCTCTTCCTCACTATGACCCTTTTTCACAAACACGGTACCATCTTGCAGCTTCCCAATCAATTTGACTGCCACAAAATATAATCAGAATTCTGTACACAACAGTTGAACATCATATATAAGCTCCAACTAGTTAACACAAACCTTTGACAACAGCTCCTTCATTAGGGCGCTCAAACCCATCCCCTTCTTTCAAAATCTTCTTGATAACCTTCTTGTCATCAGTGATTTCGGACACAGTCTTCCATGAAACTAACTCCAAAGCAATCTGAAGTGTTGCATTTGGTGGGACTGCACCTTCGTTGCCTGAGGCAGACTTCCCTTTCTCCCCAAATCCATCTACCACCAAACAGAAGGCAAAAAGATAAGAAATTTGTAACTATAGCATGTCACTTCAAATAACTCAAGGTACACAAGTTAAAATCTTACATTGTGGCTTCACTGCAAGAAGTACCTTCTCTCCCTTCTTCATCGTCTTTACAGCCTTCGCTAACGTGGGACAGAAATGACCTAAACACATGGGTAAGAATCAGAAATGATCTGGAGACCAAAGAGGCACAAATATTCAAAGATAATTTGACAATCAATACTTAGATACTAACCATCTTTAACAGTGAATTCTACACCATCTGCTTTTCCAACAACCGTACCATCCTCAAGTCTAGCTTCGTAGTTAACTGCAGTCACATCAAGCATGAAATGTATTTACTCAACCAAGTTCTTCGACAAAGCTGTGATCAATAATCATATAAGATTAGGAATCATAATAGTACCGAGAACTTCATCAAGGTCCTTGGGATTCTCCCATTTTTCTCCTTCCTTGAGGATCTTCTTAATAATCCCACCGTCCTTGCAAATGTCCTTGACACTAGTCCAAGATAGTAATTCAACATCAAACTGAAGAGTGGCATTTGGAGGAATGGTCGGTGGTGAGCCAGATTCACCATAAGCAAGCTCAGGAGGAATGGTGAAGACAGCATTTTCACCTTTCTTCATAGTCTTAATACCTATGTCCCATCCTTTAATCACATTCCCTGCACATCCAGTAGAGGTATTACTTTTTCCAATTCATCTCTATGTTTACTTTAACAGCACATCTCTGCCAGTACATAGAATATCTTCTCAATAACGTCTGTAACTGATGCCTTGCTGGCATTAAGAAGGTCTCATTCTTTCAACAGAATGAGGCCCCACTAAAATTTTATAGCAGTAGTTTTCAGTAAAAAAAATCTCAGAAAATACAATAATTTTCAACAATTTCTTTCTTTCTCCTCGGGGAAAAAAAAATCCTTACAATTTAGTTTCCACAATTAATCTTCCATGTCATTAGTTCAATAACAATGCAGAACATCATCGTCATCATCAATTGCTACAAGTTACACCTATACAGTGATACCTTACTTATGATAACCTAATACTAAATTATTCACACATCAATAAGAAATTTCAAAAAAAAAAAAGGGAAAAAGAATTACCTTGACCAAGCGTGAACTTAAAAGGAGTGCCTCTATCACGACTGGAATCAAACTGAGTACCATCCAGCAACGTTCCAGTATAATGAACTGCAACAAAACAATACAAAATAAGGAAAAAAAAACTTTAAAAGCCAAATAAAAATCATTAGAAATTAAAAAAAAAGAAGAAAATAGAGAGATACCTTCAACTTCGTCGCCATTTTCAGGAGTGTCCCAGCCTTCGCCTTCCTTGACAAGCTTCTTCTTCAAACCTTGATTACCGATCTCCTTCTCCTCCCCAACCTTCATCATGGGAGCATCGTCGGGAAGATCCATGTCCGCGTCCATCTCATTCGCAGCTGGAATATCAAAATCCTCATCCATCTTCTTCTTCTAACGAACGAGAGAAAGAGAGAGAGAGCCGCTGATTATGTGTAATGCTAAATGCGTGCGACAGTGATATCCGCTATAGGCTGAGAGACAAAGGGGGTTGGGCTCTCTCTTTTATTGTTGTGTGTAGGAGCGAGGTGAAGCCTTGGGTTCTAGAGGCTTCTACGAGGGTTTTTGTACTTTTTAAAAATACGATGCCAAACGCCGAGCCCAGATGGTTCCAGATACTTTTCTTCACCCTTTTTCGGGAATTTAGATTTACGATTAAGATGCGACCACCAGCACCAACAGCTTAATTTTTTAATTTCTTTTTAATATTTCTCATTACCGTAATTGTTCGGAAAATTTGAGAAAAAATGCTACAAAATTTTAAATAAATTCTAATAAAATTTTACGATACAGAGATCTCTCTACATTATTATTATTTAAGTACTTTATTACAGTTTTTTTAACATTTTTGAGGAAAACCAAAAAAAAAGAATTGTAAGACTGACAAGAGAAATTCCGTACAAGAGTAATGCGTAAATCATAAAAATTTAAATAATTCATCAAATTTTTTCTTGAGTGATCCGACAAATCATACCATATACAAAATTTTAGCATGCTTTATGGATTATATAAACGCAATATTCGAATTCATTATTTTTAAAGTTTTTATTATGGAATCAACCAAAGGCACAACCCTAGAAACAGTACACCAAAAGTCTCCGGCCAAACGAGCAATAACATTCCGTCCATTCAAAAGGGAAAATGTTAGAGCATTTTTTTAAAACTCTTCAAATAAAATTCTACTTTTTATTTGAAAAATCATATCAATATTAAATACTCCAAAAAATATATTAATTTAGATTCTTTAAATAAAATTTATTTCTCACTCTTTAATACTACCGAGTGAATTTCTCCCTTTTTTATTAATATTTTATTATTATTTATTGAAAAGATAAAATTATAATAATTATTATTTATATTTATTTTAAAAAATATAATAACAATACAATTTGATAGTGAGAAATATTTAATTAAAATAATATTAATTTATTCTTATTTAGTGAGTTTTTTAAAGAGAATTATATTTTTTTATACACTTATTTACCATATCAGTAAATAAATTAAAATTTAAAGAATAAAATTTAAAAATTCTTTTAGAGATGCTCTTACTATGTCACAGTCACACTAAAGGTGATATGATCAGTGACCAGAAAGATCCATAATCCATGTCAGGTTACTGGGAGATCTGCGAAAAATCTAATAATGCTATGTTCGCATCACTTAAAAGACACTAGGCAACCAACCTTCCGAATATTCAGAGATTAATATTTTTTCCCCTTAAAAAGAATTCTTCTGATCCAAACAACAAAAATTGTTCAGCTGTAGGTCACTAAATAGATAAATTATTCTGGCCTATGAAACCTGGTTTATGCTAATACATTAAAAGCAACAGGAATGATTTAGGTAAATCTGCTCAATCGAGAGGTAATCATAGCTCATCTTCAGTTTTCTCTCCGCTCGCTGGTTTCCCATTTACTGTT
The DNA here is from genome assembly GCA_030449895.1 of Citrus mangshanensis. Taxonomy (NCBI): domain Eukaryota; kingdom Viridiplantae; phylum Streptophyta; class Magnoliopsida; order Sapindales; family Rutaceae; genus Citrus; species Citrus mangshanensis. The sequence continues at coordinate 152,006 of JASUUJ010000133.1, read as the reverse complement.
ACAAGCTCGGTGTCAAAGATCAATGTTGCTCCACCTGAAATTTTCAAACAATCAATTATTACGTCTCGTCAACTATATTTTCTGAAGTCTCATTTAACCAAGTGATTCTACACTATAGTTTACCTAATACAATGTCTCTCTAAAATATCCATTTAATAACTACAGCATACATAACAAAATTGAGACAGTGTGACTTGGAATTCTGACATAAGAACAGTAGGAAATCTTAAAGTTCAACTATCCTAGTCCGAACCTTCAAGAAATGGAGTTAATTGATGTCAAACAGTAGCATTTGGTATTATGAACTCAGCAACTAACTATAAGCATTGACTAGAATACGTAGATGCTTGGGTGTTTACATCCCAACCCCATTTTACGGTCAAAGTTTTCAAGTGAAATTAAACTGACATTATAAAATATTAACCAATATGGTAAAAGATAATCAACTGTCTAAAAAAATCAGCATTATCCTGTTTCAGCTAGCTACAGAGACAGGAAAGTAAAAAAATTCCATCATTCTAAACTCGCAGGAGCAATAATCTAGTAGAATCAGATTGGTCACTAGGTATCACCAACTGAAGTGGCTACAGATTTTATATTACCAGAGCTCATTAGTTCTACCTAACCATTGCAACTGTACACTAGTTCTCTAAATTAAAGCCAAAAATCATATAATCTTAGATGAAAGCATCACTCCCTGCTTGACCAAGTTTATAAGTTTCCAATCATCTAATTATGAGCTTAGAAGAGATAGCTTTGCAGCATGTTTACAAATTTACGGTGACTGGTAAGACCACAGAAGGAAGAAGCCAAAGGAAAAACGATACCTGGGATGGTAGGGGGAGAACCCTGGGCCCCATAACCAAGCTTTGCGGGAATTTTCAACTTTCTCTTCTCACCGACGCACATTCCCAAAAGTCCTTGGTCCCATCCTACAAAGAGTTATTCAATCATAAATAATGTCAATGCAACATAAACAAGCCGACTTTGGTTAACGTGGAGGATGGAGGCGGAGCAGGTAAGACTTCACAAAAGTAAAACTATTAATCCACGCGCACCTTTGATTACATGACCACTGCCAAGCTCAAATTCAATGGGATCACCTCTTTCAAAACTGGAATCAAAAACAGTTCCATCAGTCAGTTTTCCCTGCAATGATCATTAAAAAACAATATCAGCCAAGAAATTGAATCCAAAATGGATTTTTTTATTCAGTCAGAACAATTATATAAAAGATATAACATGAGCACCGAAATACATATAAGCTTGAGCAATCAGAATCCTGAAACCACAAACACATAGTAACAGCATCCATGATTGCTGGAAAATTGCTATTCCCTCACGCAACAATAAATTCCCCCATCAAGCGGTTAAGCATGAAACTAAAAGCAAATTGGAGATTCAAGCAACTTACCCGGTAATGTACTTTGATTTTATCACCTTTGTGAGCCTGAATGTCACAGGTTTTTGGCTTGTACTGTAAAAGTATAAAGAAGCAAAAATAATAAGTGAGCAAGAAAGCCGTCATCATCGCGAAAACCAAAAACAAAATCTAAAGCAACAGAATCTAAATACCAATTCCTTCACAAGAATATCATCAAATAACCACTATAAACCTGAGACACCTAAATTTCTCACTAGAATAATCGTGATCAAGGTTAATGCAATAAATACAAAACTGTAAAAGAATTCACCTTTACGCCAATCTGTAACTCTGTTACATCGCCTGACTTGTTAGCAGAAACTGAAAAAGAAAACAAAAAGAACCCGTTTTGAGAATTGAAATTTGATGAAAATTACAAAAAAAAAAAAAATGTCTCAGGGTGATCAGATCTACAAATGTTAAAGCAAATAAAACTTAAAAAGAAGGGCATTTAAGTGTCGATAATATTGATCGAATAGGAAAGTAGATAAGTGAATTACCTAACGTCGAAAGAACCAAGAGGAACGAAATTGCAGCGGCGATATTCAATACTGAGTTGAAACTCATCTTCACAATTCTCTCTGTTTGTCTCCAAATTGAGCGTCTGTCGTTTTCTTCTTTGTGTAGAAAGTTTTATCAATATGGATCTGGATCTAATGGGCTAAAGTCGTAAAACATTTGTGGGTTCAAAACTAGGGTTCACTTAAATAGCCGTCATCGCGCCACGGCCCATGGAATTTTTTAAAACTAATGTGCATTCAGTTCTCTGATTTCCCTTATGTTGAAGTTTCTGCTGACTTAATTAATTACTACTATATGTGATCCAATTCGAGCTGGATGCTAGTTTTCATCGCTGTTTCCACCGAAGTCTTGCTTTTTCATCAAATGTGTAAGTATAATTGAGAAATTGAAAAGTAGAGCCTTTGCAGATTTATGTATGTACATATACGTACATAAAGTTTTAAAAAAACACTGTTGTGTTTACCGCGATTTAACTGGAACCCAAAGAATTGTCCATATATTAGGATCAGACAGAGAAAGGATGTGCATTCATTGATAGAAGCTAGTTTAGAAATACATTCTTCAACATATTTATCAGGTTACATTACCGTCAACATCTTCCATTCACTGTGTGAGACAGTCACAACAATCGACATGCCTCATATAGCGAAGCACACCACTTCCTCTCTCGTACTCTTCAGAATAAAGAATGAGATATGGCGAATCTGTTGGACCCTTAGCCTGCAATATGTGCCAGCATTCAAAACCAACAGTGAAAACCCATTTAGCAATTTCGAGCGATAAACTTGACAGCCTGCATCAAGTAGCACATCGAAGTTTCTCTTCTCTTCAAGCCTCCAGAACGAAATGCATAAAATTTTATAAAGCACAAAGTAGAGATATGGTCTGGAATAGAATAATCATGGAAATTCACATCACAACAAGATGTGAATCAATCTTAGGAAAATCCAGATAGAGCCATATCAAGACTTAATATCCAGAATTCGTAAGTCATTACGAACAGGCCAGACTGGAAACCTACTGTCATTTACTGGCTTTTGCAAACTTGCTTCGCTGTTGAAATTGACATCAAAATTACATAACTCCAAAGAAAGGAAAATTGCATGTGTAATCTACTCTTGATTTTGAAAATGCAATCCATTCAACAATGTCTTGTAGTTTCTATCACCCATCACCACATCCCTCTTTCGAAACTCCTCGAGCAAGTCGAAAGCCTCACTCTCCCTCCCTTCCCTACACAACCCTTCCAACAAAGTCTTATATGTCAGCATATCCGGCCCCATTGAATTACCCAACATATCAAACAGAACCTCAAGAGCATCCTCAAATCTCCTCTCCAGAGCAAGACTACATATCAAAATCATATAGCAACTTCCACTCGGCACAAGTCCCTTCTCCTTCATCTCCTTATAAAACCCAAAACCCTGCTCCACTCTCCCCTTCTCACACAATCCTCTAGCAATATAACTATAAGTAAAAGCATTCGGCTCACATCCATACAACCCCATTTCACGAAAAACCCTAATAGCTTCATCAACCTGAAGACACTTAGAATAAGCCTTAATAATCATATTCAAGGCATATGTATCAGGTATAACTCCTAAAGATTTCATTTGCTTCGTTAGAGACCTAACTGAATGTAAATAAACATAACAAACATTCAACTTGTTGAATCTCCTAAGCAATGCATTTAATAACAAAGTGAATGTCTCAAGTGTGGGCTTACAGTTGTGTGATTTCAGCATTTTTTTGTAAGCATCAAAAGCGCGATTAAACAGAAGCTTGCGGCCGCAGCAGAATTTAATTATCGAGTTATACAAAGGAACAGACATCTCACAGTTGCCGGCGAGGACTTCTTCGAGGAGGGTCTCCACGTTGCGGTAGCGCCTGCCGTTGATTAGAATGTGGATTATGGCGCAGTAACTTTCGTGGTTGTGCCTGTATCCGTGCTGCTGGGGCGTCCATCGGAAGATGTCGAGGGCGAGATCGGGGTCTGATTGGGCCTGCAAGGCGGAAACGACGTCGGACGGGGTGAAGCCGGGTTTGAGGTGTTGGATCCAGGTTTCGAATTGCTTTTCGAGTGGGGTTCGGGTTCGGATTGGGGGGTTTGGGTTCGGAGAGGGTGGGTTGGAGCTGAGGCGGTGGGGGTGGTAGAGTGACGGGTGGGCGGAGGGAGTGGAGGGGATTGCGGGTACGTGGAGAGAGGTGAGAGGTGAGATAGAGGGGAATTTGGAGTTTTTGAGAGCCGTGGTGAGAAGGCGAAGGAATGTGACAGGCATTATCACAGGCAAGGGCGACAAAGGTAAATGGTAAAGCGATGCGCCTTGAGCAACAATATTTCGCAGTTTGTTGTTCGATGCTTCTCTGGTCTCTGCTACTGCCTGCAAGTGAAAGTGTGTGAAACGACTCAACACGACTCACTTCGGCGAAGGACTTTATGGGCCCCTGCCCAAATTTATCGGGTCCAGGCCCATTTTTTACGAGACATTGAAATTTAGATGCGGTTTGTTAAATGTCTAAAATTTGAAATTTTATTAATTTTAGACAGTTTTTAAAATATGCTTATTTATTTTTTGAAACTTATATCTGATTGTTAAATATTTACATTTGAATAAAAAATATAAACTTTTGTGACTTTTAATCTGAATAGAAAAAGGTTTGAATGATAAATAAATATTATATTCTAAAAATATCTCTCTGAAATAACTTATTTTCTAAACTATAAAATCTAATCCTCTTTTTTTTTTATTTTAATTTATAAGGACATAAATGTCAAATAACTAAATTTAAGATTTTTTTATTGTAAAAACAAACAAGATGCCACTTATATTCAGATATTTAAAAAAAAAACACGTTATTCAGATTTTAGTATTCAGACTCATTCAGACTTTAGAAAAATTTAGACCCATTTAAATTTCAGACAAAAAAATAAACGTTACCTTAGTTTAGCTCATTTTTTACCAGACCTCATCACGACAATATTTGTGCATTTAAAGTAAACCTATAATAATTAAAATCTGATTAATTCATTTTAATAAGGTTCTATTAAAATGAATTTAAAAAATTTCTTTTTTTTTCTAATGGATGATGATTAAGCGGGTAAAAGCTCATTTAGTCCCTATATTTTAATATTAGTGTCCATTTAGTTCTTGTATTTTTTAAAAAAAAAGATTGATCACTTTCTTTTTATTTCTTTTGGTTTACTTTTATAATACTACCCTTTTATAATAATTTTTTTTGTTTTGACACTAATAAAAATAAAATAATTAAATTACCAATTTAACCCTAAAAAATAAAAATGAAAAATTTATATTAATTTTTTTGCAAGCACCATTTGCACACTTGATAGTTTGCATACAATTTTTGACAATTTAAAATTAATATAAAATTTTCATTTTTATTTTTTAGGGTTAAATTGGTAATTTAATTATTTTCTTTTTATTAATGTCCAAACAAAAAAAATTATTATAAAAGGATAATATTGTAAAAGTAAGCCAAAATAAATAAAAAGAACGATAAGTGATCAATCTTGCTTCGATTTTAAAAAGATATATTAAATGAACACTAATCTTAAAAACAGTAAATGAAACTTTTGTAGACTATCGCCCAACCATCACCCATCTTGACAGCAAAAAGACTTGGTGGGTGATGGTCCATCACTCGATATCAGATTGATTTCAATGGAAAACATTAATTTTAGTAGACAAGAATAAAAGGTTACAATACAATTTAATGAAAAATTAAACATAATCTTTTTTAAATAAAAATCTTATCATTATATAATGTATGTAATTTAAAGTTGGGAGGGTTTATGATTTGTAAATGTAAAAACATCTTAATTTAGTTAAATTTATATTTGTCTTTTTATGCAATTTCATGTAATAATAGAACTATGATTACAAATGTATGGCCTTGTAAGTATTTTAAAGGGAAGGGAAGGGCGCCACTTGGGTTTTAGCCCAGTGGTGAACTATTGCTTTTAAAGTTAAATATGACTTTAAGAGCAATGGTTTGAGTCTCTATGAATTCAAAAAATCTCATAGAGTAAAGGGACCCCTCCTCAGTGAGGATTATTTTTCTGAGCATATATTTCATATAATTAAAAATGTAAATATCAGTGTATTGTGATATGTTGTTATAGCAATTGTAAATATTTATATAATATAGTAACTTGATGTTTAATTTGTTAAAAAAAAAGGATGGGAAAGGCTCTACTCTTTCATATTTGAGGTCACGGCCTTCGTCCAACAGTTGGTCTCATAGCCTTTAGATTGGAGCTTTTAACACCCTTATAAAATCCTATCAATCCTTCGAATTTATTTCCTAAAATATTTCCATTTTAATTTATAAAATATAAGTCTATATACTAAAATTAACGATTATTTCATAATATTTTTTTAGGAAATAAATTTATATAATTTAAAAGTTTTTATTTATAAAATACATATAAATACTAAAATCTTATTTATTTTATCCTTATTATATAGTTTATATTTTCATAACTGTATATTCTTGTAATTTTCTCAAAAAATATTTTTTATTATAATATAAATATAAATGAGAAATTTGTGGGTATATAATGTTTGGTAAAAGAATAATTTATTTAAATGTTTGATTGAATTGAGAGATGATGAAAGGCATACTCTAGTTTTTATCATTTTAGTTGCTCTATGATTAGGTTGCTTCGGCGCTGGGCTTGCGGTTGGTGGCGTCTCTGCCACTGCAAAGTGAAATGACTCAACACTTTGTGGGCGCCAGCCCAGTTTTATCGGGCCAGGACTTACATTAAAATTTTGGGTCAGCTCGTTTTCATGCATGACTGATTATTGGACTGAGATTATTCTCGTAAGCTATTCAGCCCCCACGGCTTATTTCATGACACCCTTCGAACCGCAAAATTACTTCCAAGATCCGGGGCTATGTCGACCGAAAAATTCAACCATTAGAGTGATGCCATTGACACCCCTCTGAAATCCTTAGGTCTTGTTTGAAATTGAGGTATTTTAACTTTTGAGTTACAACAGTTGTGAAAAAAAAAATAGTAACTATAAAATAAAAGTTAATAATATTAGGTAAATATAAATTTTAAATAATAATTTTGATAAAATTATTAAAGATAAAATATATTTCCCATTATATAAGTGAAAAATCATAACGATATAGTTTTCAAGTTACAACAGCTAGTATTTACCAAATATTTTAATACTATAATTTTTAAGTTACAGTTACTGAATCTCAATTCCAAACATATCATTAAAAAACCATGGGTTATAACCTTAAGATTTGGTAAACACCCCGCATCTTCTTTTTGGATTGTTTATTTATTAAAGTTGGTGGTTTTTTGGTGTGGGGTGGGGGTAGGAGTGACATAAAAGCTCGGGCCGACCCAAGCTCCAGCTTTTCTGACCCAGGCCCGCGACTTAAATCATGGAGAAGGGCTCATAATTTGTAAAGCCTATATGTAATGGGCTTAGTCAAGGGCTTTACTCAAAAGCCTAGACTTAAAGCCCAGGCTTTATATATATATATTTAAATCCAAAACTTTATACGTATTATAAAATTCAAATAAGAAAAACTGAAAAATTAAAAGAAAAAAAAAACGAAATAACGGATTCAAATCGATATTGAACCCGAAACCAAAATCAATCCCTAAACTAAATCCCTCATTTCTGGTTTCCCCCATTTCTCACTGTTCACTCCGTCGGCAACCAAGAGCAGCCCACAGCGTCCAACAGCGAGCCGCGAGAGTCCAAAACCGCGAGCGTGAGGCGTCCAGCCACCCACCATCTCCCGACCCCCAACACAGCCGCGCGACGCTGCAACAACAACCACTCCAACGCGCGCGAGGCAGCAGTACCAATCTGTTCCAATGCAACCCAAATAGCACCGATCTGTTCCAACGCATCCCAAACAGCACCGATTTGTTCCAATGCGACCCAAACTAGTGCCGACGGGATTCAAACCAGCAAGCCATCACCAACTCCGATATTCCACTTCAATTAAGCTTCAATTTTTTTATTGTATAATATCATGCCTAAATATATGTAATTGGTTAATTTGGTGAAGAGTATTGTGAAGAATTTTTTGTTTTTGGGCTGTGAAGAATATCGTGAAGAATTTAGGATGGTTGTTGATTAATGTAGAAAATGTTGAAGAATATTGTGCTTGGTTAATGATTTTGAGTTGTGTTGTTGGTTTTGTTATTGATTGTTGGTTGTTGGTTTGCAAATTTGGGGGTTTTGTTTTTCAATCAATTTTGGACGTTGTAAATTTATTTGTAATTTGTAAATGAAGCATTATGAATTTTAGAATTTATGATTTCTTGTGCTTGTAAATTTATTATGACATCAATATCCGATCAATGACGTGAAAATTAGAAATTATGTATTCTTATTTTTATATTAGCGATTGTTTTTTATGTTATGTACTTGTGATGTTAGTATTTTTCATTTTTTTGTGTGTTGTCTAATCATGTATTGGAGAATTATTTTTAAGTTTTTTAGTCTATTGTAATATTATATATTAGATAATTATGTTTTTAGTATTTATAATTTTATTAAAAAAATTATTTAAAATTAATTTAAAAGCTCAGGACCGTCCAAATTGGGCGGGCTTTGAGAGGGTCTGGGTTTGGCAAAACCCGGCCCAATCCCTTAAATTACCCAGCCTAGGTTCGCCGGGGGCGCGCGGGGGGAAGGGGGGGGGGGGGGTGGTGCTGTTGTTCTTTCTTCACGAGGCTTCTTCACTACAAATAAGAAGACCAAATTCAACTTGATTCAATGGGGTATACTTAACCGAGGGGTTTTGTAGTAATTTTCAAGGAGTGTTAGAAGGCCCAGGCCAAGCACTATTTAAGTTCCAAACCCAGCTGACTTATCCTTCGACTTGCTTCCTTTTCAAGCGTGAAAATGTTCTCACACTCAAGTAACTTGCTAAAACTACAAGCGATTATATGTTCACCCTGTAGATTAAAGAGCAAAATAAGTACTAACGAGCGTGTAAATTAGTTGGCGTTGGGTTATTCTATTTTAACCAAAACCTTCGGTTTGAGGTTTGGAAATACAACTGTATTAAATATTTATTAGGAGAGTTTTGTCGTTTTAATAGTCATATTTAGTTCGAATATAAATTAGGCTCGAATCTGAATTAATTGGAGCTCAATGTGATTTCGAATTAGTTGGAGTCTAATGTAATTTTCGGATACCGAATTAGTAATGTACCCAAAAGAAAAAGACTAAAATAAATTTACTAGATGCCTTTTGAAAAAAAAAAATTTACATAATGTGGAGTTAACAAATTAGAGTTCAGCATCTTTAGCCAACTAAAAGCTTCAAAATTAGAAACAAACACTAACAAAACGCTAATAAATATTTGAACAGTCACAGATTCAAAACACAAAAGCTTCAACTCAATAGATAAATTTTTAACCGCCGGCCTCCCCAGAATCCAAATTCAAAGTAATGAATTAAATAGAATTGCTTGAGATCTATTGGGTCATGCATCTGAAGACAAACGACGGGCCGCCATTACCAATTATTGTATAAATTAGTATCAATAAAATAGTAGATGATTTAGTCGCCACGAGAAAAATGATACAACAGGGCGTGGGTGATGTTTTGGCGTCAAATTAATATATGGTAAGCACCCCACCACCCCCCCAACAACCAGATCAGCTCACCGTATAATAATAATTAAATAATATCCTGGACAATATTTTTCTTCCGAAACAACAACTCCATGTGCCCACGCCATTATTTTTTTATATTAAATAATCCCATTTTTATTTATTTTTCACCGGGGAATCTGTAAGTTCGGATGCGGACTATTATATGGGCGAAGGGATACTACCTTCCCTGGGAAATCTGCAACTTGCCCCAGCTGACTTATCCTTCATTGACATTGAAGACCTCCTACTCCAATGTATTTTGTTGGGTGTTCAGTGTTGACCCATTTTTATTTTTTTTTATTAGTTCGTTCATGATTCCAAATCCTCTTGAATTGGGTTATAGAATTCAATTTCAAAATTTGAGTTGTCAAAAATTAGGTGCTGCACCATAGCTTTGTCCTCAAATTTTAAAATAGTTTAAGCTATTTACCGTGAGGCTATTTAGACTTACCATAATACTTAATAAACTCATTTATTAAATAAATTTAATATCTAAATTTAAAAATGTATCTTTTACCAGTGAGAAGCTAAAGGAGGCTGAGATTTTACGGAAAAAAAATTTTAGTTAATCACAAAAAAATCTATATTAAAAATTTTTAAACATAACAAATTGTAAATTGACGTTGGCTTAGCGTTGGTAATTAACTGCACTGATGGCTCCATGAATTAGATCCGCTAATGGATGACAGCCATAGATTGTTAAGTGAGGTGAGGGTCGACTTTCAGGACTTGATGTGAGTGTAAAACTAACTTGGCGTTCCTGAGTTTAGAGAAGAAAAGGGTTGCTTGTTTTGTAAATTTGGGGAAGATTGAGAAAAAGGAAATTATCTGATTTTGGCTTTTGAGAAATAGGAATTTTATTTTAAGATCATAATGAGAGAGAGGCAAAGGCAGAGGAAGACGAGGATGAACAAGTTTTTGTTGCTTTTTTGTTATAATGCAAAGTAACAGGGTTTGTTTTTGTTATAATTTATTTTTATTTTATAGTGTAACGTCAAAAAGTTCCTTGCACTTTAACCACGAACTGTAATTAAAAAAAAATTTAGCCCACCCTGAAAAAATGCGCTAGCTAGCTTCGCCACTGTCTTTTACTCAATAAATCCAACTTTATACTTAATATACCCTTATTTAAATCTCTTTGATTCAATTTTTTTATTTCTTTTTTGTGACTCATGTATCTCTCCTTCCTTTTAGTATCTTGTTTTTTGTTTTATAACAAAATCCTCCATTGTTCTTGGTTTGTTGCATAGCTCTTTTTCTTATTTTTTTCCCATAATTAAAAATCTCAAAGTTTTATCATGAAACACTAGAAATAGAGGATGGAGTATAAAAATCTCTGATCTCAATTAAAACACAAATTTTCCGCGTTAAATTACAAGAAAATTTAATGCATGTCAAAGTAAAAAAGTCATTTTCTTATTGGCCATAGTTTAGTTAATGTTGAAGAGCAGTAGTAGTTTTTTTATATATATTGAAAAACAAATGCATGCAGAGATAAACTTTAGAGAGAGAAATTAAAGATGATAAAGTCATAATGTTTAGCTACAATGGTTATAATAAAAATTTAAGTTAAGGATACTTGTGCAACAAATTATTATTATTATCATTTTTAGAAATGAGTTTAGTGAATAATTTTGTGGGTTCAAATAACCGCACCTTTACTCAATTTGTCTTTCTATTTTAAATATTGCCTAAATTGTCCCTTTATTACTTGTAGCACCATTAAATCAAATTTTTAAAGGAGAAAATAGTATTCACATCTTATCTTGTATAACTTAAAAATTCCAATAAATTTAACAAAAAAAATTAATTTTTGAAATTATATTTTCAGAGGTAAAACCATATTTATTTTAAAAAAGAAAAAATCACACAACAATCATCTAACATGATATAAAGCACTTTAATACATTTTTGGCCCTCCCAGCATTGTTAGACTTTCTTCTGCCGTTAACTCATACCTTATCGCCATTTTCTCAGAAAACCTTAACCAGTACGTGAATGAAGAAGCAACCTCAAGATTCGAACCGCATTCATTATTCACAAATTCCCTCTACCTCCTTAATAATTACATTCTGTCAAAAGAAGGGACAACAACTGTTTTGCCAATAGAAAATGATCCTCTCCTTCCATGTGTCTCTTAATGGTAGTGTATGGGTAAGATTCAATTTCTTTTATTTTTTTATTTATTAATTACTAATCAACAATTAAGTTATTTACTCAGGATATGATTAGATCATGAGAGAATTTTGATCATTTGCCAATATGTTAGTTGTAGGCGGCCTGGTCCTCGCGCAACCACGCCTGGCCTCACCTTGCTGGTGATTACCGGAAACTGAATATGGGTTCTAGGACTTAGCAATAGATAAGGAATATAATTTTGATGATTTTATTTATAATGGGTGCAAAAACGCTTGATAAAATGTAATTTATTGCGTGAATGTGTCAAAACACAAAATTTAGAATCTAAAAGACATTTAACTTATTTTTTATATGAAAGATACTTAAATTTTATTAAGAGAAAAGTGGATTCACACATTTGAAGCGATATTTGGGGAGACCCTTGGCATCCTCAAGCAGCCCTTTACGAATAGAAACAAGAGGATCATCCCACCACTTATAACCATTAGGCGTTGACTTCAAACTTGCACGGCTATCAGCGACTTCATTGCCATCTCAGAAGATGTGTGAAAAAATAAAATGCATACCATGAATTAGGCTCAAACAATTCAATTATCTGATATGCCCAATCGCCATGGCAGCTTGAAGTTGGAGCTCAAGGCAAGCTAAAGCTGAAACCTAGACACGGTCTAACCCCAAAAAACCAAAAAAAAAGAAGTTTCATTCTTTTGAAGCTACAAGCTCAATAGCCTTAACAATCGGATATATCTCAACATAGAAGGATGTTCGATGATAAAGAGGCGTCGCACTCGAAAAGCACCATTGAATCCGCAAAGCATAGCACCACAAGTGGAGTGCCAAAAGACAATGATGATAGAAGATGCATGGACGCCTACCACGTGATATATTCAAGGTTGAATAAATTGACAAAGAAGCATCACCAGGTCGGCGGACTAACGGATACAAGAAAACTAAGGTGGCTAGTTATAAGAGTTGTTTCATGTTCAAATGGCCACGAATGATTCTGAAATCTAAGGCAATTTCGTGGCCAGGTCGGCGGACTAACGGATACAAGAAAACTAAGGTGGCTAGTTATAAGAGTTGTTTCATGTTCAAATGGCCACGAATGATTCTGAAATCTAAGGCAATTTCGTGCCTTCCAAATATAATAAATGGAAACAAGGCAACAAAGTTTCCATAAACAAGAAACATGGCCAGTGAAGCTAGTCTCAAAAACTAAATTCAGAAGAACAAGAACGTCTTCCGCGGATGGAAAAAAAGGCGATGAAAATGAAGGCCAATCCAACCCCAAAGACTGCGCATATGACCTGCTGTCACTTTCATTGGAATTACCTTTTAAGCAGGCCGAAAAAATTGGAATTCCACGATTCCGAAGATTATCATCAGTTGACAAACCATTATGGAATCCATATAGAAGAAGAAACTCTGTTGGGACCTGAAGTCTAAATCAATACATTCCGCGAGGTTTCCTTTTTTTTTTTTTTTTTTTAATACCTACATTCCACGATTTGGCCCACAGGATTAGTTTGGAAGTTTTAAGTTTAATAAAATGAAGGAAAGTGAAAATATTTTAATTGTATTCAATAATAAGGTTCTGTCTCATCTTAGTATATCTTGAAATTACAAATTTACATTGTATTGCAAGTTTAAAAAGAACAATTTTTTCATTGGCGAGCCTTAAAACGGTAAAGAAAAATGTTGTTAATTAATAAGAAAAAAAAATACACGAGGAGATGATGTTACGAGACTAACGTATAAAATGAAATGCACTACATATAACAAAATTAAAAAAAAAAACTATATTAAGCGATAAATAGAAGATTATTAACATCCTTGACAGTTACAAAAGTACAGCATCCCACCATTTAAAGGAATCCAGAGGTGGCAAAATTAGCCTAAGCACCCTCAACGTCATTATTTTCGTACCTTAAATGCTGTGATGCTATTTTATGATGTAATGACAATAATTTCGAAAGCCAAAAAGGACATATATATCGCTACATAATACCATTACCTAGGGTTTACTTGCACTTAGAAGTGCTTCCAAGTGCTCTTGCACCACCGTCCAAGCCACCATCACGTGTCGTTCTTCTGTCAATGTAGCACCAGCAGCAAATCTTATAGCGTATATTCCTCCCAAAACGGCATGTGTCATGTACGCTTTTCCAGATGCATTAATCGACTCCAGTAATTCTCGATTGAACTCATTTATTCGTTCTTCCTCTGAGAGCAGACAATTTTCGTATTTGGTTTTGAGCTTATCCATAACTGCTGATGGCGAAACCCTAAAACAGACCACGGCAAAATGTCTGGGAAACACAACTTCAAACCTCTTATCACTTCCCACGAGCCTTTCAAAGAGCTTGGCCATGTTTACATGGCTGCGCAGGAAGTGTCTTAGATTTGCCACGCCATAGCTTCTTAACACAAACCATAGTTTCAGCGAACGAAATCTTCGACTCAGAGTTATTTGCCAATCTTTGTAATCCACCACTTGCTTCGACTCGGTGGCTTTGTTCTTCAAGTACTCAGGATTTGTTGAGAGTGAGCTCACAAGATCACTTGGATTCTTCACCCAGAGGCAACAACAATCTAATGTTGTAAAAACCACTTATGTGCATTTAGACTAAACGAGTCCGCACCTTCAACTCCGTCAATAAAATGTCGAAACTCCGGGCAAATGCAGGCACTTCCAGCATATGCAGCATCAACGTGGACCCATATTCCGAATTGTTTTGCTACGTCACAAAGTGGCTTTAAGGTATCAACAGCAGTTATTGCAGTCGTCCCGATTGTGGCACATAGAAATAATGGGATCAGTCCAGCTTCAACATCCGAGTTGATTTGTGCCATCAGTGAGTCTGGCGACAGCCCATAGGATGAAGATTTTGTTGTCTTAATAGCTCGGAAATTCTTGACATCGATTCCGACAATCTGAGCAGCTTTCTGGAGGGCACAATGAGTTTGATCAGATCCATATACAACAAGCTTGGATATGTTTTCTCTTCCAATCTTGTTCAGAACTCGATCTCTCGCTGCAGTTAGCGTGCACAGAATGGCCTCACATGTAGTTCCTTGTATAACTCCACCGCCATTGCCCGAGAAAAGGAAAGACTTGGGAAGCTTCAGCATTTGGCCAAGCCAATCCATAACTACATTCTCAAGCTCAGTTGCAGCCGGTGATGAGATCCAGTTGAATCCCACAACATTAAATCCGGAACTCAGCATTTCACCGAGAAATCCGGCGATGCTACCACTTGAGGGAAAGTAAGCGAAGTAGTTGGGACTTTGCCAGTGCGTTATACCTGGGACGATGTGTTCTTGTACGTCTTGTAGAATTGTCTCCATAGACTCAGGATTGTATGGGGCCGATTCCGGCAACCGTTTTCTGAGATAACCAGGTTCAACTTGGCTTCTAACCGGGTATTTCTCGACATTTTTGTAGTAATCAGCAATGAAGTCAATGATCATGTGGCCTTGCCTCCTGAATTCCTCTGAGTCCAGAGGGTTAATGAGTAAATCTGAATTGTATTTGAGTTCAATATCGGGTGTGAGGCTGCCCATTTAGAATGGGAATAAAATCGGATTGGAAATGAGGGTTTTCTAGTTGAGAATGCTGGAGCAGGACAAGGTTGTCGGGCTTGAAGCTGAAGGTTGAAAGTATTGGGTTGTTAATTAAGAATGAGAGGGAGCCTATTGAAAATTAAATTGCCAGACAAAGCTTCTCTGTAAAAGCCTTTTCTCTTGGCTGGTTCTAAAAACTGGAGGTGAGCATCTCAGTTTATATAGTCTGTTGATACGGGCATTTTTGTAATTTCGGTAACAAAGTATAGCTGTCCAAGTTTTACTGATATAAACTATCCTAGACCATGATGCATGAGGTGCGGGCATAATTATAAGATCAATAATATAATAGCCCCACCAGCGGGATCTAATTGTATATACTTTTCTGATGCTTCTGCTCTGCGGCGTTATTGAGTATTAATTTTTTAACAAATCTCTTCTATTATTATTACAACTACTGCATGCACCATGCATGCATATGTCCCCAGAGAATTGATTCCTTCTTTTGCTATGGTATTAGGCAAAGGCATTTCTTCCGATCTATTATCATCACGTAATATTTCACGGAAACTTGTTGCTCAATTGTAAAATAGAATTTTACCAATAAATAACAAGCATATGTTCGGAAGAAATTCTAAAATACAACGAAGGCACTATGTTAATTGTATAACAAGTAAATAATATTATGTTATATATTTATTTATTTTAAAAATCAATATGTAAGTAGTAATTTTATTAAATACAATTATAAGAGTGCGTTTGGTGGCCCGTGTAAAGGTGCATAAAGGTATTGTTTTGTATTAAATTAATACACACTCAGGCACCAAAACCAACACACACAGCATTGCATTAAAGGAGTGATCTAATGCGGCAACTACCACATTAGCTTGCTTTTTTTTTTTTTACTTTAATTATTATAATAAATAAATCTAACTTTTAATATAATATAATATTATGTTAATTTTAATTTTTACATTATAATTATTAATATACATTTATTATTTATTATTGAATAATATTTTATTATATTTTTTATTTTTACATTATTATGTTTACATTATAATTTATTAGCAAATTTATAATTTAATATAACTAATAATAAATATTAAAAATATTAAATTTCTAAAATTTAAGATTTCTATATTTAATATTTTTCTAAGTACTAATAAATTTATTTTTTAAATATACAATTTAAATTAATAACAAAAAATTAATACAAGACAATGCAACACCAAATATTGTATAATTAAAAATTAATACAATATAGTGTAACAGTAAATATTGTACAACATTATTATAATACAGTGCTAATGCAATACAACATAATACAATACATCGGCATTAAAATGATGCAATACAGTATAATACAATACAGTGTGCCAAACGCACCCTAAGGGTATGTTTGGTGCATTGCATTATGGAATATTAAAATATTGTTCACATTAAATTAATGGTAGTGCTATGTGAGTTGGGTTTAGCTAATGCGGCTACTAGCTTGCTTTTTTTTTTTTTTCTTTTGCTTTTACTTTTGCTTTATAATAATAGTAATAGTAATAATAATAATAATAATAATAATAATAATAATAATAATAATAATAATAATAATAATAATAATAATAATAATAATAATAATAAATATAACTTTTTTATTATTTATAATTTTTTTTATTTTTACATTATAATTTATTAATAAATTTATAATTTATTATAACCAATAATAAATATTTAAATTTGAATTAATACAATTTAAATATATTAATATAATATATATAATTTAAATTAATTATAAAAAAATTAATACACTATTGTGTAGCACCAAATATTATATAATATTATTATAATACAATACTAATATAATACATTATAATACAAATATATTAATATTAAAATAATACAATATAGTGTGTCAAATACATCCTAAAAGCATACAAAGTGTGTGGGCCCGGTGGTAGCTTCCACCATTTTATGAGATTGTATTGCGTGGTTCTTCCATTCGTGACCTTTGGGATCTCAATGGCGTCATTTTGACTTTTAACTTAACGTTTTTCGTTTTGTGAAAAAAAAAAAAATGGAAAACGGTTTTGGCATGGGGTTTTTCCCTACCTAATAATTATAGTGGGATTCTACCTTAAAGGCTGCATGTCATTCTACAAATTTTCCTTTGACAGCAAATGTGATTATTTGCGATCAAAAAATTGGTGTGCCCGACAGGCAATGATATATAGTATACATATATCCATATATGTGTTTGTATGTATGTGTGTGAAACTCTGTCTATTAAAACTATCACAATTAACATTTTTCATTAAAATCAAGCAATCAAATCTAGGTGGCAATCTATCACCCAGCCCAAAAGAGGAAAAAAAAATGTTAGATTCAATTTAACGGAATCTCCATACATATATATTTTTTGTATATAAATTATAGACTATAAATTTCGTTACGTTTATGCATTAATTTTTTTAAAAAAATGCATGACTAAAATAAAATAATTATTCAATTTTTATTTGCAAGTAGTTATAGATATATAATAAATTACAATATTTTATTTATTTTAATAAAATTTTTAATAACATAAAATATAAAAATATAAAAAAATATTAATGATTTGTAATAGTATTTATTCTTAGATTATTTATTTCTTTACTTAATTTTTTGAAAATATCTAAAATGCAAATTTTAAAAGGTTGTACATATAATGTAACTATTGAAAAATAATTTTCATAAAAATTATGTAAAATGCATTTTCACTGTTTTCATTTTTTCAAACAAACTATTAATTATATTTTACTCTTTTCATTTCAAATATTAGTTTCATGACAAAGTAAAAAAATATGTTTTATTTTCACTAAGAAAAGCTAACAATCCTTGTTTTCTAAACCAAACTCAAAAACACTATTTGAAATACAATCTAAACACGCATTTATAATGGATGACTACATGTGTGCATTTATTATGTATAATCGACATACAATTGGTAGTTATATTTAATTCATGCATATATGTCATACATGTATTAAGTAAATGTAGTATAATAGAGGTGCTCTATAATCTCCCCTCATTCCTTGAGTATGTTACATCGTTTTCCACTTGTTTTATTTTTATTTTTTTATCTTTTTTAGGAAACTCACATTTTGTTTCATTTTTTAATTTGATTTCTAGGATTTTATTAAAGAATAAAACTAAGAATCCTCGGATGTTAGGAATTAATGTCCGTATGCTATTAGTTTTTTTATTGAAAAAGGATTACATAGGAACTACATATAAAATGATATCCAGTATTTTTCAATTGTGATAGACACTTTTAGGTTTTAAATTATATTGTCGACCACTTTAATCTTTTAAAAAGAACTTCTATACTATTAATTTTAAGGAGCCCCTCTATCATGTCATAATCCCTATAGCTGGTTTAAGTGAAGCAGTAGGACATACAGCTGGGCTAAGATAAGCCATGTTGTTGGTCTAGGAACTAGGCTCCATGAAATTAAGAGTCAGAAATCAGAATGGTTCTTATTATCTAAGGAAATATCCTCTGTTGTCTTGAAATCCCTTTATTATATCATGATTCTTTCATGACATAAGTTTTCCCACAGTAAATTTTAAGATTATTATAGGTGGTTATTAAATAAGAGTTAACATAAAAGAAGATAAATCACAATTGTATATTCATATTAATACATATTATACTAGAACATTACATGCTAACTAGAATTAGTAGATAATCGTAGATCGACTTTGAATAGTTTTCACAGACATTACATTTAATAAGAAAATAAAGGAATGCAATGAAGTTTTTACTCATTGAGATTACAAAAAAATAAACTGAATAAAGAAGAAGAAGAATAAAAGGCACAAGAGTAAAATTGTAAACACATATAAAATAAAGAGTATAAGTTTCAAATATGTGTATTTAGTGAAATATGGACCTGAACTATAATTATGGGATATTATCAAATACCAACCAGATTTTTTTCTAACATATCAATTCACCATTAAGATTTTTGAGATAAAAAAAAAACAGCTTATAAATCGGATATCTAGAGAAAAGGTAAAAATCTAAAAAATAACTACCAAAATAAGAAAATAACTTCATTTTAAAATTCCTTAGATAACCTTGTGACCTTAGCAATTTTCAAATAGTGTTAAGATTTGGGTGGTAAAATGTAGTTGTTAGAATATCTTGGTAATGAATTGATATGTTAGAAAATTTTGGTGTGTGTATATATACACACACATGCACACCTAACTCTATTAAATCATATGGCTGAATAATGTGGATTTGAGATTTTAAAATGGTTTTCAAATATTTTTTACATCATTATATTATAAATTGCTAGATATTAATTTTAGAACGAGGTGTGCGTGTGTGTGTGTGTGTGTACACGCTCACATGCGAACATCCACATGAAATTAAAATGTGAACAGAGCTAAAAAATAAGAAAAATACGGACTTTAATGTTCTAGAGTTCGTATTTATTTATCTTTTAACTTCATCTACATAAATATATATAATCCTTCTATAGAGTGAGCGCCCTCATTTTTTTTCATGCAGTCATGCTTTTTAGTCGTACAGTTTAAGAGAGTTAGCTTTCAATACTATTAAGCCTCATGGCTTAAGAGAGTATCCACATTAAAAAAATGAGGGTGCCCGAACCTGAGAATGGTTATACACACACACACACACACACACACACACAACACACACGCATTATATCTCAAATGATATTTCAAAAGATTCATCTGAAATTTCAATTGAGTTGCATTTATCTTGTAGAATTAATTAATTACTGAAAGCGATATTATCATTTTACCATCTAATAATTTTTTGATATAACACTTTACGATCAAATTTTATGACAATTGCTCTTTTCCACTTAATATTTCAGTTTTTATCATTTTAAAACAAAATTTTAACTCCATTAATAAATTGCTAATGTCATAGTGATATTTTAGGAATTTCATCGCATCAGTATTTTAGGAATTTAACAACCCATAATATTTCTAATTTTATTAATTAATTATTTTAGGTATATAATTAATTTATATTTTTTAATATAGAGTGTTAACTTACACAAGTTAAAAATAAAATAGATTTTTATTATAATTTCTGTTAAAAATTATGTTAATTTTAACAGTTTAATGGTAAAATGATAATATATATTCATACAACTGAAAAAATATGGGGAAAAAAATTGTCACACGCATTGCTCGCTAGCTACGCATGGAAAATTAATGTATCCCTTAATTGAGACTTGTGCATATTATATATATATATATATATATATATATATATATATATATAAAGATGGTCTTTATCACTCTGATCCATTTCAAGCAATTTTAAAGATTTTCCTGAAAGGCTGGTTTTTCAAACCATGGGATTTGTCAAAACCTCAGTCTTTCTACCAAGACATCTTGGAATTCACTGAGTCCGTAAAATTCAAACATTTCTTCCTCAGTGAATCTCATTTTGAGCCTGCCTATTCCACCGCAACCATTTTTAGAGTTTTGAGCCCAAACCAGTGGAATGACCAACTCCACAAACCAAAGACCTTTCCCGCTAATTTTCAAAGAAGTTTAAACCATTGCTTATCTTTTTCCTATTGGGATTATCAACAAGCCTAGTTTAACACCTAAGTAGTATAGAATCAAGTCTCTGTAAAGGTCTCATCTCATTCAGCTGTTACCCGAACATAATAATTTCTCTAAAAGACAAAAACATTCTAAAAAGCATGATTTTGCAAATCAAGACCCATAATTATCACATGATTGAGGGATCTGTCTCAGTTGCCTTAATTTACAAAGCCATTCAGTGATTTTCTTTCTAACGGTAATGGGGTTTGATTCTTTAAAAGGATAAGTAATTTTGTTATCCGAAGCATACATTTCAAACCAATCAAAAAACAATATATGAACTTTATGTAAATATACAAACTCATAATAGACTTGTTGGATCTCTTTTCTTTGATTTAGGAAATGTTTGAAAAACCAAAGTCTTTTTTCTTTGTTGGAATCAGAATAAAAATCATTGTGAAGAAGAGTTTTATCTAATTCAAAGTCTTTTTCTATAACATTAATTACATTTTCTGTGACAGCAGAAAATGTAGGAGAAGTTGGAGGAGAAGGTTCTTTCTCTTCCTGTCTTTGTTCATGTTGTCGGCTAGTGTAAACAAGACGAGGAATACTAGTTGTATAGTCGATAGAATGTATGGAAGAACTAAGTATATCCGAGGTGGAAAACCTAGGTTGACTTTGTTCTTGCTTCGAGATCGTAAATCCCATACAGTTCTAATTCTTCCTGCTTATTTCTGAGATGATAACGAAGATGATTGCTTCGGAATATTTTCTCCAATAAAGCATTCCTAAAGCCATTTGTATTTTTTTTTAAGCACATTGTAAAAAAAAAAAAGAGTAATTTTCTTATTCTACAATTTTGTTGTAATTATTTTCAGTTGTATTTGTATTTCCCTTTGTATTTTCCTTTTCTGTATATACATTATTTTTCTGGGTGGTCCCCTGAACACAAGTGAGAGCGCATATGTCTCTTCACCCATCTGCAATAGCCTTGTCAGAAGTTTCCGACTGAAATTATTTTGTTAAATAATGCTATCTAAATCTGTTTTCGGATCTTTAGGTTTTGGATTTTATAGGTTGAGGCTTTTATCTGGACAGGAGGTTCACCATGATCAATGGTCAAGCTCCTAAGTGGAGGATGTTCAGATTATATATATATATATATATATATATATATATATACACAACTGAAAAAATGTGGGGAAAAAAACGTCACACGCATTGCTCGCTAGCTACATGTGGAAAATTAAATGTGTTGTCTAAGATACTAATTAGTAATATATTTGGGGTTTTGTGATTTGTCAAGATGTGCTCACTACCTTTGAGATTACGTTGAATGGTCGCACATGGCAGGCTGGCAGTACGTCTCTCTCTCTCTCTTTCAAAGTCAGCTGTCGTGGTTGGTGGTGGAGGATGCATGAAAAGCTAACCTGTCCCAATGTTCATGTGTTTTAATTGCTTACCACGTGATAATTAATCAATGGCAGGACACAGAAATGAATTATAAATTAGAGGGAGCTACTTTCGATTAATGGAGAGAAAGGTGAAAGCTCCTGGGTATCCTTAAAACATTTTGTTCCGTAATTCATTGCTTGTTATGTACGTATGAACATTATTACAATAAGTTGAGCTATTGGCACTCCTCTATAATTTTTATAAAACTCCTCTCTTATTATAATTATATTAAAGAATAAGATAAATATAGTCTATCATTATATTTCTCTTTTTAACTCTTTATACCCATACAACTACACCAAATTTTTTTATAATTTTTATTTCCTCACGAACAACTTTTTCTTGAGAAATTTACAAAACTTATTTTTAATTTAAAAAATAAATAATTTAAAAATAATAATAGTTATTTGAGTCTACTTTAATTTACAAAACCTTCTAAACTTATTTTTAATTAAAAAAATAAATAATAGTTATTTGAGTCTACTTTAATTCTACTTAATTCATACATATATTTGATTTTTTTTAGTAAAATATGTATGATTTAATAATTCAAAATTTTATAAAAACAATATTTGTAATTAGTGTTGTTTGGAAGAAATTGAATTATTTTTTTAATTAAAAAAGCTGAAAAATGGAAAAAAATATTTTTGGAATTAAAGTAGGTTTTGAGAGAAAAAGGGTTTGAAAAGAAAGTTATAGGGTGCTAATAGTCCCACCCTATTATGATTAATTAGAAGCATATACTGGTAAGTAATAAATGAAAAAAAGAACAGTGTTTTTTTGAACATTTAAGATTTTTCTCAATTAATGATACGGTTCAACAAATTTAACAGTAATAAAGTGAGTTTGAATGTAGTTTATTTTCTACAATGGTATACAATTAATATATATTTATAAAAGCACCATGCATTTAATGTAATTTATAACTAGTAAAAATCAGATAAAAATAGGATATTAGCCCCATTTGACCTACTCGTTTGTTACTCATTTTTGTCGGGTTTTTGCTAGTTTTAAATTACTCAAAATGTAATTTAGGGATTGCTTAAACACGAATGTTTGAATAAAATTTCTAAAAGAGTGACAAATTCACGTTAGAAATATTTTCGTTTAAAATTTGACATAAATTGAGTAACTGATTTCAAGTAATTTAATGGTGGATATTAGAAATTTTTATTCATTCACCTTTGAATTGCATTAAGTTAAGATTCAAATTTCATGTCGAAATTTTCAGTTAAAAACTAAAGTCTCACATATAGAATAATTCTCTAATGAGAACAAAATCATTTTAACAAAGCAGGATTATCATTAAAAAAAGGAAAATTATAACTTCACCACCTCTTTTTTTTTTCATCCAAAAAAATTAACGTATTCACCTTTTTTTTTTTTAATTTGTATCAACTAGCCACTTTTTAACTAACACCGTTAAATAATTTAAATGAAATGATAATTTTACTCCTAAATAAATTAAAAGACTATTTTATTTTACAAAAACTTTGAAAAATAAGAAAATTAAAATTATAAAAATACCCCTAAATTTAATAAAAAATAAATCTCAAACAAAGGTGCTCAGCTGATTTTTATTTAATTTAGATTTTTTAAAATTTTAATAATTATTTTTATTAAAAAATTATAATTTTGCAAAATTTTAATAAAAATGACTGAATTTATTTACTAAAAATTATAATTTTGCAAAATTTTATTAAAATAATTGAATTTATTTATTAAAAAATAAATCCCAAAATTTTAATAATTTAGGGGATTTTTATTAAATCCAAAATTTTTTTAATTATTTTTATAATTATAATTTTTATTAAAAATAAAAATTCTAATTTTGGGATTTATTTTTTATTAAACTTAGGGGTATTTTTATAATTATAATTTTCTTATTTTTCAAAATTTTTATAAAATAAAATGGTCTTTTAATTTATTTAGGGGTAAAATTATCATTTTATTTAAATTATTTAACAGTGTTAGTTAAAAAGCGTCTAGTTGATACAAATTTAAAAAAAAAAAATATAAATAAAAAGAGGATGATAATTTTCCTTTAAAAAAAACATATATCAATACACTAGCAGACAAAAAGTCAATTTTTAATATGTTAATTTTTTTTTAATTTTAGTTACATCTTCAATTTATTAAAGTGAGAATATCCTCACAAAAGAATTATGAGTAATGATATAATTACTCATTTTGAATACTCCATTGAAAGTGATGTAAAAATAATAAGTTAATAATTAATATTAAAATCAATTAATACTATATACAAAATATGAAATGGTTAACAACATATTAATGAATATCTTAATTAAGTGTTTAAATTAAGTATAACATTATTAAAGAATTATTCAACTTTTGGAGGTGCCAAAAGGGTAGTTGATGCACGTGATAAGTCGCCTGAAGTGGACTAAGAAGTTTGAGATTGAAAATAACCAGATAATTAACCCTGTCAACTAAAAAAATAAATAAATAAAAGTGTGTCCTTTCTATCAATTTAGTTGTGAAATCTATCAATATCAATATCAATATCAATATTCAAGAAAAAGATTGTCCACTCTGGCTCTATCAATAATTAATTAAGGCCGCGCGAGGAGCTACTATTGTGTACTGATAAATATATAAACTAGCATTACACAATGCTTTTTATCTGAGCTTTTTGACCCAAAAGATTCCAACCTCTTAAATTTAAGACAACTAGTAAGTTTTTCAGTGGATAAAACTTGGGTTAATACTTATTTAGTTTTTATATTTTGATATAAATGTTTATTTTAAAATTTTGGGTTAATCTTAATTTGTCAAAAGGTGATTATTGGTTAATTTGCTAATTAATTTTTTATGGATTAAATAATTAATTTTAAAAATATTATTGTAAGGATATTATTGTAAAAGTAAAGAAAAGTAAAGGCAAGAGCTTAACATATTTAATAGTAGCAATATCTTGAAGTATTTTTTTTTAAAATATAATGATTAAATGGATACTAAGTTAAAATATAGATACCAAACTTGTATTTACCCTTTACGTAATTAACCCACACACATTAGTAAGATTCGAATTTAAACCTGAGTTTTGAGTTCAAAAATTAAATATTAGGGAGATTGTTCTTTATCATTGAAATTAGACCTTAGCCTTAAACAAATACTTATTTAGTTGCATTAATTTGAGTTACTTATTATTAGTTCTTGTATTTTAAAAAATACCTTAAAA
The DNA here is from genome assembly GCA_030449895.1 of Citrus mangshanensis. Classification (NCBI taxonomy): domain Eukaryota; kingdom Viridiplantae; phylum Streptophyta; class Magnoliopsida; order Sapindales; family Rutaceae; genus Citrus; species Citrus mangshanensis. The sequence goes on along the minus strand of JASUUJ010000133.1, from coordinate 126,461 downwards.
TTAATCATGTAAATAGTATTTTTATCAACTTAATTTTTAAACAAATATGGCATGTAACAATTAGAAAATAATAAAACTAAATAGATTTTAGCAAAAACTGATATACAATAGGAATTTTTTTGTCATATTTGAAATATGTATACGGACTAGTTGACGAGAGATTACAAAAAATATTTTTCTTTTTTAAACAAGTACAAATGTTTGTTGAGTTTCTCTACTGCATCTAGTTTGTCTTGAGCTAATACATACAGGATCCCCCTAAGTTACGGTTTGGCAAATCTTGAGCATTCAATGTGCCTAAATCTAATCTAACGGACGACATTAAATTTATCGGAAAGTAGTAATAAGCGACACACAGTTGTTTGTGATGGGCTACCTGTCCTTGCCTTTCTCTTAAGAATTCAAGTAGTAGAATCTAACCAACAAAGAACTTAACTTTGAAATCAACGAGCAAGAACCGGTCATCGGAGATGAGGTAGAGGTGGCGACATCCCAAGCAGCATCGATTTGTTGAAACTCAACGAGACACTGATTCACTGCCACGTAGTTACATAATTCGTTCTTGTGATTAAATCTGTAAACAAGTTCTGCCACCTCAATTTGCAAGTTCATCCGCATCAAAAGACCCTTGGCTTGTAGAAAATTCGGTGGTGGATTTTGCAGAGGATGGTCTTGGAGGAAATGAAACTCCTCTTGCTTACCGTTTTGGGTCTTCTTTTTTATTTTTTTCAGACAATTGCAAATATTTGTAATTCATTTCACTAAGATCCACTACAAAGTCCTCAGATCTCCAATAGCCACTTCTTTAAGGAAATCTTTCACTTAACCAATCACAGTAAAATGTCTCTATTTAAAGTTCAGGAAAGGCACAACCGCACAAGGGAACATTAAACATAACCAACCACAGGAAAACCCAGTTTTCAATTAAATGTTTAAAATTCAATAAAGATAATAAAACATGTTTCACTCCTTCAGGGATTGCATCCCTTTTCAATCAATCTTTTCTCCATGCATATTTCAACCTGAATATGTTATTCAACACATAAAAGCTTCCTTAAAGTGTTGGCATCAAATGGAATATTTGGCTGAAGTTGAGAGGGTGCCTGTTCATCGTAAGTTGATTACAGGAGACAAAACAAGCATGACCCAGGGGGTAATCGACGGTGGTGAAGGAGTGCTGGCACTGTTGGGAGGGAAGGCTAGTGAGCTTAGCAGCGAGATTTTACAAGCCTACGCCTGCCTCTCTTTTCAAAATTTGCATTTGGTCGAGACTTGCGTCAACACGAGAGAGAGATGGGGGGAGGGAGAGAGGAGTCTTCTTAATTTATTATTTAGAATTTAATTGCGAAACGACATCATTTTTCATTTTCCAACCGGCTATAGAAAGTATTTTTGGTTGACTCTTTTGGCGATCGGTCTCCAGCCGTTTTAGTCGATTACAATTTCATTAGTGTTACGTACACGTGGCATATTTTTATTGGTTGGCTAGTTAAATCACGGGCCGTATCTTACGCAAAACGAACTTAGGGGTTGCCATACATTAATTCATACAATATGGGAGATTTATTTGACTCTTTCGGTCTCTTTCACCTAATAAAGGCCAAATGGTCTTGGATCTATTGTATTTGACTCTTCCAAAAAAAAAAAAGTACTTTTATCATTTTTCTTTTTGGATCCCAAAGTTATACTCTATTGCTAGCAAGTTTTTAATTTTTAATTTAGAGGGAATATTTTTTGAGTTTTGAACTTTGTGAATATTTAAGGCCATGTGACTCTTGACCTCTGGTAAACAAATTTAAAGGACTAGTGAATGCTGATACGTTTTATCTCAATTTCCAATACTACAACTTGCAACTCCAAAATTTCCAAGTAATTGCAAGCTAGAATATTATTTTTTTGACTTTGACTATACCTAATTTTGATTTAAGCTACTAATTAAATCGATCAGTATTAAGTAACACCACATGGTTTTGGTATCTAAAATATTTCTTTCCTCACAACCCAAAACAAAGAGGAAGCAATGACCAATAATACCTCTAATTTTTGGTCTTACTCGACTTCCTCCTATTTTTACTGTTATAATTTTGCATGGTTCCACACAAATAGCAATAATTCTGAGCCAACCTGACCCAAATCAAATTCTTTAAGATTTCAAAAATTACTGATTCAAGGATAATTGTTGCGTTGTTTATTAGATGGATTTTTGTTAGTAGAGGTTACAAAATTCTCAGACTTTAAAAACAAATTCGGTTTGAGAAGAATTTAATCATAAAGTTTTTAATTAATTAATTTAATGTTGAGAGAGTAAATTCATGAGTTATAGCCTTATACGTTCATTCCTTCAAAAATTTTGTTCTAGGTCCAGATTTGAAAAAAATGAAAGATAACGGCACTAATATATGAAAGAGTAGTGCTATAAATTTTTAATTTTTTTTTATCTCAAATAACTATTTTAATGATCTGATATTTATTAATTGGTTGATAAGATGATACAATTAATTTACTTTGGATTTTGTAAAAAGTTATCAACCAATTAATAATGCCACATTATTTGGGATAGTTATTTGAGAAAAAAAAATCCAGATGTCTCTCAATACTCATAAAAAAAAAAGATTTCTAAATTAATATTCAACATACTTTTGAACTAAACAAACGTATTTATATAGAATCTCAAATTCTCAATAGATTTTAGAGATTGTGATACAAATAAAAAAAAAATTCCTGAAGTCAAACTTCCACCCAAAATAATTAATGAGTGTTTTGGGCCTTTGCAGGCTTGATAGGCTTGATTTGCTGCCTTATAGTTTTTAGCTCGATGCGACATTCGCTTAATGGTTGATAATTCTTTGTAAAATTTAAGTAAATTAATTATATTATCTCATTACTAATTAATGAATGGCACATTATTTTGAATAGTTATTTGGGATAAAAAATTTGGAATGCGTAATACTATTCTTTTTCTATAAGTAATTATGAAACTTTTTTTCCTTAATCCATATATTTAAAACAAAAAATGAAAATGAGCCCCATAAGATTTTGAACTAATGATATTTATCTCATCAGCCCTCACTTTCAATTAACTTCACTTAATTTTAAATTTGCCCTTATGAAAAAAAGATAAAAACCTTTTTTTTTTTCTATTTCATTTGTTCTCTCTCATCTGTGTTCTCTCTCTCTCTCTCTCTCTTAGACATTACCACATATTTCCCTCAGGGTGTGTTTGATACACTGTATTGTATTATTTTATATTGCATTATTTCAATACAAATATATTTGTATTATACTATATTGCATTAGCACTATATTATAATAATATTGTACAACGTTTAATGCTACACTGTACTGTATTAATTTTTTTATTAATTTAAATAATAAAGTGATATGATATTTGTAACATATACACTAATAAAATGAATTGTAATATTGGTATTAATTTTAAATTAATATTATTTAAATTTATTCATATATAAAATATTTATTATTAGTTATATTAAATTGTTAAATAATAATCAATTTTTAATATATTAGTTATTGTAATATAATTAAATAATTAAATAACGTAATATTATGTAATATTTTTATTTTTATATATTATTTAAATACTTATTATTAGTTATATTAACTTATTAAATATTGATTAATTTTATAAATTAATTATTGTATAATTAAATAATACATTACTTAGTTATATTTTTAATATAATAAAAATTAAAATATGAATAATAAATTATAAATTTGTTAACTTAGATTAATAATTATAATGTAAAGATAAAGAAAATAAAATTTAATATTACATAATATTACATTAAATTCAAAAGTTATATTTATTTATTATTATTATTATTTAAATTTTAAAAAAAAAGATACAAATGCGGCAAATGTCGCATTAGCACAACCCCTTTAATCCCTTAAAATTTCTTTCCAAATATGGTATTTGTATTAAGATAATGTGAACAGAGTTTTAATACCCTATAATCCTATGTTCTAAACACACCCTCACTACTATCAATTAGAATTGCAAAACTAAATATTTTTGACAAAGTTGCCCACCTATGCAATATTTTCTAAAGATTAATTTTTTTCCTGTGGATGTTTTACATTGCAGTGAGACTATTTAAATTCAATTAGATGATTATAGTCATTTTGATTGTCCTCAAAAAGAACTTAAGCTTAGCATAATCGAAATGCAAGGCAACTTAGAAATTAGAACAATGGCATTGGCCAGTTTTGCATTTTGAATCTTAACTTGTCGACTTTGAATTGTGTGTTATGGTTTTGGAATATATGGGATTTAATTTTATTTTAATTATCAAATATGATTTTTGTGGATTTAATTATTTTGTAATCCTAATTTGATTGTTTGATTTTTATTTCAGTTAAATTTTTTTTTTGTAATTATATTTCTTGGTGGCAATAGCGACGGTGATGTTTGAGAGAGAGAAATGAAATATAATAAAAATGAGAAATAGTTTAGATAAATTTAAAAGTAGGGAATGGTGTGATAAGATGAGGGGCCATCTCACCACTCATGATTCTAACTAATGCCCTCAACACCAAAACCATCTACGGAGTTTGGTAACAGCAGTGCTTTTAACATCCCTATAAAGTCCTTATGACGTTCATTTTGAATTTTCTTACTTAAATACTCAGTTTTAATTTTTAAAGTACAAATAATATAAAAAATTTGTCAATCTTCCCACAAAATTTCAACTTAAAGAAGTTTCTCTTTGAAGTTTTTATTATAAAATACATATAAATCTTAATTTTTTTATTATTTTTGTGTATTATTTTATTTATATCTCCATAACTCAAAAGTCTAATATTTTTCTTTTTTTTTTTAAAAATATTTTTAATTAAAATTTAAAATAAAAATAAAAATATGAAATGGGGTGGGTATAAAGGTTTTAAACGAACATTTTATGCAACTTTTTAAATTGAATTTTCATTTAAAAAAAAAATAAATTAAATTTATTTTTAATTGCTTAAGTAATTTTAATTAAAAAGTAATTTTAATTAAAAAGTAATTTTAATTAAAAAGTAATTTTAATTAAAAAAGAGTTTTATGAGAAATTTTGAGTGTGAAAAAGCCAACTCGTTTGATACATGGTAAGCACAAATTAACAAGCCCATTTTCGTAAACGGTTGATCAAAGACTTGGGCTGAGGTACACTTTAAAGCTGTGCAAAAACAAACAGAATGGGGCTAGCTACCGGCCCCTCTCTAAAGTCCTCTTGACACCCATTTTAAAAAAAAGTTTAAACAATTTTTTTTTTCCAACTATGCCATATTTGAAATTCAAATTTTGAATATCTTTTATTCACTCTTTTTTTCCCTCTCCTTATGGAACCTCACGCCAAGAAATATATTGGTAAGAACATTATTAGTAAAAGAGATGGCAGAAATCTCCATAGGTCAGGGCCTTAGGGAATTTTCTCTATTGCAGAGTATATAAGATGTGAAATACAAGTATGCAACCTAAGAGGGGGGGTGAATTGGGTTTCTAAAAATTATTCAATTTAAAAAAAAAACTTATTGCAAATATAATCCAAATTCAAAGCAAAAACAATTAAGTTGATCACAATATAAAAAGATAAGGGAAGAGGGATTCAAACACAGAGATTTTTACGTGGTTCGGCCAACCTCGCCTATGTCCACGCCTCCAAGCTTTCCGGGCTTGAGGATTCCACTAAACAAGCCTCCAAGCTTCAAATGCTTACACTTGACTTCCAAGGTGTCAATAAACATTTACAATAAGAGATTATCCCCAATCTCTTAACCCAAGTTCATCACAACACTTATAATCACTCAAAGTAAAAGATTACAAATTGTTTTGCCTCTCACAATATATAAGATTACACAATGATGCTTAATATGTGAATAGATGAAGTAAGAATGTGTTTTAAGCTTTATGAAGATTGTATTTTCGAATATTAGCTCAATGGTCGTGTTGTGATCAACCTTTGTTTGAATTTGAATGAGCTTATTTATAGCTGCAGCTGAAAACTAGCCGTTATAGACTGTCGGATTGCCGTTAACTAGATGACGGATCGCCGTTTGATTGGTCAATATGACCATTGGGGCTGATTTTCAAATTGTCGGATCGCCGTTTTCTAGATGTCAGATCGCCGTTTATGTCCAGAGGCTACACTTTATTTATGGTTGATATCGGCGAGCCGTTTGTCAAATTTGTTGGATCACTGTTTAGGTCCAGAGGCTACTGGTTGATATCGGCGAGCCGTTTCGTACAGATGTCGGTTCGCTGTTTAGGTCCAGAGATTACCCTTCACTTCTGGTTGATATCGGCGAGCCATTTATCACACATGTCGGTTCACCGTTTAAGTCCAGAGGCTACTGGTTGATATCGGCGAGCCGTTTCTCACAGATGTAGGTTCGCCGTTTTGGTCCAGAGGCTACTGGTTGATATCGGCGAGCCGTTTATTACACATGTCGGATCGCCGTTTTCCACAAAAACTACTGCAGTGAACTATTTTGCAAGATGATTGTTTTGACTCCAAATCTTTATAGATATTCTTAATAAGGCTTGTTAAAGATAAAGAAAATTATGTTGAACTCTTAAAAGATTAACCAAAACTTAATCATGTTTGTTATCATCAAAATCAATGAAGAATTATTTAAGTTAACAATCTATCCCTTTTTGATGATGATAAACTTTTCAAGAAAAAAATACTTGTGTAATTTTGCTCCCCTAAATGAAATTTTGAAAGACTTGTTAACTCATTTTAAAAAAAATCATTTAACTGTTAATCTCAAAACTTTAAACACGACAGATTGATTTTAAAAAAAATTATGCCAATACTATTTTGCCAAAACCAATTTTGCATTTTGCCAAAATCAATTATGCCAATTTCTCTCCCCCTTCATCATAAAAAAGAAGGAGACGCAATGAAGGACTTATATTTGGAAAAATTTAGGCAGAATCTCCCCTGAAATATGAGTATATCCTCAAGAGTACATAGAATGAAACAGAAAAACACTTCCATATAAGCATGCCACCATATCATCCAACCTCCATACCAACAAATTCACACTTACAGAATAAGCAATATAATCAATATAATACTAAAAACAACTCAAATGTAAATTAAGTGCATATATCTAACATGAATTATTAGAAGCATAATCACAAAACACATAACACACATAACACAAATAATGTCATACGCATACGGCAAATATTATGAAATGAGAAAATGTCTGTGCGAAAGTCAGAAGGGCAGAAAAATCTAAGATGGGGGCTGTGAAGACGAGCTGCCGAGGTCATATCCAAAGTAGTCGACAATGCGACGTTGTCCTGCAATTAACTCCATCTGCTGATCAGAAATTTGCTCCCAAAAGGTTGCAAAATCAGATCGAAGCTGCTGCTGCTGCTACTGCTGGGAGAGGGCATCCACTCGGTCGAGAAGCTGTTGGAAGCGTCTTCAGGAATAGCTGATGCCGCAGGAGGGACGGCAGTCTCGGTAGGCTCCTCATCCTGAGATGTAGCTGCTGTTGGTACTGCAGGTGCTGCTGCTCGACGAGAAACACGAGGTCTAGCCCCAAGGCAGAAATCAGATAACTCATCCTCGGAGTAGACGTCATTCAACATGCGATCATCCTCTGGTGCAAGTAGTGTGTCTTCGTTTTTAGAGGATGTGGTCTTTTCCCATTTCCCACGCTTCTTAAAGAATCCAATGGCAGAAATAATTTCTCGTCCGAGCTTACGAGTCTCGAGAAAAAACAGGCTCGACGATAGGAACTCGAAAGTGGTTCAAGATTTTAGTAATGATGCTGCCATAAGGAAGAGATTGATTGGAGACTTTAGGAGTGGACAACATATGACTCAGAATAGTGTAGGATAAGCTCACATGACGTCTACGGATAAGAGAATCTAATAGACCAATATCAAGCCTAGTGACCTCATCAGTGTGACCCTGTCTAGGAGTGACCATGTGTTGGAGAATAATGTGAAGTATTCGAATCTGAAAATGGAGGAGTTGAGACCTAAAGGACAGAGAACAGATGTCATCGGAAAGATCCCGACGACGACAAATGTTTCGTACACCATCCACATGACGAAAATCACTAAAAGATAGTTCTTTCCTAGCGGTGTACAGATCTAACCCTCCATAAGCGATTCCTAAAATACTACATAATTCGGGTTCATCAAGTTCAATGCGAATTCCTCCTACAAATGTATGAAGCTCGTCACGACGAGTAGAGGAGAATTCTATGTTAGAATAAAAGACTCGAACTAGATTTTCATAAATTGGTTCTTCAATACTTAAAGCTTGCTTCCAATGACTAAGCATTTGAGCAATGGAGTGACCACAAATAGTAATATCTGAAAACTCCGAAATGTTAAGAGAAAAAGAAGAAGTTACGGGTTTACCTATGAATTTCTCACAAAATCGCTGAGCAGAGGTGGCATCGGAAAAATGAAGACTCTTGAAGTCTTGAGGAGGAGACCTGGGTGGACTAGAACGTCGTGGAGCAGTGTGCTTGGTTTGAGCACGCCTTTGTGGGCGTTCCGCCATGAATGTATTGGGAGGAAAATAGATCGGGGGAAATGAGGTTTGAGAGATGAGTGAGTGATTGTGGGTGGAAATGTGGTTGAAAAGGAAGAAATTTGAGTTAAAATGAACAAAGGGGGGTTTCGGCTGGTTTTAGGGTTTCAAGAAGAGATTTTTCAAATTTTGAAGAAAAAGAAGGATTTTAATCGGTTAAAAGGTGCTAGAGATGATGAAAAAGATTTTTAATGCTTCAATTTGGAAAAAAAACAAGAAAAGTGATCGATTTGAGAGGAGAGAACTGGTGCAGTCGCGGGTTGGAGTGAGAGAGAGAGAGAAAGAGAAACCGAAATGAGGAGGAAGACGAAGGACTGTTCAATTAACGCGTGATAACGGCGAGCCGACAGAGTCCAGAGAGTCCTCCAAACAAATTCATCAAAACGGCGAGCCGATAGGGTCCAGGGAGTCCCCTCAAAATTTTGTATCAGGACGGCGAGCCGATAGATAGTTATCGGCGAACCGATAACTCCCATAAAACTTTCCATTGTTTCTGCCCAAAACGGTTAGCCGTTTATTGAAATAACGGCAATCCGTTTTCTACAACTTATGATTTCGCACATGTATTTTGATATTTGGCTACTTATTAATACATTTCAAGATCATTTTACTGATCCAAAATGATTTGAGTGCCAGTTCAATGCATAATTCATGAACATATATATGTATTGCAACAATTAATTAATACAATTTCAAATATACATACACATCACATGTATATTACGATTGAGCATTCCATAGAAATTAAAGCATCAAGTCATAGATCAATCAATGTTAATAGACTCAATAGCATGAATGAAGATGTTAATGTGAAAATTTCATCATCCCAAGTTCACGCCGAATTTTGGAAAATTGTTCTTCGCAAAGAGGTTTTGTAAAAATATAGGCAAGTTGTTTTTCCGTAGAAATAAACTCTAATGCAATGTCTCTCTTTTGAACATGATCTCTCAAGAAATGATATCTTATTTCTATATGCTTGGTTTGAGAGTATTGAATGGGATTCTTTGAAAGATTAATAGCACTAGTATTATCACACTTAATAAGAACTTGTTCAAGATTAATGCCATAATCTCTAAGTGTTTGTTTCATCCAAAGTGCTTGTGCACAATAACTTCCGGCAGCTATATATTCAACCTCGGTAGTTGAAAGTGCGACAAAATTTTGTTTCTTGCTAAACCATGAAACAAGAGAGTGTCATAGAATATAGCAAGTACCACTAGTGCTCTTCCTATCCACTTTATAACCGGCAAAGTCCGCATCCGAATAACATGTTAAATCTATATGAGTTCCCCTAGGATACCAAAGGCCAATATCTATGGTTCCACTCAAATAACGGAAAATTCTTTTAAAAGCAAGCAAATGAGATTCCTTGGGACATGACTGAAATCTTGCACACAAACATACACTAAACATGATATCGGGTCTACTTGCAGTCAAATGAAGTAGGGATCCGATCATACCTCGATACATTTTGATATCCACTTCTTTACCTTTTTCATCTTTGTCCAGCTTAGTTGTTGTGCTCATTGGTGTATTCTTGGTCTTTGAGTCATCAATGCCGAATCGTTTGAGTAGATCTTTTACGTACTTGGCTTGATTTATGAAAATTTCTTCCTCGTTTTGTTTGATTTGAAGTCCAAGGAAGTACTTCAATTCTCCCATCATACTCATCTCAAATTCTTTGCTCATACACGATGAAAATTCTTTACACAACAACTCATTAGTAAAATAAAAAATAATATCATCAACATAAATTTGAACAATAAGTATGTTTTGGTTCTTATGCTTAACAAATAAAGTAGTATCTGCTTTACCCATAGAAAAATCATTTTCTAGCAAGAAATTTTTAAGTCTATCATACCATGTTCTAGGTGCTTGTTTTAATCCATACAAGACTTTAAGCAACTTATAAACATGATTTGAAAATTTTTCATTTTCAAAACCAGGAGGTTGTTTCACATAAACTTCCTCCATAATATATCCATTTAAGAAAGCACTCTTGACATCCATTTGATATAAAATAAAATCCTTATGACATGCATATGCTAACAACATCCTAATGGATTCTAACCTTGCTACAGGTGCAAAAGTTTCATCAAAATCAATTCCTTATTCTTGGTTGTAACATTGAACCACTAATCTAGCTTAATTTCTTACAACCACCCCGGATTCATCCATCTTATTTCTAAATACCCATTTAGTGCCTATGACAGATTGATGTTCCGGTTTAGGAACTAATTCCCACACATTGTTTCTTTCAAATTGATTTAACTCCTCTTGCATTGCCATAATCCAAGATTCATCATTTTCCACATCCGCAAAGGATTTGGGTTCAATTTGAGAGATAAATGCATTATGCTCACAAGTATTCTTAAGAGATGATCTAGTTGTAACATCTCGTGAGGGATCTCCTAAAATTACATCTTTAGGATGAGAAGAGACATACCTCCACTCATTGGGGAGTGTTTGATAAATACCTTTTTGTTGCTCCAGCTCCGTATTGGTTTGTTCTTCTTGTCTATCCTCTTGATTTTCTTGTGGTGCATTTTCTTAACTCTCTTTTGATGATTCTCCTTGTAACTCTCCATCTGCATCATCATTAGCAACTCATTTCTCCGCAGAGGAGGGGTTAGATTCATGAAACGTAACATGCATGGACTCCTCCACAACTAAAGTTCTTTTATTATAAACTCTATAAGCTTTACTTGAGTTTGAATACCCAAGAAAGATGCCAACATCAGATTTTGGATCAAATTTACCAAGATTATCTTTTGTGTTTAAAATAAAAGATTTGCATCCAAAAACTTTGAAATAGCCAATGTTGGGTTTTCTATCTTTCCAAAGCTTATAGGGAGTTTTATTGAGATGAGGTCTAATCAACACCCGATTTAAAACATAGCAAGCGGTGTTGACGGCTTCGGCCCAAAAATATTTAGGTAATGTATTTTCATTTAACATGGTCCTAACCATTTCTTGAATAGACCTATTCTTTCTCTCAACAACTCCATTTTGTTGTGGAGTCCTAGGTGATGAAAATTGATGATCAATGCCAAGATTATTGCAAAAGTTCTCAAATGCATGATTTTCAAATTCTCCTCCATGATCACTCCTAATGCATATAATATCACGCCCTTTTTCATTTTGTAATTTCTTATAAAACACTTTAAAAGCATCAAGAGCATCATCTTTATTGGCTAAGAATAATACCCATGTATATCTAGAATAATCATCCACTATCACAAATGCATAATATTTGCCATTTAGACTAGCATATCTAGATGGTCCAAATAGATATATGTGAATAAGTTCAAGAGGTTTTAAAGTAGAGATATGGTTTTTGTTTTTGAAAGAGGTTTTGATTTGTTTTCCAAATTGACAAGCTTCACAAATCTTATCCTTTTGAAAATCAATTTTCGAAAGACCTTTAACTAAATCATTTTTCAAAATTTTCGGAATCAAATCCATACTTGCATGTCCTAATCTTCTATGCCATAGCCAACTATCATCATGTAATGTGGAAAAACATTTATCAAGAGTAGATGCACATTCTATGTCAATGATATAAACATTACCACATCTATTACCAACAAACAAGGTTTTGCCATCACATGAGTTCTCAATAACACAACTAAATTTATCAAAGATAACTTTATAACCTTTGTCACATAATTGACTAATGCTAATTAAGTTGTGTTTCAAGTTCTCAACCAAACATACATTCTCAATTAGAGTTGAAAAAACTTTACCAACATTTCCAATTCCAAGAATTTTTTCTTTTGAGTTGTCTCCAAAAGATACGTCTCCACCATTTTCAATTTTGGTGAAGCTTGAGAACCATGCATAGTTTCTGGTCATGTGCCTTGAACAACCGCTGTCCAAGTACTATTTATTTTTCTTCTTCTTCAAGCCCTCATTGAGATCATCATCCCCTCCTATTGCCATGAGTGCTAGGTTTGATACTTCTTGCAATCCTTCTTTATCACTTGATTCTTCCTCATTATCTTCCCAAGTTGCAACCATTGCTTTATTCTTGAGTTTGTTGATAAGTGGGCACTCCGATCTTATATGTCCAGGCTTCTTGCATTCATAGCATGTGATTGCCTCCTTCTTCTCCCTATGGTTCTTGAAATTTCTGAAATTTCTTAGCTCTCCGATTTTCTTGAAGAATTTTCTGAACCTCTTTGCTAGCATGGCTAGCTCTTCATCATCCGGTTCACTCTCTCCATCACTCTCATATTTTGAAGCTTTGAGAGCAATGCTTTTCTTCTTCTCCTCATGTCCTTTTTCTGCAGCTAAATCCTCTTCATATGAAATGAGAGAACCAATTAAATCATCAAGAGGTAAAGTATTTAAATCTTTTGCCTCTTCAATGGCGGTTCTTTTAGGTCTCCATTCTTTTGGAAGTGACCTAATGATTTTCTTAACTTTCTCACTATTTGAGAAGGTTTTCCCTAAAGCACCTAGGGCGTTCACTATGTCCGTGAATCTAGTATACATAGAATACACATTTTCATTTTGTTCCATTTGGAACAACTCATATTGATGAGTGTATCTACTGATTTTAGACTCTTTTACTTGATTTGTCCCTTCATAGACAACTTCAAGTTTGTTCCATATCTCTTGTGCACTTTCACAACTAGATACTCCATGGAATTCTTTCTTATCAAGGGCACAAAACAAAGCATTCATAGCCTTGGAGTTTAGAGACATTTTTCTCTTTTCTAACTCACTCCATTGACTTGATGGTTTAGGAATATAATCTCCAACTTCATCTTTAAACATAGGCATGAATGGACCGTCACAAACAACTTCCCAAATTTCATAATCTAAGGCTTGCAAGTAGATTCTCATTTTAGTTTTCCAATAAGCATAGTCATTTCCATCAAAGAATGGTGGTCTAGTTGTAGATTGTCATTCTCTAAAGGTTGAGTCATTTAGGGTTGCCATGGATCTTTTACTCTAGACGATTAAGTCTTAACAAGAGAACAAGACTCTGATACCAATTGAAATACAAGTATGCAACCCAAGAGGGGGGGTGAATTGGGTTTCTAAAAATTATTCAATTTATAAAGAAAAAACTTAATGCAAATATAATCCAAATTCAAAGCAAAAATAATTAAGTTGATCACAATATAAAAAGATAAGGGAAGAGGGATTCAAACACAGAGATTTTTACGTGGTTCGACCAACCTCGCCTACGTCCACGCCTCCAAGCTTTCCGGGCTTGAGGATTCCACTAAGTAACCCTCCAAGGCTTCAAATGCTTACACTTGACTTCCAAGGTGTCAATAAACCTTTACAACAAGAGATTATCCCCAATCTCTTAACCCAAGTGTATCCCAACACTTATAATCACTCAAAGTAAAAGATTACAAATTGTTTTGCCTCTCACAATATATAAGATTACACAATGATGCTTAATATGTGAATAGATGAAGCAAGAATGTATTCTAAGCTTTATGAAGATTGTATTCTTGAATATTAGCTCAATGGTTGTGTTGTGATCAACCTTTGTTTGAATTTGAATGAGCTTATTTATAAAAAAGCCGTTATAGATGCACACCGCCGATCGTTAACTAGATGACGGATCGCCATTTGACTGGTCAATATGACCGTTGGGGCTGATTTTCAAATTGTCGTATCACCGTTTTCTAGATGTCGGATCGCCGTTTATGTCCAGAGGTTACACTTTAGTTCTGGTTGATATCGGCGAGCCGTTTGTCAAATTTGTCGGATCACCGTTTAGGTCCAGAGGCTACTGGTTGATATCGGCGAGCCGTTTCGTACAGATGTCGGTTCGCCGTTTAGGTCCAGAGATTACCCTTCACTTCTGGTTGATATCGGCGAGCCGTTTATCACACATGTCGGTTCACCGTTTAAGTCCAGAGGCTACTGGTTGATATCGGCGAGCCGTTTCTCATAAATGTAGGTTCGCCGTTTTGGTCCAGAGGCTACTGGTTGATATCGGCGAGCCGTTTATTACACATGTCGGATCGCCGTTTTCAACAAAAACTACTGCAGTGAACTATTTTACAAGATGACTGTTTTGACTCCAAATCTTTATAGATATTCTTAATGAGGCTTGTTAAAGATAGAGAAAATTATGTTGAACTCTTAAAAGATTAACCAAAACTTAATCATGTTTGTTATAATCAAAATCAATGAAGAATTATTTAGGTTAACAAGATGATTTTATATCCAATTTTTTATTTGGAGAAGAAATAGGGATGAGGTGGAATCACCATCCCCTCTTTATTTTCATATTTTCCTATTTTAAATTTTATTTTTATAAAATCATTAATGAATATATAATAAATTTTAAATTGTAAGAATATTATATATTGGTGTAAATAACAAATATCAAAATATTTGTATAAATAATATAAATATTAGTTCATATAAAGATTTTGATGTTAAACTTAATCACAGCCCAAACCTCACAATCCACAACCCCACAACCCCACAATCCACAAATCAAATCTTAAACCACTCTCTCATAGCCTCCCTCAAACTTTCTAAATTATTCGTGCTACAGCCAGCTCCCAACTCATCCCCATCTCATCATAGCTCAGTAGGACGTCGTATGCTCATCTCGTTAATTTAAATATTTATATCCATTTCATTTATTTCATTATTGATATAAAAGTAATATTTTTTAAGCTCATGATTATTGACGAACATAATTATTCTGATGATTTGTATTTTATAGTGCGACTTTTTTTAATGTATTAATGTTAATATAAGATATATTACCAAACTTTATTTAAATTTTTTATTTTAATATGATTAAATCAAGTTTTGGATCTTCTGTTATTATTTGAGGATCCACATCCCCTCCCCTCAAGTAATTGTAACAAGGACGGAGAGAGCTCATGGACATATGCAAACTATCGGAGATGGATATGGGGATGTCAATCCCCTCCCTTCACATTCCTGTTGCCATTCCTAAATAGTAATAAAAGATTATTAGAAAAATATTTGTTTCCTATAATCAAGCCAAACAAAGAAGCAAAACGTATTTTTCTTTATATTATTTTGAAACATAATGAAAAGGAAAAAAAAAGGTGCAAGAAAATATACATAAGTTCTAAAATATTGAACATAACCTTCTCATTACAATTACGAAGTTTCTTTCTCCATGCCTTCAAAATTTTCTAGATTAATCAAAAGAAATATTAGTTTAGTTAGGTTTTTCTTTTTCTATTTTTGTAATTTAGGCTGAAATTAACTTATTAGTAATAGGTTTCATGAAAACTTTAGAGAGGAGTCAATAGCACTACTCAAATAGCTTTAACAAGCTCCACGTGGCCTGCCATTGAAAACAGCTTATTCTTCACAGAACTAGGCAATTAGTATTTTGAAAAAGTAGTGCTAAATTTCTAGAAGCCTGAGAGAAACGGCAGCTTTTGCTGCCGTTTCGCCCTTCTCTCAGCCATCTAGCCATTTAATAGAAATAATAGAAAAATGAAAAGCAAGGCAATGTTATTTCCAAAGAAAAAAAGTAAGCCACTGTTTTGCCCTTCTCTAAGCCATCATTGCCAGAAGCACTCTCTCTCAGCCATCATCCCTCTCTCCCTCTCTCCCTCTCTCCCTCCCTTAGCACAACATCATCCCTCTCTCCCTCTTTCAGCACAACATCATCCATATCTCCCTCCTCAAAGACACTAAGGCGTTGAGGTAGTTGTGATACAAAGGAGAGAAGGCAGTCTTGATGTAGAAGCCTTGACTGTAGATCAAGGGTTTCCCTCTCCCCCTCCCTCAGCACAGCCATCGTCCCTCTCTCCCTCCCTAATCACACTCCACTCCTTCCTCCAGCACTCTCTCCCTTGACTACAGATCACTCCAGCACTCTCTCCCGCATGTGATCTTTTTTATAATTATTTTTTTGATAATTGTTGGTAATTTTGTTCCTCACTCACTCGTTACTACAGATCTACTCCGTGGTCGCTGGTCGGTAGTAATTATTCTGATAATTATTTTTATAATTGTTGGTAATTTTGTAAGTATTATTTTGTTTGGTAATTATTTGGTAATTATGTTATTGGTAATTAATTATTTGGTAATTATTTTGTTGAGTAATTATTTTGGTAGTTAACTATTTGATAATTATTTTGTTTAGTAATTATTTTTGTTGAGTAATTATTTTGTTGGGAATTATTTTGGTAATTATATTGTTGGTAATTACTTAATTTCGTAATTATGTTGTTGGTAATTTTATTGGTAATTATTTTGTTGAGAATTATTTAGTAATTATTTGGTGAGAATTGTTGGTTTGTATATGTATTACACATGTTGAAATTTTTGTTGATAATTATTTGGTGAAAATTTCTGGTTGGGTATAAATTTTTGTTGGTAATTATTTGGTAAAAATTATCGGTTGGTATATGTATTGCACATGTTGAAAATTGCTTTAGTAATTATTTGGTGAAAATTGTCGAATTAAGTTTGAAAATAATTTTGTTGGTAATAATTTTTTGTTTTTTATGGCAGTTAAAGTAGTGTAATTCACTGCAAATGTGCAATGAATGTGGTGGCCAAATGGAGTTGTTAACATCATGTACCACAAAGAATTCAAATCGTAAATTTTGAAAATGTAGAATATGTAAAAACTTTTAATGGGCAGAAAATCGTGAGTTTAGCAATCGGAAAATTGACTTGTTAGTGTAAGAAGTTAGGAAGTTGACATTGGAAATTGAGCATTTATCCATTAAATTTCAATTGTTGCATAAAGAATTTGAGCATATGCAGCTTCGAAGTAAACATGAACCAAGTTACTATTTCATTAAAATGTTTATGATGATTGTATTATGCTTTATATTAAAGTTTTATTTTTAAGTTGTTTTAATTTGTACAATTATTTCATTAAAAATTTGTAGACATATATAATTGTATTGTCCCTTTAAATATAAGATTCAAGTTGTTGTTATAAGTTTTTTATTGTTGTTATTGTATTGATTTATGTCATGGAAAATTGTCAAAAAATACCATAAAAAAAGCTACCAAACCAACAACAATTATAGAAAAAAAACAACAATTGTGCAATTACATGTTCATCACTGTAATTAGTTCGATTTAGTCAAATTCAAATATCAATCACATGCATTGTTGTCTTCATTACGTTAGAAACTTCCACTTCCAAATCCTTTGTACGTCATTGAGTGAGAAGAATAATGTGGTTGCAAAGCATACGGCGGGAGTGGTTGTTGTAATACATAAAAATTTAAAACATGATATGAGATTTTAGAAATTAAAAAATATAAATATACACTAACAAATTGTGATTTTTAGATAAAAACTTACTTGGTGCCAATTATAAGGAAATTGTTGATAAATATTGTGCACACCACCTTGGGTTGGGTATATAGGTACCTACATAAATGAAAACATTATACATGTAAAATCGACATTAAAAATTAAAAATTCAATTTTTTTCACGAATTACATTCGTACATTATAGTAGCCTAAAGCCCCGAATTGGTTGAGATTTACATAAACAATACTTTGTTCCTATGATGTCTATATATGTTCAATAATATTTTTAGTTATGTATATTCAAAATAAAAGAAAAGTTTAACATAAAAATTCACAAACTTACCGCGGCCACGTTGCTCTGCTACGTGGAGAATTCATTAGGAGCTTCATAAGATGATAGTGCATCTTCTTCTAAATCCTATCAAATTATAACAGACAATTTAACATAAAAATCTAATAAAATGTAACATAAAAAATCAACAAACTTTATTTTTTCTGTAGTTTTTTTTCTTTTGGGTTGATTTCTTCCGAATTATAGATTGCTTCCGAATTATAGAAGGACGACTTTTACGGCGTGTTGCTACTGGATCATTGATTACATGTTCAATATTGTTGCTGCTGCAACTTACTCACCTCTACCAGTCGTTGGTGAAATAGTTGTTTCGACACTTGCACACCGAATTTGCTTGGGCATGTCTTTCAGTGCCTTATTAATCTAATCCAATACAGATTTGTAACTGCTTTCATCATCAGCAACTATGTCACAACCTCACTGAAAGCATTACACATTTTGTCAAATCTCTCATGCTGAATGGACAAATGCTGTACACCATAACTAACTTTCACTTTGCTATAAGATCTCTTCACATATCTTCTCCACCTTGTCAAAATGTACATTTCCAGAAGTAATTCAACATCGTTATGTATCAACACTGCAAGGGTATGTCTACAAAGAATCCCTCTAAATTGAAACTTTGAACATATACAGTTAACTTCACTCGCATCTTCTTCGAAAACAGCCTCAAAACTTCTTTTCTTACCTTGCCCCGTATGATTCACTCATTTCATATATTGATCCCACACAATTATCTGTATCACAATACATCAGTGCAGTTAATTCTTGTTGGAATTCTTTAAACTTAGAAATAGTGTACACCTCTTTAACTTGCTTCTCCATCTCATATCTTGTTACACAAAGAGTTTTTTTTGCTGAAACACTTGACATCTGTTTGCCATTCTAATTTAATTTTCCTTCTCAACGCATTTTCGTACTGCTTCAATTTTTTTTTTTGAGTTAACAAATCCATCAAAAAATACATTGATGCTTTCACTTCGCTGAGTTGTTGACATTCTTGCTCAAAAGCAGTCTTTCGAATAACATGGAACCCAACGATACTGCTCCTCATATAAACCATTCAACCAATCATTATCTCATAAATCATATACCATCATCATGTCATGCCAAGCTTCCCCAAACACAGTAGGACTCAATGAATCATAAACAACAGAAAGCAACGAAGAAATAATACATTCACGTTCTTTAAAAGCCCGTAATTTCTCAGGTACCTTCTTCATTATATGCCACAAACACCATTAATGCCTAGTCGTAGGAAAAATATTTTTGATTACCTTTTGCATGCTTTGTCTTGGTCTGTAATGATACCAATGGGAGGAGAATTAGACATGCATGATAGTCACACCTCAAATAATCACATAAATGTCTCAGTATTCTCGTGTGAAATTAATCCATATCCTAACAAAATAGAATTTCCATGATGATTAACTTCAGCAAAATGAACGAATGAAATGTCATACTTGTTGGTAAGATATGTGGTGTTAAATGTGATGACGTCTCCAAAATATTTTTAAGCAGCCCTACTCCTTGGATCTGTCAAAAATACATTCCTTAATCGATCCTGCTCTTCCAAATCAATACTGAAAAAAAACCATTGCATTTTGCTTGTTGTTCTGGAAGTACTTTAGAATTTTCATAGCATCTCCTTCTCCAAACTGTAATCTCCTAGCTTTGTCAACAAGATTTCTACAATCTTTTTCTAGAAATGACACATTTTCATATCCACCAGTTTCAACAACAATATAATTAAAATTCCTGGCAATGTTAATTCCTGCACAATCATTTATTTGAATGCTTTCTTGCACTTGCACTAATGCTGCGGTTACAAGAAAAATATCTAGCTTTGTCCGGACTCAATCCATGATTGTGCTGAAGGTTTAAAGTTCGAAGAACCCATTTTCCATCTTCATTTACACAACCTCCAATTCTAACATTACAACCAGTTTTCGCAATAAGTTTTGGCTTTAGCACATCAGTAGATTTACTTTCTGACTTGCCAATACGACCACATGAAAACGTTATGTATCTTACAATTCCATCGCTCCATTTCTTACTAGTCAGATTCTTCACAGGAAACCCTTCTTGTTTACCACAGGCTTTGTAAAATTGCCAAATTTCCTCATGTCTATCAAATAGCATTCAAAGAGTCGGCTCATATTTTCCGATTGCACATCTTCGACTCCATCTTCATGTTCCAAATTTTCCATTTATACAAAATAATTAATATTCGTATTAAGAACAAATTATTATAAATTTTTCCAAACACCATCCAGCAATAATTTAATCCATTAAAGTTCTAAAAATTTAAATTAAAAAAATGATAAATCAAACACAAAATTTAAATTAAACACAAAATTGAAATTAGTAAAAATTCAAAATCCAACACAAAATTTATATTAAAAGAAATTCTAAATCTAACACAAAATTTAAATTTAACTAGTAAATGCAAGTGCATTTCTATTATTATCGTATAAGAAAAATTAATAGGAAAAATAAAAATCACTCTTTATAATCAGGTAATTACCAGCTAGGTGTTTTACTTCAAGATCTAGATCGGCCACTACTACTGCTGCTAATGTCATTTCTCTCTTGCTTGTGATGAGGAAGAAATGTCGTTTTGAGTTCTCCTGCGATGAACTACTGCTAAGAAAAAAATGTCGTCTCTCCTGCTTGTGAACTACTGCTAAGTGATGAGAGAAAAAATTTAAAGAAGGCGGTCTCGTGAATGAGCAAAAGTAAGTTACTTTGCCCTTCTCTCACTAAAAGTTAAGCATGGTCACGTGAGGGACAAAAAAAGGCTGATTGCTTACTTTGTGCTTTTGAAAAAAGAATGCTGAAAAGAGAAAGTAACGTTGGGGAGAGAGGGGGCAAGAGACGAAACGACAGTACAAACTGCCGTTTCGGGCGGCGTTCTCTCAGCCTTTCTGACGTTAAGCATTTTTCATTTTAAAATGGCGATTTTATTTTTATTTATTTATTTATTTATTTCGTAAAGTGTAAACATTTTATAAGGTACGTACCAACTGTTATTGTATACGCAGTTACATTGATGCCGGAGAAGAGGTGTTCAATGAGAGTTCAGATTGTACATAGCTTTTGTAACTCTGCGTGAAGGGCATAAAAAGGCCCAAGTCCAAGAAATCTTAATTCGAAATAAAAGTTCAAAGATAACCAAAGCAAAAGAATCAATAGAAAATGATCAACGTGAAGTTTAGTTACACTTTTACTCAATTCAAAGGCCATCACAAATTGATTTTGATAAAAGCTTTTCGCAAATATTGGAAAGCAATCCAATCGCGTCAGAGAAGGGTTTCAAGGAAAGGTTGCAGTACCTCAAGAAAATCAGCGACTAAAGAATCATGATTAAATACTCGATGCTGCTTCAAACTATTAAAATAACTATTTATTCAATCAAACTGTTTATTTTTCACCTATCACTAACAAGGCATTTTAAAAATTTTATGGGACTTTTGGATACTAAGATTTAGGTGGCGTTTATTTTTTTAACTTAATGATTTAAAGTGACTTAACTTAATTAATTAAGTTAATTAGATATGTTTGTTTTTATAACTTAATGAGACTTTGTAGATAATTTTGACTTAAGAAAATAAGCCAATTTTTTTAGCTTTTTACTTAATGGAGAAATCTGAATTAAGTCAATTACTTGCTAATGTCAAAACTATCCCTACTTTATAATTTATTTTTCATGTTTATCCCAAAACTCACCCATAGACATTTACCCCACATAAAAATATCCATGTTTTTTATTTCTTATATTATATACGATAAAATTTGAAATTTATGGTATTTTATATATTAAAATTTCAAAATAATTATGTATTCACTTGAATATAGTTTTACTTATAAATATTAAAATATTATGGTATTTAATATATTATTTATTTGGCATTCAAATTTAATAAGGATACAAATGTAAAAGTACATATTTTCAGCTTTTTAAGTTGAAAAAAACAAACAACTTAATACTTATTTTTCGAGATTCAGACGAAAAAAACAAACATATTATTCAGATTCAGACATTCAGATCTATTCAGAATTCAGCCTAATTTACGTCTATTCAGATTTTAGATAAAAAAATAAACTCCACCTTAGTATTGGGTTCGACTAATTTTGGGATTAAGTAATTATATGATGTTTAATAAATTTAGTTGAATTGGACTGAGGTGGACTAAATTTAAATTTAGTCCTAAAATCATGGGATTAGTAATTGTAATTTACAAATGGATTTAGTTAGGATAAGATTAAAGAAAAAAGTTATCACTTATATCATTATTTTTTGTTTATACATAATATGAATTAATTAATTAATCATAATTATTTTTTGTGATTTGCTTAAAATTTATTTTATTTATTTATTATCTTTGATCTAATTAAATTGACACTTTTACTTGTACTAACTCTTGAGATTAAATTTTCATTATTTATATATTTAAAAATTTATCAATAAGATTAACCATTTAATAATTTATTGCATTACTGATTTTATTAAATTTAATAATCACTAATATGATAATAAAAATAATCATGAAAACTAATAATACCATTAATTAATTGATTTTGTATAATATTTTTTTAAATGTTTGATTAAAATTGATTAAATATTTAAATTGTTTTTTTTTCTTTTTTATTTGTTGATTGTAGTATGACTACCCAACAACTTATTTACAATATATTTAATTTTCTAATTAATTGCTTTTTAAATTTATTTTAATTATTATTAGCAAAATTTCATGAATAATTGATATTTATATTTAAATATCAACTTAAATGCTATCTAGTATTATTTAAATATAATTGTACATAGTACAATCTAGTACTGTACCAAACATGAGACAATATAATATAATTCAGCCTAATTCAATCCAATCTAATTGGTCCAACTCTAATAATTAGTCTAATCCAATCATGCGTAGCAAACATAATCTTAAAAGACTAGTAGGGCTGACCCAGTCTATCTTTAGATTACAAGTAGTTCGGCCACTAGTTTTTATCTATCTCAAAGAGTCGAGTCAAGGGGTTAGGATTCTACCCTGATCTTATCCTCTATTTGATCAAATACACTTATGTAGTTAATAAATGAGAATAAAATAATTAAGTAAATCTCAACCATATGCATAAATAAAAATACATGTGTCAAAAAATCCTTCAAAACTCACATATAATCAAATCATGAGAGGATCAAGTCAAGCAACTTTTATTTTATTTTATTTTTAAAGATAGGTGTCTGTAAGTTACTTATAAACATTAAAAACAGACAAACAATAAATTATATTAATGTAACTTATACCCACACACATAAATAGTGTGTGGACCCCACACTGTTCATGTGTATGGATGTAAATTATATGAATTATTACTTAAGGGCTCCCTAAAAAACAAGGTAAAAATAAGGTATTAGCCCCACATAATTAATCCACTTAAATGTTACTTATTTTTGCATTGTTTTCGTTAAAAACAATGCAACTTAGAGATTGCCTTAAAAGATATAGGAGTGGCTCGGTGTCACGGGGTGATAGTTTTGCGCAGCAAGTTCCCGTGCGGCACTTGAGCGACCTTAGCGTGTGAGTCGCCAAGTAAGCCTAGATTACTCCCTAAACAAGCCAAGCACACACACTTGGAGAAAATGTTAAGGGAAGCAAGAGTGGAATGGCCAAAGATGATTGTATTACACTTTGAATAATTACAAGAGTGTTTGTACAAGAGAGCTTGAGAGCTAGTGTGCTAGATGTGTTGTGTGGGTGTGTTGGTGGTGATGAGAATGATGGGTGCTCACCCCTATTTATAGGGGGTGGAATGCCTAATTCTAGAGAATTCTATTACAAGTGGCAAAATGCTTGGGGACCCAAGTGGTGAGTCCTAGAAAGTTCTAGTGAATAGGTAATATGTAGAGAATTCTAGACTTTGGGCCTTGGTGGGGGTTTTGCTAAGTGCACCCCATATAGTTAGTTGTTTTGGGGCCCAATTTCTAAGTTAACCCCGACTTCTAAGTGTATCCACCTTGTGTGCTAAGCGAGCCCGTAACAATCCTCCCCCACCTATGTTCGCGGCGTCCTCGTCGCGTTGTTGTGCTTGTAGAGCTGCACATGTTCCGCGAATTGCCATAGATCGTCTTCACGCTCCCATGTTGCTTCGCTCTCGGGGAGGTTCTTTCATTTTACCAAGTACTCGTAGTAAGCCGGTATGCCCCGTCTTCGGATTACTCGATCTGCAAGAATGTACTCCACGTCCTTGTCAATAGCGGTGACAACGGCGGTTGGGGCACGTCTTGACTTGCCTCGACTTGGATCTCCCGCATCTCCGTGGTATGGCTTGAGCAAGCTCACGTGGAAGACCGGGTGGATCTTGAGTCTTGGTGGAAGTTGAAGTTGGAGTTGGTAGGAGACGTTGCCTACGCGTCGAACTACTTCGAAAGGCCCTTCATATCGTCTCACTAACCCTTTGTGGACTTTCCGCAACGTCTTGAACTGTTGGGGTAGGAGCTTCACCATCACTTGGTCGCCTTATTTGTACTCGACGTGGCGTCTCCTTGAGTCAGCCCACTTTTTCATTCTCCGAGCGACCCTATCGAGATATACTCGCGTGATATCCGCTTCTTCATGCCATTCGCGAGCGAGTTTGTGGGCTGCTGGGCTCTTTCCTTCATAGGTCGAGGCTATGGCGTTGGGAGTTGTCGGCTAAAATCCCATGATGGTCTCTAATGGACTCTTGCCCGTAGCCTCGCTCCGTTGTAGGTTGTATGAGAATTGGGCAACGTCCAGCAACTTCGCCCAATCTCGCTGGTGAACACTCACATAATGCCTAAGATACATCTCGAGTAGGCTATTGATGCGCTCGGTTTGTCCATCCGTTTGCGGATGAAAGCTTGTTGAGAACTTGAGGTCGGTTCCCAACATCTTGAAGAGCTCCGTCCAAAAGCGTTCGGTAAAGCGTGGATCCCGGTCACTCACGATGCTCTTCGGAACTCCCCAAAGTTTGATGATGTGCTTGACAAATAGGCTGGCAGCCTCATCCGCTTTGCAATCTGTCGGTGTGGCGATGAAAGTCGCATACTTGCTATAGCGGTCGACTACCACCATGATGCTTCCGCACCCCTCGGATTTGGGTAAGGCCGAGATAAAGTCTATGGTGACACTCTCCTATGGTCTTGATGCTGTTGGTAAAGGCTCCAATAGTCCTGCCGGAAGTTGGCGATCCGCCTTGTCTTGTTGGCACACGAGACATGTCCGCACGTAGGCCTCAACGTCATCCCTCATGTGTGGCCAAAAGTAGGACGCTTGGACGAGTGTGGTCGTGCGCTCTACTCCGGGGTGGCCAGCCCACTTCGAGTCATGGCACTCCTTGATCACCTCTCGCCGCAAATTCCCCCACCTTGGCACAAATAGTCGGTCTCCCTTAGTGAGGAGGATGTCTTCTTCTTGCCATAATCGCCTCATATTCCCTTCAAGCACTTTTCCCAATAAGTCTTTCGCTAACAGATCTTGTTGAAGGCCTTCCTTGATGCGCATGATGAGATCGGACTTTGGCTGGCTCATGTTAAGTGTAGCCAACTCCGCTTTGCGACTTAGAGCATCCGCAACAACGTTGGCTTCTCCGGGCTTGTACTCGAGTTTATAATCAAATTCCGCAAGAAAGTCTTGCCATCTAGCTTGCTTGGGGCTCAACTTCTTTTGTGTTTGGAAGTAGCTCGTGGCTACGTTGTCCGTTAAGATTACAAAGTGTGAGCCAAGCAAGTAGTGTCGCCACACACGTAGGCAATCGACAATGGCTGTCATCTCCTTCTCTTGCACGGTGTAGCGGCGTTCTGTGTCGTTGAGCTTCCGGCTCTCGAACGCTATGGGGTGGCCTTCTTACATGAGTACCCCGCCTATGGCAAAATCGGAGGCATCCGTTTAAACCTCAAATGGCTTTGTATGGTCTAGAAGTGCGAGGACGGGCTGTTCGGAGATAGCCTTATTCAATTCTCCGAAAGCGCGTTGGCATTCCTTGGACCGATGCCATATGCGGTTCTTCTTCAGCAGCTCGGTCAAGGGTGCCGCTTTAGCCGAATACCCTTTGATGAAGCGGCGGTAATAATTCACCAACCTGAGAAAAGACCGGAGTTCGGGTACATTGGTGGGAGATTGCCATTCAAGTATAGCCTTTACTTTCGAGTCCTCTATCATGAGTTTCCCGTCTGCTATCTTGTGGCCAAGAAACTCCACCTCTCATTGGGCAAATGAGCACTTCTCCAGCTTGAGGTAGAGTTCATTGTTGCATAGTACTTGGAGAACTTGCCGTAAGTGTTGGGCATGTTCCTCAAGTGTGGTGCTGTACACCACAATGTCATCCAAGTACACCATAACAAAGCGGTCGAGAAACGGTTGGAGAACTTTGTTCATGAGAGTGCAGAATGTCGCCGGTGCATTAGTGAGACCAAACGGCATAACAAGAAATTCGAAAGAGCCATACCTGGTCATGCACGCCGTCTTTGGTTCGTCGCCCTTGGCGATGCGCACTTGATAGTACCCAGACCGTAGGTCGAGCTTGGTGAAGTACCGCGCGCTGCCGAGTTGATCGAACAAGTCCGCAATTAAGGGGATTGGATACTTGTTCTTGATTGTAATTTTGTTGAGCGCCCGATAGTCGATGCACATGCGTAGAGATCCATCATTCTTCTTTTGAAAGAGCACTGGTGCACCGAACGGAGTCTTGGAAGGGCGGATGTAACCCGCATCGAGCAAGTCTTTAAGTTGCCTCCGCAACTCTTCTAACTCGGGTGGCGCCATGCGGTAAGGCGCTAAGGCTGGCGGCTTCGCGCCTTGCTCTAACTCAATCTCATGTTCCACCTCTCGACTTGATGGGAGCTTATTCGGGAGCTTTAGAGGGATGATGTCCTTGAACTTGTCGAGGACGGCTTGGATGAGTGGAGGATGTTGGCTTGGCAAGTCTTCTCGATCTTCTTCATTGTTCACCTCCCGGATGGAGACCAAGAAGCTAGGGTCATTCCGAAAAGCCTTTTTGAACTGCATGGTGGAGAGCGCCTTATCCGCGGTCTTCGAGCGCTCAGCTGGAACCATGCACGCCATACTCCCGTCGAGGATGCTCAGGGAGTTCGTGGTCGGCAGTGGAAACGCATGGACTCAGTCGAAGAACTCCATGCCGAGGACTATCTTGAAGTCGTCCATGGGCACGATCGAGAAGTCAAGCTTTCCACTCCACGTTCCAAGAGTAACGCGCACTCTTTGTGCGATGCCCGCAATGGGCTTGGCGGGTGAGTTTACTGCCTTCATTGTCCCTCCGTCTTTTGTCACCTTTAGGCCTAGGCGCTTAGCCTCTTCTTCCGAGATGAAGTTGTGTGTGGCTCCGGTGCCGAGCAATGCCCGAACAGCTTGGCCATTAACTGTGGAGTTCACATACATGAGCCCTTTCCTCGTGGCTGTGGGCGGATGGCTTTCAAGCGCTCCAAGGCGTTTGAGGGAACCCACTCTAGGTTGGGGTTCTTCCGGTGTCGATGGAGAGTCGCCCTTGAGCTGAGCGGCGAGGGCGCTAAGCGACTTTTTCTTCGGACAGTCGCGCACCCAATGAGGGCCATTGCAAATGAAACATAGGCTTCGAGGCTTAGGCGGCTGCTGTTTCTTTGTCTTGCTTTGCACGCTCTTGCCGCTTGAAGGCTTTTTCTGTCCCCATTCTTTGCGGTTGCGGCCTTTGTCCTTTCGGCCCTCTCCCCCACCTTTGCCATAACTAGGCCTCTTGTCTTTGGGCTGGGCGGAGTAATCGGAGAGTAATTCCGCAATGGCGATGGAATCGTCTAGAGTTTACACGCCACGCCTATCAAGCTCCGTCTTGGCCAAATCTTTAAGGCCGTCTTGAAAGTAGAAGAGAGAGTCCTTATCGGACATGTCAGAAATCTCAAGCATAAGGGTGGTGAAGTCGTTGATGTAATTGCGAACGCTACCCGTTTGCTTGAGCCGATGTAACCGCGCTCGTGCTTCCTTCTCCGCATTACTTGGGGCAAAATGCTTGCGGAGTTCCTGCTGAAATTCGGCCCATGTGCTAATGGCGCAAATGCCCTTGCCCATCTCACCGTGTTTCCGCCGCCACTACAGTTGTACGGAGCCTCGGAGGAATGTAGGTGCGGTGCCTACCTTTGACGCATCATCATGGACACCCATGACGTCGAAATATTGTATTAGCCCAAAAAGGAAGTTATCCACCACAATGGTGTTGCGCGCACCATCATAAATATCAGGCTTGGGCACGTTAATGCAGGGCGCATCACTCGAGCTAGCGGGAACCACAGCCGGGCTAGGCTTGAGTGTGCGCTTGTGCCAAGCCCAATCCGAGCGGACCTCGTCAACCTCTGCACGGACTGCACGCAACTCATTTTGCACGAAGGTACGCAAGTTGAGCAGCTCGTCATGGAACGCTCGAAACTCCCCTCGGAGAGAGTCGGCTTGGTCTTGCATGAGGGCTTTGGTGGCTACCGTGAATTCGCCATATTCGCCCTCAAGGCCATCGACTCGCTCCTCTAACGTATCAAGGGTGTCTTGGACAGCGGCCATTGACGTTTCGAGAGTGGCAGCACGAGGTTCCAATGCATCTATAGAAGGGGCTTTGGACTTACCTCAGGACTTTGGCTGTCCGCGTCCTCCCTCCTCGCGGCCACGAGCTTGCTCCAGTACCTCCGCAGCGAGTGCGCCCTCTTGCAATGTGCTGGAAGGATTGGCCATCGTCTATGAGCTGGTTTGCGTGTGGGTGCAAACAGTAGCTCTGATACCACTTGTCACGGGGTGATAGTTTTGCACAGCAAGTTACCGTGCAGTACTTGAGCGACCTTAGCGTGTGAGTCGCCAAGTAAGCCTAGATTACTCTCTAAACAAGCCCAGCACACACACTTGGAGAAAATGTTAAGGGAAGCAAGAGTGGAATGGCCAAAGATGATTGTATTACACTTTGAATAATTACAAGAGTGTTTGTACAAGAGAGCTTGAGAGCTAGTGTGCTAGGTGTGTTGTGTGGGTGTGTTGGTGGTGATGAGAATGATGGGTGCTCACCCCTATTTATAGGGGGTGGAATGTCTAATTCTAGAGAATTCTATTACAAGTGGCAAAATGCTTGGGGACCCAAGTGGTGAGTCCTAGAAAGTTCTAGTGAATGGGTAATATGTAGAGAATTCTAGACTTTAGGCCTTGGTGGGGGTTTTGCTAAGTGCACCCCATCTAGTTAGTTGTTTTGGAGCCCAATTTCTAAGTTAACCCCGACTTCTAAGTGTATCCACCTTGTGTGCTAAGCGAGCCCGTGACATCGGGCTACCTTTGAATTACAGTGACTCCGCCATGTCATTTCATACCTCTAATCTAGGTAGTCAAATAATTTTATTATACTATTAATTCTTATTTTATAATTGCAGTAATTCATTCATTTTTTTTAAGGACCGTTATTGCTAAAATACCAAACAAGTCCCGAATCAGCTTATGCTATTGGTTGGCAACAATTTTGGTTTGAATGTGATTCGGTGTTTACACTGAAATTTTGGTATATAAATCAGATATCGATAAATAAATTGTATAAATGGTTGTAATTTTGAAACCAATTTCAGTTTCTTAAAACGGATAACGGGGTGGTGGGATAAATCATAAATATGGTAGTGGATTGGAACATCCCATACGGACCACACCTTCAATTAGAGTCAATTTCAGTCCCTTGGAGTAATTTAATTTAATAGAATTTGGCAATTTTTGCCCCCCACGTCCAAGGCCGTCGTCGTAGTCCCCACATAATTTGTGGGAGTAACATTTCAAAAAAAAATTATTTCATATCCAAGTCGTGGTTATCCCCTGTATTCAAGCGAAATTTTTTCAGAATATTGAAGAGAAAATAAACATTCGTACTTATCAATAGAAACATTGCAAACGTGGAGGGCTCATTTCTAAATTAATATACACATTTTATTCTTGCTATTTTTTTTATATGTGTATAATATAATAGTCTTGATTATTAATTACCATAAGCGATGCCATAATATCCTTGATTCTTGTTGTCCATGCATTACATAATGATATTGATTCTTATTATTTATGTAAGTAATGATGGCCTTGACCCCTACCATATGTGGATCATATTATGGTCTTAACCTTTGTATATAAGCATCACATTCATATGTTCACGAATATTATTCTACATTGGTTGAGAATAAATCTTAGTAAAAATTCATGAGTTAAATTTTAAGTATAAATTAGGTGCAATGACTTCTATGTCAAGTCTTTTCAAGATAAGTGGGATTTTGAAATAACCGAGCTATTTAAAATAATTAATTTAATATATTACTTATTCGTTAATTTCAGAATCACTGTAGTTATTCTTGATATGAAGGAGTTTTAAAATAAATTGAAGATATCACGTTGGTTATACAATAAATAAATGATATTATGTTATTTATTCATTTGTTTTGAAAAGCTAACATGCAAATGGTAGTTATATTAAATTCAGTTACATATGTTCACATGCGATTATAAACATTCTCCTCGATATAGTACTAATTAATTAAATAAATTTGCTTATGTGTTAATCTCGGAAACATCATGGATATTCTCGACATGACATAAATTAATTTAATAAATTGCATATTCGTTAATTTCGGAAGCACTGTGGAATGGATATTCTCGATATGACCATGCTCGGTTTAAACGAACTATAAACAGAGAAACTATCTTCCATTTGTAAACCAAACTGAGGAAAAGCATTTAGAAAAAGTATCTCTGGTACAATTTCACATTCTTTAGCCTTCATTTTCTTTCCATTCAATTTCCGATTCAAACAGCTGACAGATAAATGCAGGTTCCTCTTCACTCTTTTAAAACTACAAACGGATAAATTTCAGCATATATTAAACTTGAAAAAACCATACGCCCGTATATACCTATCTTCATATATAGTTGCAGCCTCATTCATTCATTGTTTGACACCATCATTGGGTAGATTACATAATTTTCAATTTTTTGGTTTTTGTGGTGTCGCCGTTGGATGACTTTTTGTCGCCGGCGACAGTGGGCAATCTGTTGCGATTGTTTTTTTTTTTTTTTTTTTCTGAAATTGAAATATTATTTATTTAGTTGAAAATCTAATATTTTTATTTTGAAAATTTGAATTCAATAAAAATTAATTATTTTGTATTGTATAAATTAATTACAGATTTAATTTCAAAAAAATATTAATTGAAGCTAAATAAACCATAAAGACAGATTTGAAAATTGATATCTTATATTATATTATATTATATTGTTTTAAGTAGAAATAAAAGTGAATATGCATGTGTAGATGTAATATGCGGCATGAAAATAATTAAGTTGTGGGTATTTAGAATGCGTGGTAAAACTGAGAGCGACCGGGGGCAATCTGTTGTTATTATTTTTTTTTTTTCTGAAATTGAAATATTATTTATTTATTTGAAAATCTAATATCTTTATTTTGAAAATTTGAATTCAATAAAAATTAATAACAAAATACTTAATTTTCTATTGAATATTTTAATTATAAATTTACTTTCAAAAAAATCATTAATTGAAACTATATTAATCATTAAGACATAATTGATATCTTATATTATATTATATGAAGTCGAAATAGAAGTGGAATATCGATTGGTAGTTGTAAGAGCATTTTCAAAATTCTCTATAAATTTCACTCTTCAAATTTCTATTTGCTTACCTATATGGCAAATAAAAGAGTGAAAAAATATGTTATTCTCCAAAAGACTATTAAAATATAAATAAGTTAATATTATTTTAATTAAATAATTATTTTTTTAAAAAGTCAATAGCAATTAAAAAAGTGCATGGAGTGGAGTGTAAATAGGTGCAACCTCTCACAAATTAAACATTGAAGCCCAAAGGTTAGTTAAAAAAAATAAAAAAACTGTAAAATGAGCTCTCTCTTGGGTAAATTCTCTATACGTTCACACCTACTTTAAATTCATCTCTTTTCACCAACAGACTTTCCCCTATAGCCCTAAATGTATAAATAGAGATGCTCATCTCTAATTTCAACTCAAGCCAAGAAAAGCGTTTAGAAACCTCTCTCATAAATAGTCAATCAGCTCCCTCAGTTTTGAGCCTCCAGCTTCAACAAACCCCGTCCTGTTCCAAGATTCTTAACTATACCCGCATTTTCTTTCAATTGAGTTTTAAATTTTTTTTCAGTCCAAATGGGGAGCCTCACATCCGACCTTGAACTCAAATACAATTCAGGTTCATTTACTAACCCTCTGGACTCAGAGGAATTCAGGAGGCAAGGCCACGTGATCATTGACTTCATTGCTGATTACTACAAAAATGTCGAGAAATACCCGGTTCGAAGCCAAGTGGAACCGGGTTATCTCCAAAAAGTGTTGCCAGAATCCGCCCCTAACAATCCTGAGTCTATGGAGACTATCCTCCAAGACGTACAACAACACATTGTCCCAGGTATAACGCACTGGCAAAGTCCCAACTACTTCGCTTACTTTCCCTCAAGTGGTAGCATCGCCGGATTTCTCGGTGAAATGCTGAGTTCTGGATTTAATATTGTGGGATTCAACTGGATCTCATCACCGGCTGCAACTGAGCTTGAGAATATAGTTATTGAAAGAAAACGTAAACTCTACTAATCTGTACTGTTTGGTTACTAAGAAAATTTGCTATGTTTTACTGAGAAAACTTCAGAGCATATACTGGTTTTTATTTCTTCTTTTATTAATTCTCAAATGAGTACAAAGCACACCTTTTATACATTTGTTAACATAATGGAAAACTCATCAGAATAAAATCTCAGTAAGCCTTAACTAAATTTGCTGAGCTGGCATTGCTTACTTAACTAACATTTCAAGAAATTCTCCCACGTGCTAACCTTGAGCTGACTGCTTGTACACATTATGAGCTTCCTTAACAAGCCCCCTCAAACTCAAGGGGCATGGCTGCACATTGAGTTTGTTTCGAAAGTAATTAAAATGAATGAATGTGAGAGGTTTTGTTAAGACATCAGCTATTTGTTCTTCACTTGAAATGAAGTGAATTTCCAGCTCCTCTGCTAAAACCTTATCTCTAACAAAATGCATATCCAGTTCAATGTGTTTGGTACGTGAATGGTAGACTGGATTTTTAGCTAACTTTGTTGCACTCATGTTGTCACACCAGATGATAGGTACTGAGATGCATCTTATATTCAGCTCACTGAACAAAGATTGAATCCATGCTATTTCTGCACTTGCAGAAGCCAAAGCTCTGTATTCGCTTTCGGCATTAGACCTTGTCACCACAGACTGCTTCTTGGATGACCATGACACCAGATTATTTCCAAAATAGATACAGTAGGAACCTATAGATTTTCTGTCATCAATATCGCATGCCCAATCTGAATCTGTAAAACCTGTGATTTCCATTTTCCCACCAGTTGAAAACTTTAGACCATAATCCATGGTTTCCTTTAAGTACCTTAGAACTCGTTTACAGGCCATTATGTGCTGCAAAGTTGGAGTTGTCACATATTGATTGAGTTTGTGCACAGCAAAGGCTATCTCTGGTCTGGTTAACACCAAATATTGCAAGCCTCCAACCAAACTTCTGTAACTGGTTGCATCCTCAACATACTGACCTAAATAACCTTTAACCTCATTTTGAAGTTTCAATCCAGTCACTATAGGAGTATCACTCCCTTTACAGTCCAACATATCAGCCTTAGACAAAAGATCATTAATATACTTTCTCTGAGATAGGTACATACAACTATCAGCATAAGAGACTTCTATCCCAAGAAAGTATAATAGTATTCCTAGATCCTTTAAAGCAAATGTCTTACTGAATTCTAAGATAAATTTCTTTAATTCTCCACTGTCAGGTCCTGTAATAAGTATATCATCCACATATATAAGCACAAGTATTATTGAGCCTTGAATCTCTTTGAAGAAGAGAGAAGTATCAGCTCTGGAATTTTGAAAACCCCAATTACTTATCAGACAATTTTTCAGCTTGTCATACCAAGCTCTAGGAGCTTGTTTTAAGCCATACAAAGCATTCTTCAACTTGCATACAAAGCTGGATTTTTTTATCATCAATGAAACATGCTGGCTGATGCATATAAACATCTTCTGTTAACTCTCCATTTAAAAAGGCATTATTAACATCCACTTGCCTTATTTTCCACTTATTCATCACAACCAAACTAAAAATAAGTCTTACTGTGCAGGCCTTTACCACAGGACTAAAAGTCTCAAAGTAGTCAATACCCTCAGTTTGCTGGAAACCCTTTGCAACTAACCTGGCTTTGTATTTAGCTACACTCTCATCTGTGTTTTGTTTGATTCTGAACACCCATTTACTGTCAACAACTTTGTATGCCTCTGAAAATGGTACCAGTGACCATGTTTCATTCCTAAGCAAAGCTTCATATTCATCTCTCTTGGCTTGATGCCAATTCTGATCACTTAGAGATTCTTGAACAATACTAGGTTCTTTGTTGGTGAAGGTGGTTATGTAAACTTTTGGCTTGAAGATTCCAGATTTTGATCTGCTTACCATTGAATGTGATGGTTGTGAAGGAAGGTTTCTGGTTTGAGTTTGATTTATGTGCTGGGAAGTAGATAGTTGCGGTTCATTTTATGGTTGTGATTCAATTTGTTGTTGTGTTGGTGACAATGGTATGGTTGATGAGGAATGTTATGATATTATAGTTTGAGAATGCTCTTGTTGATGCAGATTATTTGTGTGTGCAGAAACAGAAGGTACCTGTTCATTGCTTTCTGAACTTGCTGATTGAAGATCTTCCAAGCTGCTGTTAGTTAAGGATGATGTGGAGAGATTATAAAATGAGTAATGATACAGCCACAAACTCTTGTACAAACTTATTTTGTACAAACTGACGTGGCATTAATTCATTGGTTGAATGAAAATATAAATTAATAAAAACAAATCATGTGGGCCAAGTGATATTTAATTCAACCAATCTTATCATGCCATATCAGTTTGTACAAAATAAGTTTGTACAAGAGTTTGTGGCTGTATCATTACTCTTATAAAATTGTTGTTGGGAAAAGTTTGACACTGATAATTCAGAATTTGAACTGTTCTCAGATGAATGAAAGACTTTGTTGGTTGAGTAAGGGAATGTATTTTCATCAAAGATAACATGCCTGAGGATATGAATTTTTCCTGAACTTGTTAAACACTTGTAACCCTTGTAAGAAGGATTATAGCCAATGAAGATGCATTTGGTGGTGTGAAAATCAAATTTGTGTTTATTAAAATCTCTCATATATGGATAACATAGGCAACCAAAACACTTAAGAAATGAATAATCTGGTTTGTGCTTAAAAAGATTTTCATAAGGAGATAAAAGCTTAAGAACAAGTGTTGGTAACCTATTAATATGATATACTGCTGTGTGAACAGCTTCCCACCAAAACTGAAAAGGGAGATTAGCTTGAGCTAAGAGTGTTAATGCTAATTCAATTATGTGTCTGTGTTTTCTCTCAACAAGACCATTCTGGTGATGAGTATAAGGGCATGAATGTCTAAACTTGATCCCATTTTGATTGAGAAAATCACTGAATACTCTAAACTCTCCCCCCAGATCAGATTGCAATTCCTTAATCTTGGTATTAAATTGATTTTCAACTTGTGCCTTAAACAGTTTGAAAACTTCAAATGCTTGTGATTTAAGCTTAAGTGGATAGATCCAGGTGTATCTACTGTAATCATCCACAAAACTAATGTAATACTTGTATCCATTTCTGGATACAGTGGGTGAAGGTCCCCACAAATCAGTATGAATCAGTTCTAATACTTATTTTGTTTTTGTTTCAGTTGCTGGAAAACTTTGCCTGTGAACTTTGCCTAACTGACATGCCTCACACAAAGAATTTGTACAAGTCACAATATCTTTTTGAGAGATTTTTAATTGCTTGCAAGACTTAGCTAAATGCATCAGAATCATTGAACTTGGATGACCAAATTTTCTATGTAACAATGTTATTACATCATATTTGGTTATGCATTTATTGGAAACAGAATGATAACAAGCTTTAGAAGGACTATCAAAGCTTTGAAAGCTAGACAACATTGAGATATGTTTATTTAGTTGAGTATGACAAAGATGGGATGAAGAAAATGAAGAAGAGGGATTAGAACTCAGCAGCAGCTTGTATAGACCTTTTTCAGCAAGTCCATGCAGCAGAACTTGTCCCTTCATGTCCTTCACAAAACAAACATTCTCATAAAATTCAACAGTTATAGGGTTATCAGATGTCAGTTTAGAAATGCTTAGTAGATTTTTGGTAATTGATGGAACAAGTAATATATCCTTAAGTACTATTCTGGAATGTGCAGATAAGGAATTTGATGCTCTTTATGACAGAAATGCAAAACCAACATGAGTGATAGACAAACCTTCACCATTACCAATTATGAGCTGATCAGTACCTTTAAACTCCTCACTAATCTGCAAGTTCTCCATGTTGTTGGTCAGATGGTGAGTTGCCCCACTATCCAAGTACCATCCATCATCAGCAACTCCTTCAAAGTTAGCCATAAATGCTGCTCCAGGAGTACAAGCATAAAAACCAGAATAATAGCTACTGCCAGACATAGGATTATAAGCTGAAGACATATAGTTTAAGTTCTCATAATCTTCAAAGTTTGGATTTGGAACAGAACCATCAAAATTTGACAGATATACTGCTCTGGGTGCTTTTCCTTTTCCAAAACCCCTTGGCATTGGCACATAATCTTCAACAAATCTATGCTAATAGATATCAGCAGTATGACCAGATTTGAAACAAATCTGACATATTGAGTCCACTGGATTGTTATTGAAAGCTCCCTGTGATCCATTCTTGATAACAGATGGTGAACTCTTTAGTGCTAAAGGATTATTACCATTAAAAAGATTACCAACAGGATATCCTCTACCAAAGCCACCTCTAAAACCTCCATTAAACATTCTTGAAGAAAGATTCATATTTCCTCTACCAGAGAAAACATTCCTACCACCATAATAACCTCCTCTCCTAAAATTTCCTCTAGGCTGTGCATAATAAACCATAGGATGAAATGCATTAGTATAGGCATTAGTATATGCATAGTTAGCATTGAACATACTTTTATCATCCTGATCTTGTTCCAACCTAGTTTCATGAGTAAGCAATAACGCATAAGCATCATCAAATTCCATACGTGAACCAGTTATGAAGGTAGCAATATCACGGTATTCTGATCCTAATCCACTGAGTATGGTTAGCATTAGATCATTTTCTGTTATCGAGCTACCAGCACTAGCAAGCTTATCAGCTATTGCTTTCATTTTAACACAATAATCTTCAATACTAAGAGATTCATTTTTAAGAGTGTTCAATTCATATCTGAGCTGAAGAACTCGAGCTTCAGATTGAACTCCAAACTTCTTTTCTAACGTTTTCCATACACCAGATGAACTTTCACAATTAATAACAAGACTAAGGATACCTTCACTTAATGTTGACAGCAGCCAACCAAGAAGAATTTGATCATGTGATCTCTAGATCTGATACTCAGGATTCTCAATTTGTTGTATAGATCCATCAACTCCAGCTAACAAAATATTTTCTTCAGGTGCTGATTTGATTCCAGTTATGAAGTCTTCCAGTCGATTACCTCTAATCGAAGCCAGAACTTGTGAACGCCAGAGCAGGTAGTTTGATCGATCTAGTTTAATTGGATTCGTAAAAGAGAAATTGATTTGAGTGTGTTGATTTGTATTATTGATTGCTGGATTTCTCATCATTGTTTGCTGGTTACTGTTTGGCTCTGATACCATGAAAGAAAACGTAAACTCTACTGATCTGTACTGTTTGGTTACTAAGAAAATTTGCTATGTTTTACTGAGAAAACTTCAGAGCATATACTGGTTTTTATTTCTTCTTTTATTAATTCTCAAATGAGTACAAAGCACACCTTTTATATATTTGTTAACAGAATGGAAAACTCATCAGAATAAAATCTCAGTAAGCCTTAACTAAATTTGCTGAGCTGGCATTGCTTACTTAACTAACTTCAGCTCAGCAAATTCTCCCACGTGCTAACCTTGAGCTGACTGCTTGTACACATTATGAGCTTCCTTAACAGTTATGGATTGGCTTGGCCAAATGCTTAAGCTTCCCAAGTCTTTCCTTTTCTCGGGCAATGGTGGTGGAGTCATACAAGGAACTACATGTGAGGCCATTCTGTGCACACTAACTGCAGCGAGAGATCGAGTTCTGAACAAGATTGGAAGAGAAAACATATCCAAGCTTGTTGTATATGGATCTGATCAAACTCATTGTGCCCTCCAGAAAGCTGCTCAGATTGTCGGAATCGATGTCAAGAATTTCCGAGCTATTAAGACAACAAAGTCTTCATCCTATGGGCTGTCGCCAGACTCACTGCTGGCACAAATCAACTCGGATGTAGAAGCTGGACTGATCCCATTATTTCTATGTGCCACAATCGGGACGACTGCAATAACTGCTGTTGATCCCTTAAAGCCACTTTGCGACGTAGCAAAACAATTCGGAATATGGGTCCACGTTGATGCTGCATATGCTGGAAGTGCTTGCATTTGCCCGGAGTTTCGACATTTTATTGACGGAGTTGAAGGTGCGGATTCGTTTAGTCTCAATGCACATAAATGGTTCTTTGCAACATTAGATTGTTGTTGCCTCTGGGTGAAGGATTCAAGAGCTCTTGTGAGCTCACTCTCAACAAATCCTGAGTACTTGAAGAACAAAGCCACCGAGTCGAAGCAAGTGGTGGATTACAAAGATTGGCAAATAACTCTGAGTCGAAGATTTCGTTCGCTGAAACTACGGTTTGTGATAAGAAACTATGGCGTGGCAAATCTAAGGCACTTCCTTCGCAGCCATGTAAACATGGCCAGGCTTTTTGAAAGGCTTGTAAGCGGTGATAAGAGGTTTGAAGTTGTGTTTCCCTGTCATTTTGCCGTGGTCTGCTTTAGGGTTTCGCCATTACCAGTACTCATGGATAAACTTAAAACCAAATACGAAAATTGTCTGCTCTCGGAGGAGGAACAAATAAACGAATTCAATCGAGAATTACTGGAGTCGATTAATGCATCTGGAAAAGCATACATGACACATGCCGTTTTGGGAGGAATCTACGCCATACGATTTGCCACTGGTGCTACGTTGACAGAGGAACGACACGTAGTGGTGGCATGGACGGTGGTGCAACAGCACTTGGAAGCTTTTCTAGGTGCATTTAAACCCTAAGTTATGGTATTATGTAATATTTATGTCCTTTTTTAATTTTGAAATTATTGTTTTATTAAATCACAAAACCGCATCACTTATTTTAAAGGAAAATAATAATAACAGGAAAATAATGACGTGGATGCATAGGCTAAAATTGGAGTCACAGGATCCTTTTAAATGGTGGGATGCTGCTTTCGTAGTCAATGATGGACTAAGGTCTTCTTTTTTTGTACTTTTTTTAAAATTTATTTATTTATTTATTTGTCTTAAAGTAGCATCACTTTGTAGGGGAAAAAAGGGTGCCAACTCCCAACATCTTCTTAGTTAGAATTAAAAAAAAAAATACAATGAAAAAGTGATTCCAAAGAATGTGAATGATAAAATAGCACCAGTTTTTTTTTTAAAAAATCTTCAAATTCCAAAGTAATTGTAATGAAATATAGTGTGCAAATGCACCGTTTACTGCATTCTATAATAGCACTGATATTGAAGTAAAATAAATAAATAAATAGACGGAAGATAAAATTAATTTTAAAATCTTAGTGATATTTAAAAATAAACCTATAACTAAATAATATTAAAAAAACAAGAATAAATAATATAAAATAATATTTATTTTTAATAAAATAAATGATATTAAAATTTTATTCTTTCAAATAAAATATATAATTTTAAAAAAACTTAGTTTTTAAGACTCACTACTAATTAAACAACATAAATTTGATACAATCCAAACTTATGTGCTAAAAATTTTAACTTTTTAACTTTTTTGATAAATCTCAGGGAGCATAATGTTATTATTCAAATAAAAAATCTCTACTATTGAAACTATCTCTTTATTAAATCCAACGGTCAATGATTGAAATTAGAGTTGGCAAAATTTGACATGACTCGATTATCCAATACAAACATGACACGAATAAATGGATTTGAGTCGTCAAATTTAACAAGACTATTAAATGAGTTGGGTCCTAGTCGACACGATTTTTTCCTGTGTTGGATTAAAGTTAAAGTTTTTAACCTATTTACCCAACCAATGACACGATTATATTTTCTTTTTTAAATTAATTTCTAGGTTTTTATCATTAAAACTCAAATATTATACATGATTCTCTCTTTTTATTTTTTTTCGAAAGGGTTTATATATACACAATATTTTATTTATAAAATTTTATATAGATTTAGAACTTTAATAACGTAAGTGTGTAAAATATTAATACATTTGTATATTTTATAATATTGATATATAGTGTTTGGGAGAAATACGTCGACGAGACCAGGAATGGTGAGCAGATATATGATAGCAGAGTTCTGCGGACCGGAGTGTTCCGTAAAAGCCTGGTGCGCGGGGAACAGGAGCAGAAATATCCTGCTCGTCCACGAGCACGTCATCCTCGAGGCCAATTTCCTGTAAGAGGTATAAGGCCATTCCGGCTAGAGGTCGAGAGGCGAGAAGACCCGGTCGACGGCAGTTGGCAAGACATGTTCTCCAGCCCGAGAATCTAGCCACGACAGCCACACTTTCCCCAGAACGGTGGCGTAACACGCAAGATCCCACGTTTGCCCATAACGCAGCAGTTGGAGTCCCATACCGTCCCCCAAAAAGCGGAAACAAGATCTCGCAGAACCACGACAGCCACGCCTTCCCCTGAACGGTGGCGTAACACGCAAGATCCCACGTTTGCCCATAACGCGGCAGTTAGAGTCCCATACCGTCTCGAAAAAAGCGGAGGACCGTGACTCAGAGGAAGCCTATAAAAAGGTAGCCAACGAAGGTAAAAGGGTTAGCAATTTTGATTCCAGAAAGGGAGAAAACAACCTAATAGCCATATGATTTCTGGCAAGCGTTCCCCGAACCTTCATATCTGACTTGAGCGTCGGAGGGTTTGCGCCGGGAAAACAACCGGCGTACTCTGACTTGTCTGTGTGTGCAGGAATCTCTGAAGAAGAAGCCTTACGAGGAGACCTCCTGGTCGTGACAAAGTTGGTCGAGCAGAGATCCTGGTAGTAGAACGAGGAGAACCGGAATCTCGCATCAACATTTTGGCGCCGTCTGTGGGGAGTGAGCAAAAAGCTTCTGTTGATAGCAAGAAGAGGAGTGAAACAAGTGAAAAGCGATGGAGACAGGAGGGAGTAGTGCACAAGGGGGTGATAGGAGGCTTAACGATTCCGTGAGGAGATAGTCAGTGAAGCACGGGAAAAAGTCATGTTCGACCGGATGGAACGGATGGAAAAGCAGATGGAGACCTTGACAACCATCCTGCATGAGCTGCGGAGCGAGCGAAGGGTAACCCAAGAGGAAAGGGTGAGAGGCGGTGGAGTGGCACCAGGTCCCGATAGTGCGGGGAGAAGTCAAACCACCGGGAGATTTGGTGGTGAGAGAGGTAACGTACCTCTGCGGGGAGAATTTCATGGAGAAAGAGGGGTCCCGGCAAGACGGTGACGAGGGACGACGGGGTGGTGAACGCAGAGGAAAGCGAGGCAACACTTGCATGATGTAGAGCAAGAGCGGGATCAAGTTGCAGCACGTGACCCTGGTCGTGCAATACAGCTGGAGGAGGAAGTGCGCAGACTGGCACAGATAATTGACGACATGCAAGGAAGGAACAGAGCCCCTGGTTGGAGGATAATGCTGGACGGGGAATCACCGCTCGCAGCAGAGATCATGAGGGCAGTTATTCCGAGAGATTTCCGCCTCCCAGACCTCAGATACTCGGGAAGAACTGGTGAACGTAGAGCGCTTCAACGACATAAGGGTACAAGGATTATCTCAATCCCAAAGGTGGTGTTCCCACTATCCCTCGAGGGACGTGCACGAGAATGGTACAGAAACTTCCTGGGCAAGATTAAAACCTTCGAGCAGATGTGCCGAATTGAGGCTTTAGTG
Organism: Citrus mangshanensis; assembly: GCA_030449895.1. Classification (NCBI taxonomy): domain Eukaryota; kingdom Viridiplantae; phylum Streptophyta; class Magnoliopsida; order Sapindales; family Rutaceae; genus Citrus; species Citrus mangshanensis. Next base: position 84,150 of record JASUUJ010000133.1, on the reverse strand, counting down.
GGCAATGGCACCGGAAGATGACATGATGAAAAGCATGAAACAGGGAGCAAGAAACCCTTCGGAATTCATCAAGAGGTATCACCGTCTTCTAGATTTGGGAGCCTTCAACCATCCCTGCATTAATGGGAGAAAGAAGGTGAAGATAGGAAAGGTACAACTTGAGAGCCCTTTATTCGTATGAGGCGCGCAAAGCAAGAGAGATATTGAGATTGAAGATGAGAGGGCAGCGGATTAGAAGGGTTGGGAGGAAAGAGAGGAAAGCATTACCGGGAATGGGCCGACTAGGAGGAGGGACCACTGACCTCGGGTAGTGGAGTAGGAGGTACCAACCTCATCGAGGCCACCAGCAGGCGCAACCTCCTTGTTCCCCAGCTAGGGAGCTTTGGAGAAGGCATGATTCGGCATATGGTGGTCTTCATCAACATTCCCATGGTAGCAGAGGGAGCAGACCAGAAGTACTGCCACCGCCCCCAACTCACAACGGAGCAAACAGAGAAAGAGCAGTGCACCTGATCGACCAGGACCAGGACTATGGGCGGTATACTTCCTTGAAGATGTCCCTGGATGAGGTGTACGAGGCCATAAAGGATCGGGGGTTGCTATACCTCCCTGCCCCAATAACGAAGCTACCCAACAGGAGAGATAGGACGCCTCGTAAGTTCCATAGCATGGCCACACAACAGTAGATTGCAGAGATCTTAAGACCCAGGTTGAAGATTTGGTGAGAAATCGGTATCTGGACGAATTTGTGGATGGGGCATTCCCGGTGGTAACCTCAACAAGTGAAGGGGAGCAGAGTGACAGGAACTTGAGGCGCGAGCTGAAGGGTGATAGGCCCAACATTGGCGGAGATTCCAACAGATCGAGAAAAATTAGTACGCCATGAAAGAGGTACTCTTCCGCGGCCAAACGAGCAAAGGTCGCAAGTGCCAATCATGTGGACGGATGAGGATGAGGAAGGATTCTATACCCCACGAGGATGTTTTAGTCATCAAGGCAAGCAAGAAGTTTGACCGGATTGATACGGGAGTTGATGTGTTGTTTAAGTCCACCTGGAAGAGATGGGAATAGCCGGAAGTTGGAATACACCAATACCTCCTGAAGGGGTTCGGAGGAGGTGGTCCCTCCGGGCGTGGTCGAGCCGCCTATCACAAGGTGGGAGCTCCCGACGGAAAGAACAATAATCGACTTCGTAGTGGATGAGGAAAGTCCTTACCAGATTATCCTGGGTTGGCCATTTTAAGGATGAGCAAAGCGGTGTTGTCCAACCATTATCCGGCTCAAGGTGAATGGAGTAGTAGGAGTACGAGGAGACCGGAGGATCGCAAAGGCTACTCCTCGGCAAGGAAGCAATGCAGATAACATCCTCGATACCCAGTGGAAAAAAAGGCAAGAACCCGTAGAGGATCGGAAACAGGACCGAGAGAATCCGGAAAGAGTAATCGGGTCGAGACTTAAGGGAGAGCAAAAGCAGGAGTTGGTGAAATGCTTACAGGCTCATGCTGATGTGTTTGCTTGGACACATGAAGACATGCCAGGGATTGACCCTGAGGTAGCATGTCATGGCAAAAGGGTGCTCGGGCAGTGAGGCAGAAGAGGAGGTGCTTCAACCAGGAGAGGTATGAGGTTATAAATGGCGAGGTGGAGAAGCTCTTGAGAGCAGGGTTCATTCGGGAAGTCAGTTACCCTGAGTGGATATCGAACGTGGTGTTGGTAAAGAAGGCAAACGGCAAGTGGAGGATGTGTGTGGATTTCACAGACCTCAATAAGGCGTGCCCAAAAGACAGCTTCCCTTTACCAAAGATCGATCAGCTAGTAGATTCAACGGCTGGACATGGTCTGCTCAGCTTCATGGACGCGTTCTCGGGATACAACCAGATCCCCATGTACGAGCGGGATGAGGAGAGCACGGCTTTTATCACTAACCAAGGTTTGTTCTGTTACAAGGTAATGCCATTCGGTCTCAAAAATGCTGGGGCCACCTATCAAAGGCTGGTGAACAAAGTCTTTAAGCCATTGATTGGGAAAACCATGGAGGTGTACGTGGATGACATGATCACCAAGTCCAAAATCCCGAAGGAACATGTCAGACACCTCGAGGAGACATTCGAGCTTTTGAGGAAGCATAAGATGAAGCTCAACCCGGAGAAGTGTGCTTTTGGGGTCGAGTCAGGGAAATTCCTTGGATTCATGGTGAGCCATAGGGGGATTGAAGCAAATCCCGAGAAAATCCAGGCGATTGTGCAAATGACGTCTCCTCGTAACCTGAAGGAGATGCAGAGCCTCACGGGGAGGTTGGCGGCGTTGAGCATTCATATCCAAGGCTGCGATAAGTGTCACCATTCTTTCAAGTGATAAGGAGGGGAAAGAAAACAGAATGGACCCTAGAATGCGAGGAGGCCTTCCAGAACTTGAAGCAATACTTACAGCAAGCTCCGCTATTGTCCACACCGAGGGAGGGGGACAAGTTGTACCTGTATTTGGCGGTATCGGATCGGCCGCCGCCTGCAGTGAGAGAGCAGAAGGAGTGCGGATCCGATATACTACAGAAGGCCCTCGCCGACCGAGATACCCACCGTTGGAGAAATGTGCACTTGCCCTTTCGGAAGTTGAGGCCATATTTTCAAGCGTTCCGGTAATAACAAACCAACAATTGCGTCAAACTCTGCACAAGCCGATGCCTCGGCTCGTCAAGTGAGCGAGTTCGACATAGACTATAAACCCCGCGCAGCGATAAAAGCCCAGGCAATGGCCGATTTCATGGCTGAATTCGCAGAGCCCGAAGTATGCTTAGATCAACAAGATGCAGTTAGAGGCAATGAAGCTCGGGTATGGCAGATGTGTGGATGGGTCATCGGGAGCGGGGTTCGAGGATTATCTTGGAAGGCCCGGAGGAGGAGATCTCTTATCTTGTAAAGTTGGAATTTTACCACAAATAACCAGCAGAGTGAAGCCTTGATAAGTGGAATTGGCTAAGTGAAAGGCAGTTAAGATCGATTCCCTGGTTGCGAATCATGTCAGTGAAAGATTCCAACCAAGAGAGGAGAAGATGGAGCAGTACCTGAAGATAGTCAGGCAAATGATGGGAAGTTCAAGCGGTGGAGGTGATACAAAGGGAGCGAGAATAGTCGGCAGACATTTTGGCTAGGATCCAAAAAATGCCAAAGTCCTGTCCCTCCTGAGGTGAAGACCAGCCCAAGTATCGATCGAATTTGGGGTGTTGCGCATAGAACAAAAATGCTCGTGGAGGGACCCGATAGTTTCATACCTGTAGACGGGGTATTACCGCGAGCTCGCAAGATTGAGCCTCGAGATACACGATGATTGATGTGCATCGGCGAGGATATACACTCGTTCCTGCGGATGAGGACGACGGATTACGTCGAGAGAAGTACATGAAGGAATTTGCGAAATCATTCGGGAGGTCCCCGCCCACAAGGTTTTAAGCGAGGATATTTCGGCCGACAATGCACCGGGATGCAGAAGACCGGGAGTTGTGTTGCCGAGTTTTGCAAATTTCTCTAACCAACCACCGAAGCTCACCTCCATGACCTCCCGCCATTTGCTCAATGGGGAATTGATCCGATCGGCCCATTGCCAAAGGCACGAGCAACACATGCGATACTATAGATTACTTCACGAAGTGGATAGAGGTAGAAGCCCGCAGGATCACGAGAAGAAAACAGACGTGTGGAGAAAGCCGATACGGGATCCCTTATGCCTTAGTAACGGATAATGGCGGGCTTCGATAATCACAGGATTTGAACCTGGATAGAAGTATTGCTCGCCTGCTCACCCTCAATCGAATGGGCAAGTAGAAGCAGCCAACAAGACCATCAAGAGGCTTTTGAAAACCAGGCTCGGAGCAAAAAAGAGTGCGTGGGTTGGCGACGAGTGTGCTATGGGCATAACAACCCACAAAACCGCAACGGAGAGACACCGTCGCTTTGGCCTTTGAGATAGAACGACCACACACCGAGTCATTTCAATGGCGAGAACGCAGATATGTTTGAATCTTGATCGCTAACTAAAGGAGGAGCAAAGCGATCAGTAATTTACCAACAGAGGGTTGCTCGGTATTATAACCATAGGGTGAACATACGGCAATTCGGGGGTCGGAGGCTGGAGTGCGAGAAGAGTGAATCGAGCACAAAGATTCGGGAGTCGGGACCGGGTGGGAAGGGCCATATAAGTCAGCGAGATAGCGGGACCGGAGCTTACAAGGCTGGTTGACGGCCACGAGGTGAAGCGCCCATGGAATGCAGCACATCTCAGGAAATATTTCCCGTAAGGGTTGTTAATATTTTCAAGTTCTTTCTGTTCGTATTTGCAGTTATTTATTTTATGTCCAAAGCAAGTTCATGTAAAATCAAAACAATTAATGGAATGGCGAGGAATGTCATTCACTGAAATGATAAAATGCAAAGGCTAGCAGGCATGCTTTCCCAAGCTTTGAAGAAATCGTCTAAAGGCATGCAAAGGCTCGCCAAGTCTCAAAGCCTGTTTATGGCGAGACAGAAGCCAAGCATGCCAGGATCTGCTCTGCCACTCGAAGGCAGCAGAATCCCAAGCTTTGAAGAAATCGTCTAAAGGCATACAAAGGCTCAAGTCTCTGTTTATGGCGAGACAGAAGCCAAGCATGCCAGGATCTGCTCGGCCACGAGAAGGCAGCAGAATCCCAAGCTTTGAAGAAATCGTCTAAAGGCATGCAAAGGCTCGCCAAGTCTCAAAGCCTGTTTATGGCGAGACAGAAGCCAAGCATGCCAGGATCTGCTCGGCCACGAGAAGGCAGCAGAATCCCAAGCTTTGAAGAAATCGTCTAAAGGCATACAAAGGCTCGCCAAGTCTCAAAGCCTGTTTATGGCGCCAAGCATGCCGGGATCTCGCTAATCCCAAGCTTTAAGAAATCGTCTAAAGCATGCAACAAGTCTCAAAGCTTTATGGCGAGACAGAGCGCCAGATGCTGAATCCCAAGAATTGAAGAATCTTCTAAGGCATTTGGCAAAACCATATACCAAGCCAGAGCCAGCTTGACCAGATAAAGACGAGCATACTCTCAAGCGGAAAAATAACTCGTAATTACAACACAAGAAAGTAATCAAAAAACATTTTTATTAATTTGTTAATAATTAACAGAGGGGATAACCTTCATGAACATTGTTCATTACAATACAAGAAATATATCAAGAAGAGGGTGGGTCAGTTGGCTGGACCTCCTCAGGTGCAGGAGGGGTATCACCAGTTGCGTCCGGGGGGGTGCTCGCCTCGCCAACATCAGCAGGGACTGCACGAGGAGGAGAGTTTTCCTCCTCAATCACGATCGGCTCTACCCCATCGGCATCTTCCTTGGCCGCCTCCTCGTCCATATGTTGAGCAACACCAGCTGCAAGGTCGTCCATCTTCAGATCAGGGTGTTGCTTCCCGAGGACGGCCATGATGCAACGATAGGAGTGCCGAAGTCCCTGGTCGTACTGGTTGTCGGCCTCTCTCTCCAAGTTCTCGACCTGAGCTCGGTGGGAGTCGCGGAGAGATTCGAGCTGAGCCTCGTACATAGCTTTCTGCCTTTGCAGATCCTCCTTGACCTTAGCCAGCTCCTCCTCGAGAGTAATGGCCTTTGCTTGAGCAAGAGATTCCTGCTCCATCAATTTCAGGTTCTCGAGATTCAAGTCTCCCGCTTTCTTCTCGGCAGCGTCGGCTCTGGTCGTCGCCGATTGAATGTCCTCCTTCATCTTCCTGTCGTAACGGCCAACCTTGGCCTTATAGTAGGTAGTCATGCAGCTGAGATGGAAAGCGCTATGCTGCATGGCTCCCACCAGCTCGCCCAGGGTACAACCGTCAAAGTCCTCCAGGTCCTTCTTGCTCACGAGTTTAGACAACTCATTGAGATAGGGGACCTGCTGTATGCAGTAGCGAGACCGAGTGCGGCGGGTGGAGAAGAGGAAGCGAGATCGTGGCCGCTCCGCTAGATTCCCGACTTTTACGGGAGCGGAGGTAAAATCTTGAGGTGGGACCTGCACGATGTTGGCCCGCTTTGCAGTAGGGGCATCCTTACTCTGGTCCCTCTTCGTCGTTGGAGGTCGAGAACGTTTTCGGGTCAGAGCTCCAATCACTGCGTCCTCCATCCTATGGCCAGGGGGCACCAAACGAGACTCGAGCAGGTTGTAGGTGGTTAACAGCTCTCGACTCGGGCAGGAATTAACCAATACGGCCTCGACCCGTTTGAGCTGATCAGGCTTGAGCGGGAAATGAACACCCCAAGAAACTACAGCACAAGCAGACACTTGGTTAGAGACAAACCAATACAGCAAGAACAATTATGAATACAAGACATCTAAAGCGAGCAAGCAACCTGGGACCATGAAACGGGGTGGGACGCGATAATCCTGCCCATCGACCTGAGCAAATTGACCCCAGGGACCCCCAGCAAAGAAGAACTTCTTCTTCCAATTCCCACCACCACCAGTAGGGAGGTCGGTAATGGGTTTCCTGGTCTTAGTACTTGATTGGAAATAATACCAACCAGCATCTTTGGGGCTGCTTTTCAGCTGGTACAGATGCTTCACCTCGTCAACCGTGGGCTCGCTTTGGCAACATCTGTCCCACAATATGAACAGACCAGAGAGCACTCTCCACCCATTGGGGTTCAGCTGACCAGGAGCTAGATTGAGCCCGTGGAGTATGCGAGCAAAATAGGGCTGCAAGGGGCACCTTAGCCCGTACTTAAAGCTCTCGAGGAACAAGGTGACATATCCCTTAGGAGGCCTGCTAGGACTATCTCTCTTTCCTGGGATCCTAAGGAGTACCTCACCAGGAATGTGATACCTGAGCCGGAGGTCATCCAGCTCGTTGAATGTGGTCGTGCAGGTCATGTAATCAATAGCATAATCCCGCGACAAGGCTCTACCTCCTACCGTTCTACGCCCTTCTGGTCGCGGTGTTTCCGGTGAAGATCCTTCACCAGAATCACCTCCTTGATCCTCACTTAAGGTGTCTTCCGAGCCAGAAGGTCCCTCTGCAGCACTACTTCCGCTCGTGGAGGTCGTCTGGGGGGACATCCTCCTAGCGCTAGTCCCGACACTAGACCTAGTGGGTTCTAAGGGGACCCCGGGGTCAAAAGCGAGACTAGGCAAGAAACCTAGTTCGTCGTCGCCAACCTCAACGACTTTCTCCTTACCCTTCGACATATCCTAAGTTCTAACCAAAACACCACCGCCAACTACAACCTCAAGCAAAGCAGAGAGAAAAGAAATTATCTACAACTAACTAAGACCGAGAAAATAGAAGAAATACCTGAGGCAGGGACTCGGTTAGAGAGAGGCGAGGATGAAAGCTTCAATGCCGAGGTTCATTCGCCGGAGAGACAAGAAGGGAGAAAATGACGAGTTCGCGTCTAAGGACTTTGGGTTTTCTTACTGAGGAGCAAACTTTTGGATTCCCAGCATTTAATGACACATATCCCGAGAATCTTGCAACCGTAAATTTGAAATTCGAATGGAGGGGCTGATTTCTGCCACGTCACCTCGTCCGCAATTAAATGCGACATGACTCTTGGTAGCCTTTTCCAATCCCACGCGAGTACTATCAAGTTTCTAATGTTGGTCCACTACATTGCCCAACACCGGGGGACCGGTGTTTGGGAGAAATACGTCGGCGAGACCGGGAATGGTGGAGATATATGATGGCGAGTTCGGACCGGAGTGTTCCGTAAAAGCTGTGCGCGGGGAAGCAGGAAATATCCTGCTCGTCCACGAGCACGTCATCCTCGAGGCCAATTTCCTTAAGAGGTATAAGGCCATTAGGCTAGAGGTCGAGGCGAAGACCCGTGGCGGTTGGCAAGACATGTTCTCGGCCGAGAATCTAGCCACGACCACACTTTCCCAGACGGTGGCGTAACACGCAAGATCCCACGTTTGCCCATAACGCAGTTGGAGTCCCATACCGTCCCCAGCGGAAACAAGATCTCGCAGAACCACGCTTCCCCGAACGGTGGCGTAACACGCAGATCCCACGTTTGCCATAACATGCGCGTTAGAGTCCCATACCGTCTCGAAAAAGCGGAGGACCGTGACTCGGAGGAAGCCTATAAAAGGTAGCCAACGAAGGTAAAAGGGTTAGCAATTTTGATTCCAAAAGGAGAAAACAACTAATAGCCACATGAGGTCTGGCAAGCGTTCCCGAACCTTCATATCTGACTTGAGCGTCGGAGGGTTTACGCCGGGAAAACAACCGGCGACTTGTGTGCAGGAATCTCTGAAGAAGAAGCCTTACGAGGAAACCTCCTGGTCGTGACAAAGTTGGTCGAGCAGAGATCCTGGTAGTAGAACGAGGAGAACCGGAATCTCGCATCAACATATAGTATTATTTACATATATAATTAAAAACTTTAATAGTGTAAATGTGTAATATTTTGGGGGTGTATCTATATGTAGGTGTTTATGTGTGCGTGTGTGTATAACATCTGATAAATATGTAAAAATTAAATGGGTTATTGGATAATTCATTTATTTTTTGTGTTAGACTTAAGTCTCAATATTTTAACGTAATTATTAAAAAAAATCGTGTTTGAATTAACTTAAATTTAATATGATATGAAAATGGTACGACACAAACACGATGCGACAACTAATTTTACCAATTTTAATTGAAATCATTAAAAACAAAAACAAAAACAAAACAAAATCGGTGGTACTTTGGAAGTTGGAACTGTTGCGAGGTAGCTGACTCCCATCGAAAAATAGGATTTCTTGTATGAATAAAGTGAGATGATAGTGACTTGGGATATTTAAATTGATGATTTGTCATGCTCGCTTGCACAACTTTTCAAACAAATGACAAATGCGGAGAAACGTGAAAATAAATTAAATAATGAGACCCATCAACACTTTTGGAGCCTGCTGAAAATGACAATTTTCACCATTGAATTATTATTGTAGGGAGCTGCTACCTTACGTAAGTTACGGTTCTCTCTACAGCAATGAGTTTTATTGAGACTCATTTTTTAATTGTGTGAGAGAGCGTATCTTACATTAAACGTAAGGTAGGCAAATTCATTATTGCACGTTAAATAGTTCAACGATTTCGTCATCACTTACGCAATACTACAAAAAATAAGATCCACGAGGTGCATATGCGATGGTCAATAATAATTTAAAGGATTTCTCTCTCTTACATTTAATATAAGTAGATCCTCTCACAAATTGAGTTATGAATTTCATTTAGACCCACACTTAATAGAGAGATTGTACCTTACATTAAATGTAATGTAAGGTAGCACCTCCCTTTCTAATTTAAAATAGTTAGTTAGTAAACTGCATCGTCGTCATAATTAGCGTTAGCGGAGGCAGATAGTCAGTATAGATAGCCTTGAAAAATTTTCCAACAACAATTTAAAATTAGATCTCCCTTCTTTGCATTTGTGGAATTTCTACATCTGAATTTTAAAATTATGAAAATGTATTTGTTTATTATGAAAAATTTAGTACTTATTCCTAGATAAAAAATTGAATTTATTTACATACCCTTAGTTAAAAAATGCATCAATGTATATTATTAGTTGTCATATAATGTCACTTAAATATTTTGGATGGTTATAGAAAATCTTACTTATTAAACATTGTTCCTCACCCTTTATTTTTACTTGAATTCATGTGAGCGCAATGCAAAACATATACATGTTCAGTTAAGCTACATTAGGAAATGAAATTATATTGCACACGTGGAACATGCCCTAGCTGAAAAAATTCCTTGGCTATGTCCCTGATACTTAGTGTTGGGATACTATACCATATCATTTGAGAAATGATAAGTATAATAGTTCTTGGGCAACCGTTAATTCTTGAGTTAGATTTTGAGAATAAGTTAGGCCTATGAACATCTATATGATATTAGTGTTAAGACTCACTCATGAGTAGGCCATATTAACTTACCATGTGACAAGATTCAACCAAAAAGATTGGCATGCATGTGACGAGAGTGGATATTATCTTACATCGGCTGAGTATTAATCTTAAATTAAATATATACATGCATGTAATGAGAGTGGATACCATCTCACATATGCTGAGTATTAATCTTGAATTAAATATATAAGGCTTTGGGCTAGTTTGGGTTACTGGCTTTTTAATATGGGTTTGGCCCCGTAGGCTCTTATAAATTAGCATACATGTTCGTGCACGTGTGCGATCCTGCACTTTTATTATTATTTTGCAAATCTCGATAGAACGAGGGAATTTTATAATGTGAAAAACAAAGAAGGTACGTCTAGTCAAGAGGAATGGCTGGACGTAAATGAGTTTTATCCCTCAAAATAATGATTTGGTACTTTACTTAAACATATATTATTTATTTAAGGAAAATGAGAAACGCACCACGCTTAGCACCATAGTTAGCACAAAACGGTTTGTTTTGTGCTAACTATAAAAGAAAATACTGTAGCTTCAAAACTAACACTCTCTCCTCACACTCGCCTCACAAAACGGATTGTGGGATTGCTCTCTCCTTCGGTTTTCTCTCTTTCTCTCTCGAGCATGGGTCTCTCTTAGGCTGTGGCTCTCTCTCTCGAGCGTGGGTCACTCTTCGGTTGTGGCTCTCTCTCTCGCCGTGGGTCTCTCTCATCCGGCCTCTTGCGCATCTTGCTGCTCTCTCCTTCAGCTTTCTCTCGTCGTGGGTCTCTCTCACGCATCTTGCTATTGGAAATTAGCAAAATGCTATTGTGTTGTGAGTTATGAGTTGCTGATTTTGGGATGAGTTGTTGTTGGAAGTTATCTGCTATTAAAATTTGCTGCTAGAATTGTTATATGCTGGAAAATGGAAATTAATGCCCAATTTTTTGGGATTTATTTATTTACAAGTTATGAATTGATTTGCTTGCAACCATTGTGTAAGTTATGAGTTGATTTGCTTGCAACCATTGTGTACTGTCCATAAGGGCTGAAGTATAACAGTTATTATTTCAGTAATACGTGAGAGGTTTTTGTTAACGTGTCCAATTTACCAGTTCCTGCAAAAATGCGATCTTCAAATAACCCAAAAACATAGCAGCAGTATCACTAAATTGATCATCAAGTAATTACATTGCGAAATACACAGCATTAATCAGGATCATCCACGAGAACATTTTGTCACCCAATATGATGCTATCTTTTATTTGCGTTTCATTTTTTATAAATTTTTGAAAGTTTCAACTTAATTGAAGCCTACCTTTGAAAGCAACAAAGATTACAAATGAATCAATTACATGTACAACAGTAGGATAAAAAACCAAGCACAAGAAACGAATTCTTATCAATCTTTCTAGGAATAATCTCACTGGCAAGATACCGCGAGAGCTTGGGCAACTTTCATCCATGGAGACTATGATTCTTGGATACAATGAATTTGAATGTGAAATCCCAGTGGAATTTGGGAATCTTACCAACCTGAAGTATCTTGATTTGGCCGTTGGTAATCTTGGTGGGGAGATTCCAGCTGAACTTGGGAGGCTTGAGCTATTGGAGATAATGTTTTTGTATCAGAACAACTTTCAAGGTAGGCTTCCCGCGGAAATTGGCAACATTACTTCATTGCAGTTGCTGGATCTATCTGATAATATGTTATCACATGAAATCCCAATTGAGATTACTCAGCTGAAAAATTTATAGCTCTTGAATCTGATGTGCAACCAGCTGTCTGGCTATGTACAACAGTAGGATAAAAAACCAAGCACAAGAAACAAATTCTTATCAATCTACTGAACTACAAATGATTGGTTTTTCAACATGAAAAATTACGAGAAATATTCTAAAAGCAAACTTAAAATGTAGGAGTAACTCGATTCAACAAAATGCCATAGCATATGTACCAAATGGCACTTAAGCTAGAGGCTTGGTCTCATCCTCATCTTCTTCTATCTTGGTGTCAAGTAGAATCTAACATAACCCATCTTCGCAATCTTGTACTTGACCACAACAGGCAGTTCTGAAGACAGCAAAATTAACATAAATTCATACCGAGAGAGTGAAGCTGCAGCTAGGTGTCAAATTCCAGTAGTGTCGTGAGAATGCAATCCACGGGGTGGAGAGAGAATCAACTGACAGCCAAGCCAAATGTGGAGAGACCCACGGCGAGAGAGAGTGTTGTGGTCGACTGAGATGAGTGTGTGTGTGGTTTGCGTTTGTGTAAATTACCTCCACAAATCAATTCTGACAGTCGAGGAGTGAAGCTGCAGCTAGGTCTCAAATTCCAGAAGTGCCGTGAGAATGCAATCCACGGGGTTGGGAGAGAAACAACTGACAGCCAAGCCAAATGTGGAGAGACCCACGGTGAGAGAGAGAGTGTTGTGGTCCAGTGAGATGAGTGTGTGTAGCTTGCGTTTGCGTTTGCGTTTCAAAAACTCGAGCGCGTGTGTGGTCTGCGTTTGAGCAAGATGAGTCTGCGTTTTCAAGCTACAGTTGAATCTTTTATAGTTAGCACAAAACGAACCGTTTTGTGCTAACTGTGGTGCTCATTGGTGTGAGAATATCGGTGCTGTTTATTTAATGTTTGTGATGTTAAATGCATCTGTACACTTTTGTCTTTATTCCTAATTTATCATTTGTTGGCAAATGATGGGAAAACCAATAATGGAATTATAGTGACAAAATATAAGTAGCTGTAGAGCAACCGAAAGTCAATTAATAAAACAAATTATTTTTACTCTCCATTGAACTCTTAATGTAAATTAATTTAAATTTAAATTGATATATACAGCACCGAATCTGTATGTTTTATTCTGCTCTTATTAGGATGGTGATATTTCTCCCATCTTTTTATATAAAATCACTCCACTTATTAGATTTTCTGTAATTATAATATTATTTAAACATGAAATGACTAAAATAGATAACTAAATAATTATTAGTTAAATTATTATATACTATAATTTAGAAGTTAAATTCATTATACCGAATAAACTGGGGAGCATTTATGTTCTTAAATTCTTTCCTAACTGTTCAAATAAAAAAATTAATATTATGGAGGAATAAGAAATGCAAAGGGAAGAATATGAAAAAAAAAGTACTAAATATTGCATTGATTGAGGAAGAACATATACCAGGCGAAGAAAAAGAAAATGATCTACAGTCCATTTTCCAGCAAAAACGGATCCTTCAATCCCAAGTCTGAAAAACCCTCAACTTCGTGGACCCTTCGTTAAGATCCTACGAAGAACATTGTTTTAGAAGCTCCATGGTTTAATTATAGTCACAGATTATGTGCCCATATAAGTTGCTCTACTTTGAGAGAAGTTGATACATTAAAGTTGTTGTCTCAAATTCTGCAAATTCCATGTTGTTTTGAAATCATGAAATGTTGGGAATATAATTGTATTTTCTCAATAAATTCACTTCTCTAATAAATAGGAAAAGAAGAACACCAAATTAGAGGTTTCGATGATTATGATATTTTTTAATAAACAATTATTTTTAAATAAAACAAAAAAATCTGAAAAAAATGAAATAAAAAAGATATTATAAATATTAAATAAGCAGGGGTATTTTTGTATTTATTGGGTAGATTTATAAAATATATTCTTATTATTATTATTTTTTATGGGGTAGGTTAATCAATGGGGTGGTTTTATAGAAAGGGGGGGGGGGGGGAACACTGCCCCTCTCATTAATAGTAAATTATTAATTATCATTCAAAACAAATGTTTGAGTGCAAATATTAACCCAAAAATCCAACAAAAATAGGGGAAAGCAGGACACTTGAGGCAAGAAGGGCCAAAGACAACAAAGCAAAAACTTCGACTCTTTTGCATCTCTCTATATATATCAAGCCATCAGGATAACTCCAAGACAATATCAAGCCATCAAGACTCCTTAAAAATCGAATGAGGCCTAGATAATCTACTGTTCAAAGCGGACATCACGATTTATATCACAACAAGAATGCTTCCGATTTTCAAGATAAACAACTTGCAAAATTAACAGAAGTTTATGAAAGGATTGACAAGTTATTATTTTAGAAACTTATAAAGAAAATATTAGTTGGTCAAACAATTTCTTATTGGGGACATATCTAATCTTGCGATTGCATTGACATCAACTTAAATTGCTACTGAGTTTTTCGTTATTTTCAACTTTTTCAACCTATATGTCTTATAACTGAAAAATTGTAATGAAAAAGTTGAGTATACAACAAAAAAGGAAAAAAAAAATGTAATTATATACATGGTTTGCCTAACTTATATTTAAGTAAAATAAGATAAAATTAAGTAAAAGAATAGTGTGGCCAAGCGAGTCGATAGTAAATTTTATCTGAGTATTAGTTATATAAAATGTAACTTAAAAAGACCATTGTATAAAATGTGGTACTCTACATTAGAGCCGACATATGGTAGATTGTCCCATCATGTTAGTTATGGTCAAGTGCGAACTCCTCAAAGACCAAAGGGTGTTATGGCCTGGTAGAACCTGGTGGAATCACTTAATTAAAGTTCTAAGTAAATTATGATCTTATCATAAGCTTAGATGTAAAATCTTTATTTTAACCCCTTATATCCTTCCAAAATTTTTGTTATGCGGACAAAAATAAATTAAAAGTTTCATCAACAATAAAGTTCTATTGATAGCTTTCACAATTATTTATTAATATATTATTAACAAATACTTTCTCTTACTTACTTTAAAAATAAGTGGGCCTTTGCAAACTTATCATAGTTTTATGAGTTAGACTACTGCCACCCGTCAAATCTCCTCGTATCGTTTTTTAAGTTATTTTTATTTTAATTACAAAAACATCTTTTTTTTAAAAAAAACACTCTTCTATTTTTTATTATTAAAACTCAAAGTAGGACTCTACTTTTTCTTTTCTTTTCTTTGTAATCTTGTTATTATTCTACACATGTTGTTTTCTATTATTGTAACATTTGTCATCGTTTCGCCGTGAGTCCGCATTTCGTTTACAATTGCCATTGTCCGAGAGAAATACTCTGTGACTGACTCTCCTGATTTCATACAAAGTAATTCGAAATCAGTACGAAGTGCTTGAAGCTGTTGCCTCTTAATTCTTGTTGACCCTTGATACTTTTTCTTCATGGAATCCCATATCATTTTGGAGGTGTCTTTACAAAGAATGGTGTCTAAAATTGAGCAATCAATTGCTTGGAATAGATAATTCTTTGCCTTTGAATCTTTTAGCCTCTGCCCCTCAATCTCAGTTTTCTGCACATCTGTCACTACGGTGCCAGCTGCTGGTTCTATTATGCCTTCAGAAACTACTTGCCAGTACTCTTTAGACCTGAAGAAAATCTCCATCAACATGCTCCAATGATCATAGTGACAATCAAAGCTTGGAATTGCAGGTTGCATGAAATTGTTAGAGGCCATCGTTCTTAATTGTTTTTCTCGATACCACTGCTGTAAATAAAGCCTTTGTACAAAGAATAGATTAGAGCTGAAAATACAAAAGATAAAGGAAAGAGGAAGTGTTGAATTGATTCTTTTATTCATTAATCAATAGCCTTTATATAGGCAATTACACCAACTGAAAAAGCATGAAACCGAGCACTACATAACGTGCAAAACAAATTTTCCTAAAAAACAGAACCACATGCTTTTGAATAGGACACTTATACTACCAATAACCAATTAAACAACAAACTCCTATTGACTAGGACTCAACATAAACTAAATTAATTTTATTTAAGACTTAGTCATGTGACCTGCCACACATGTGCTACACACAATCAAACTTTAACACCCTCCCTTAAACTGATATCTGCAAAAATCAGTTTACATACACCAAATTGTAATGCTCTCTTTTAAACAACTTCAGCTTCTTTTGAAGAGCAAATGCCAAGCATACTTCGAAGTTTCATAAAAACTGCAGGTTTTAGTGGTTTAGTCAATAGATCTGCCAATTGATCTTCACTCCTGCAAAATACCAAATCAATAACACCATCCTTACATAAATAACGCAAGAAGTGAAACCTCACATCAATATGTTTGCTTCTTCCATGGAGGACTGGATTTTTTGAGAGTTTTATTGCAGAAACATTATCACAATAGATCATAGTTGGTCCTTGCTGCTGGTTGTGTAAAGTTTCAAGTAACCTTCTCAGCCAAATAGCTTCGTATGAACTTGATGTTGCAGCAACAAACTCAGCTTCGGTTGTTGACAAAGTCATTATTTGTTGCCTTTTAGATGACCACGCAACAGCTCCAGAATTCAACATAAATACTACTCCAGATGTGCTCTTTCTATCATCAATATCTCCAGCATAATCACTGTCCGAGAACCCAATCAAGCTTGAATTTTCATCATTTTTGTACAAGATTCCAAAATCTGCAGTGCAGCGAAAAATTCTCTTTGTAGCTAAGAGATGAGCTTCAGTTGGATTCTCCATGTATCTATTAATTAAACTGACAGCATGCATAATATCTTGTCTTGTTGATGTCAAATACATAAGACTCCCAACAATTTGCTTGTAAAGAGTAGCATCCACCATTTTTCCAGCTTCATTCTTTGAGAGTTTCAGACCATACTCTATTGGAGTTGAAACCGAATTGCAATCCTTCATCACGAATCTGTCTAAAATTTCCAGAGCATATGTTTTTTTAGAAATAAAGACACCAGCAGAGGATTGCAGTACTTCAATGCCAAGAAAATAATGCATTAACCCCAAATCAGTCATATCAAATTCAATCATCATAGATTTCTTAAAATCATTAAGCGTGGCTCTATCATTACTAACATAAATAAAATCATCAACATATAAACACACAATTAATATTTTTGTATCACCTTTATATTTAATATATAACGTGTGTTCATAATGGCATTTAAGAAAACCTTCCTTAGTAAATAAAACATCTATACAATTGTACCACGCTCTCGATGCTTGCTTCAATCCGTATAATGCTTTCTTTAATTTGTATACCTGATTCTCATGACCTTGCCTCACATATCCAGGAGGCTGATCAACATACACCTCTTCTTCCAATTCGCCCCGCAAAAATGCTGACTTTACATCCAACTGATAGATAGGCCAGGAATTATGTGGAGCCATGAATAACATCAAGCGAATAGTGTCAAGTCTTGCAACTGGAGCAGACGCCTCTTTATAATCAACACCATGCTCTTATTTGTACCATTTTGCAACGAGACGGGCTTTGTACTTGTCAATGCCACCATCCTTGTTCAATTTTGTTTTGTAAACCCATTTAACCCCAATGGATTTTTGCCCTTTTGGAAGGTCAACTAGTTCTCAACTTTCATTTTTCTCTATAGAACATATCTCCTCATCCATGACTTTTTGCCACTTTAAATCCTTGACAGCTTCTTAGAATATAACATGGTCACAATCTGAGAACAAAGCATAATGAGCAATTGTATCATCACTATCAGATTAAACACAAGTTACCTCATAATCTTGCATCCATATGGGCCTCTTCCGACCTCGGTGAAGACGTGGTTCAGTTGCTACTTCAGTAGCTTCTACAATTGATGAAGATGTTTCGGCAGTTGTTAGAGCTTCATTTGATGGTGTAGGAACCGCTGAAATTTATTGTTGTAACGATTATTGACTTTCTTCTTCACTGTCACCGTCAAACATGACTTGTGTAAGCTACTGCCCATTCCAGTTCCAAGTGATTTCCTCATCAAAAATGACATCTCTACTAATTATTATCTTATTCGTGATTGGATTTATTAACTTATATGCCTTGGATTCTTCACTTATGCCAAGAAAGACACATTTTTCACATTTATCATCAAGCTTTTTCCTTTTCTCATCTGGAACATGTGCATAAGTGATGCAACGAAAAATTCTGAAGTGATCAACAGCTGGTTTTCGGCCACTCCAAGCCTCTTCTAGTGTCATGTTTTGAACAAAAAAAGTAAGACTCATATTCAAGACATGGATGCTCCAATTTACTGCTTTCGGCCAAAAGCTCTTTGGAATTCTTCCTTTTCTCAGTAGGGGTGGCAATAAAACTCGCCCGAACCGGATCCGACCTGAACCCAGCCAATCCAGTCCGGGTAAAACCCGAACCGCATATACAAATAATACAAGTCCGGTTATTGAAATTTAAAACCCGGATACTTCCAGGTCCGGTTCCAGTTATGGCACCAAAAACTTGGAACCCGGATCCGTGCCCGGGTTTTAATAAGTTAAAAAAAAGAAAAAGAAAGAAAATATAAATGTAATACACCCAAAATTGAAACTTACCCTAATTTTCTATCATATTCGTATGCAAACACAAGCACGCACCTTCACTCTCCAACACTCCAAGCTAGCGGCCACCACTCGGCATTCCAAGGAAACACAAAAAAAAAGCAAACACGATTGGAAAAGCGTCTTATACATCTGCAAAATCATCATCGATAGCAAAAACCAAAAGCACTCAAGGTCTTGGCTCTTGAGTGCTTTGGCTTAGATCTTGACTCTTGAGTGCTTTAAGCACCATTTGATAGCCCTCATGTGCTGTTCTATGACTATGGTTCGTTGTTTTTTTTTCCTTTTCTCTTTTTCCTTGCTTTTGGCTTTCTCCAGCATGAATCTTTTTCAAATAAAAAATCTGCAAATCATTCCATTTTTTTTTCGTTCTAATAGCACAAATTTCTTCATAATTTTCATTTCTCCTTAAAAAAAATCTAAAATTAAATGTTGTGCAGTCTGTACTTCTTACACATCTCTCAAGCAGCCATCACCTAACCGATCAAAACCAGCACGGCAATAGCACCCACAACTAATCATCGCCGAATCCAGTATCCACGAGCACGACTAGCAGCAGCGAAGTAGCGATTTGCGAACCCAGTAGCCACGCGAAATCACCGCAGCAGTAGCCTCCAATAAACCCGGCTAGCACACCGCCACGATGCATGAATCCACCTCAGCAGTAGCCAGCAGTAAACCCAACACCAGCCACTCGAACCCACGCGACGCGAACCCAGCCACTCGAACCCACACAGTGCAGATCATCGACTCACGTTTTTCAGGCTATTCTTTTGGCAAAGAACGACAAACATTGCTCCAAGGATATCAAACTTTTGCATTTTAGGCTTTGCTGGTTTTGGAATTGATTTGTCGTAAATAGAATGATTTGCAAGGTTGATTTCTTTGGAATCTTTAATAACCACAGCAAAGTAGTAATTTATCCGGACAGAGAAAGCCCGGATAAAAAATCCGTGCTTGACCGGACGGATATGAAAAATCGCACAATCCGGTCCGGCACCGCTTTATTGATCCGGTCCTGGGCAAGGCCAAACCCGGACCAGACCTGGGTTTTTGCCAACCCTACTTCTCAGCAAGCTTCTCTTCATATTGAGAATAGTTTTATTTTTCCTCTCCGATACACCATTTTGTTGTGGTGTATAAGCAGCTGTGAGTTCCTTTCGAATACCGTGATTAATACAAAAATCTTCAAATTCTTTTGAGCAGTATTCGCCACCACGATCAGTTCGAAGAGTTTTAATTGTTTTCCCTGTTTCATTCTCAACACGAGCCTTGAAACTTTTAAATATACCAAAAGCTTCTGATTTTTCCTGCAAAAAATACACCTATGTTTTCTGAGTATAGTCGTCAATGAAAGTAATTGGATACTTTTTACCTACATTAAATGATTGTTTTATCGGCCCACAAATGTCAGAATGAATCAACTCCAAGACATTTTTTGCTCTCCATGGCTTTCCTTGAGGGAATTGAGAATGATGTTGTTTACTAACAACACATTATTCATAAATTTGAGAGGGAATGGCGATTTCAAGAAGACCTATAACTATATTTTTCTGTTGGAGAGTTTTTAGTCCACCAAAATTCAAGTGGCCATAGCGAAAGTGCCAAAGCCATGAAGGATCTTTCACTTCAACCATTAAGCAAGATTGTGCCCTATTAATCTTTAATGGAAACAACTTGTTTGAATTCATTTGAACAACTACAACAGCTCCTCTAGAAGGGTCATATATTTCACAAGCATCGTTTTGAATGGTTATTACATAACCCTTTTCTTGCAATTGACCAACACTTAACAAATTACTTTTCAAGTCAAGAACATAGAAAACATTGGAAATTATTTCTACAAAACCATTATTGGTTATAATGTTAATATCACCATTTCCCATTATTTCAACAGTAGAACAATCACCAAAACTCACTGTAGAATGAAAGTCTTCATTTAAGGAAGAAAATAATAACTTACTTCCACACATATGGTTGTTGCACCCTGTATCCACATACCACACATCTGACTCAAGTTCTTTATTGACTTGAACAGCCATCAACAAGGTTTCCACTTCTTTCTTTTCTGTAAAATTTGATTTCTCTCCCTTTTCTTTATCGTTAGGCAATTTTGTATAACATTCAGAACAATAGTGACCGAATTTATGACATCTAAAGCACTCTACCTTGGATTTATCAAATTGATGATTTCAGCCTCTACCTTTGTTTTGAAAATCTTATTGGTCTTCATCATCTCTAAGATTGCCTCGTCTGCCTCTACCTCTACCTCCATCTCTATTTCCTCGTCCTCCTCTTCATCTTCCTCTACCTCGATCTGCTGATCTATTCAGTGTTGTAACATTGTTGTTAGTTAAAGCCTTTAGAACTTGCTCCTCCTTGTCTTCCCTAGAGAATTTCTGCTCATGAACTAGCAAGGATCCCTGCAACTCATCAATTGAAAGTTCATCGACGTTTTTTTATTCTTCAATGGAACAAACAACATAATTAAATTTCGGAGTCATTGATTGAAGAATTTTTTCTATTATTGTAACATTTGTCATCGTTTCGCCGTGAGTCTGCATTTCGTTTACAATTGCCATTGTCCGAGAGAAATACTCTGTGACTGACTCTCCTGATTTCATACAAAGTAATTCGAAATCAGTACGAAGTGCTTGAAGCTGTTGCCTCTTAATTCTTGTTGACCCTTGATACTTTTTCTTCATGGAATCCCATATCATTTTGGAGGTGTCTTTACAAAGAATGGTGTCTAAAATTGAGCAATCAATTGCTTGGAATAGATAATTCTTTGCCTTTGAATCTTTTAGCCTCTGCCCCTCAATCTCAGTTTTCTGCACATCTGTCACTACGGTGCCAGCTGCTGGTTCTATTATGCCTTCAGAAACTACTTGCCAGTACTCTTTAGACCTGAAGAAAATCTCCATCAACATGCTCCAATGATCATAGTGACAATCAAAGCTTGGAATTGCAGGTTGCATGAAATTGTTAGAGGCCATCGTTCTTAACTACTGTTTTCTTAACTTGGCTCTGATACCACTGCTGTAAATAAAGCCTTTGTACAAAGAATAGATTAGAGCTGAAAATACAAAAGATAAAGGAAAGAGGAAGTGTTGAATTGATTCTTTTATTCATTAATCAATAGCCTTTATATAGGCAATTACACCAACTGAAAAAGCATGAAACCGAGCACTACATAACGTGCAAAAAAATTTTTCCTAAAAAACAGAACCACATGCTTTTGAATAGGACACTTATGCTACCAATAACCAATTAAATAACAAACTCTTATTGACTAGGACTCAACATAAACTAAATTAATTTTATTTAACACTTAGTCATGTGACCTACCACACATGTGCTACACACAATCAAACTTTAACAACACATGTTAAAAAAAAGTTTTGGTGGTGGATTTTTAGCTGTCAATCTTACGTTAAATTACACATATTTTAAATTATATTTTGAAAACAATCTTAGGGTATAACAATTCTTAATTCTTAATTAATAAGAAATAAGAAAAGTGCAATAAATTATTCTAATTTTTTTAATTTATTTTGGTTAAAAGAAAAAGAACAATAGATTTTATTCTAAATTTTTGTAATTTATTTTGATTAGATGGAAGTGATAGGTGGAAAAGAAAAATAGATTAATTATAAGCGAAAATAATGTACTTAAAAAATTATTTTTAATTAAAATGCAATTTTATTTAAAGTGAGATTTTATAAGAAAGAGTGTCAATGGCTTCACTCTAGTTTTATTTACTTACCATGTTAACCAGGGGCTAGAGTTCCCAATCGGGGGAGAGAGCTTCTCTCTTTCACACTTTAAAAATAAGTGGTCCTTTAACAAATGCATTTCGCATTCTAAACCCTTTTTTTTAATTAAAAACATTTAACAAAACCTTAAATTGTGGTCCTGGGTTTTGGAATTCCCATGGCCATTGCATGATAAATTGCTTTAATGCTTGGAACTAAGACTTGTCGATATATTACAAAAAGGAATGAGACTAAAACCCAATTTTTAAGTCCAACGGGGAACTGGTTAAGTATTTGTCGCTGTTATTAGAAATTCGACAACGACCCCCTGTGAAATTGCTCTCAAAGTTGAAGAAGCACATGCACTTCTCAGGCTTATTGTAACACCTAAGGCGAATCCCACATCGGCAAAGTACGGGAGAGATGTTGGGTTTATAAGGGGTGATCCACACCTTAATTGGCAAGATGCGTTTTGGGGTGTATAGACGCCCCAAGAACAAATCTGTGCGGGCCTTGTTAAGGCCCAAAGCGGACAATATCTTGCCAGGTCTGGGTAGGGTCATGACATTATAAACCTAGCATCTCTTCCGTGCTTTGTCGATGTGGGATTCGCCTAGGGTGTTACATACACCCCCCCTTGGGGACTCAGCGTCCTCGCTGAGGTTTGCCCCACCATCACTCAAGAGGACACGTGGAGCCGCTCTGATACCATAATGTCATGACCCAACCCAGACATGGCAAGATATTATCCGCTTTGGGCCTTAACAAGGCCCGCACGGATTTGTTTCTGGGGCGCCCATACACCCCAAAACGCGTCTTGCCAATTAAGGTGTGGATCACCCCTTATAAACCCAACATCTCTCCCGTACTTTGCAGCGTCCTCGCTGAGGTTTGCCCCACCGTCGCTCAAGAGGACACGCGGAGCCGGTCTGAGAACATAATGTCATGACCCAACCCAGACCTAGCAAGATATTGTCCGCTTTGGGCCTTAATAAGGTCTGCACGGATTTGTTCTTGGGGCGCCCATACACCCCAAAACGCGTCTTGCCAATTAAGGTGTGGATCACCCCTTATAAACCCAACATCTCTCCCGTACTTTGCCGATGTGGGATTCGCCTAAGGTGTTACATACACCCCCCCTTAGGGACTCAGCGTCCTCGCTGAGGTTTTCCCCACCATCGCTCAAGAGGACACGCGGAGCCGCTCTGATACAAAAATGTCATGACCCAACCTGCACTGCAAGATATTGTCCGCTTTGGGCCTTAACAAGGCCCGACGGATTTGTTCTCGGGGCGCCCATACACCCCAAAACGAATCTTCCCAATTCACGTGTGGATCACCCCTTATAAACCCAGCATCTCTCCCGTGCTTTGCCGATGTGGGATTCGCCTAGGGTGTTACATACACCCCCCCTTGGGGACTCAGTGTCCTCGCTGAGGTTTGCCCCACCATCGCTCAAGAGGACACGCGGAGCCGGTCTGATACTAAAATGTCATGACCCAACTCAGACCTGGCAAGATATTGTCCGCTTTGGGCCTTAACAAGGCCTGCACGGATTTGTTCTTGGGGGGCTCATACACCCCAAAACGCATCTTGTTAATTAAGGTGTAGATCATCCCTTATAAACCCAGCATCTCTCCCGTGCTTTGCTGATGTGGGATTCGCCTAGGGTGTTACACTTATTCTCCAACACGGGCAACTACCTTTTGTATGGCATTGTGTTTGCACTGGACAGGCATCAAATTATTGTGTGGGAAGTGAGTTGTTCATAAAAGGAACTGAAAAAATCTTCTCCAATGAAAAATAAGCCTAAGAATTCTTTCATATCTAAAAGTACGACCGAGTGAGGACTGTGAGGTGACCTTTGGCCTAGTACAGATTACATTAGCATAAAATAGAAAGACAACTTTCATGTCTCTATGTTCTGAATTAAAAAAAAAATAAAAAAAGAGTTGTTTGTGTCCAATTACTTCAGCAAACTTTTAGAATTTCAGATAATATGTGAACGTTTGTCATCTTTTGACTTGTTATTTGATTGTTATTCAGGGACTGGGCTTGTTGATTGTTGACACCTTTAGATAAAGTTGTAGAGGAGTTCTAGCGACATATCAGTTTTCCCAATCAAAATCGTCTCCGTAGATGCAAATCCATCACGATTTTTTGCCTCTCCCTAAAAAATCCCAGTCCTCGGGTACTCCTGTGCTTCAATTGCAGACTCTACTCCATGAACTGCATTTACATAATCAGCAGATGGGCCATTTTACCACTTACCCAGTAAGAGAAAATCATTAAATAAATAGACACATACAAAACTTTAAAACTTTAAAGAGGATTCTAATTATTATTACCAATTATATTATGATAATAAAATATAAAAATAAAATTAGTAATATAAAATATTTATTTTAGTTACTAATTATTATATATACATAAAAAAAATTATATACATGTTTATAAATGTACAAAAATATTATTCAATATTATATTTAATTTAGTTATTTACATTCTTCCAGCAGTTTAATAGTAAAATTTACCAAACACATTCGATAACTTTCAAAACTCACAACACTTCTAATAACAATTATTTTAAAAATTACAACATTACCGAATTGGCTCTCAATCTAAAATAAAATAACAAGTTATTAATATTTTATTATTGATTTAAAATAACAAAAATCAACATAATGGGATGCATAGCAAGAGAGGAAACTAACGGCTGAGACAATCGCACATAAAGAAGTATAACCAGTGACCGTGGTAGCATAACTGCCCCAAGGCCCAAGCAATACTAATATCATTTTGAATTTAACTATGAAGGGGGTGGAGCACTGGAGCCCATGCGCCGTGGTAGCGTGATTGCTGCAAATGGTTCCTTTACTTGGGGAGGGTGGGCAAAAACCTCGTGTCCAACCTTTTGTTGTCAATCAATTTGGATGTGAAACACCCCATGAGAATGCAAAATGAAAAATTCATTCTTTAATTGGCGATATTCCCCGTAGGCCCTATTTGGTATTGAAGTATTGTACTTTAAAAGGTATGGCTGCATTGAAAAAAAAAAGATTATAATTATAAAATAAAAGTCGTTAATGTATTGTAAATATAACCTTTAAATACAAATTTTGACAAAAATTGGAAAGACATTATAAATTTTTCATCATATAAGTATTAGATCAAATTAACCATAGTTCACAAACACTTTAGTACTATAACGTTTAAGATACAACTGTTCAACCATATCACCAAACATCACAAGGCCTCACAAATTTCATTACAAGCTAACATTCAAGTCAAATCTTAAAGGCAATTGTTAGGGTTGTTCCAATATGGACAACAACCTTGGTGTATGGCATTGTGTTGGCACAGCCTTCAACTTTCTTTACCAAGCAAGGAGATTCTCTTCCATCATTCATTGGCCTTGCCATTGTTCTTATCGTCCAATCTATGAACGTCTTTTTGTGCCTATAGCAAAATGTTCAGAGAACTGGGACTAGCACTACTACAAAAATGTAAAACAATGACCCATACATTATGACGGTTTATTTAAAAAACCGTCATTAAAATATTTAATGACGGTTATTATATGAACGGTCATAATATATAATATTTATAATGGCGGTTTTATTATAAAATCGTCATTAAATATAATGCCAAAATATAATTTTACTTTTAACGACAATTACTTGTAAAAACAGTCATTATAAATTTCAAACTTTTAATGACGGTTCTATTATATAACCGTCATTAAATATCAAGTTATTATTTTTAATGACAGTTTATAAAAAAAACCGTCATTAAAAGTCATTATATATTAAGCTATTATTTTTTATGACGGTTTTACTATATAACCGTCATTAAATATCAAGTTATTATTTTAAATGACGGTTTATAAAAAAAAACGTCATTAAAAGTCATTATATATTAAGCTATTACTTTTTATGACGGTTTTATTATATAACTGTCATTAAATATCAAGTTATTATTTTAATGACGGTTTATAAAAAAATCGTCATTAAAAGTTATTATATATTAAACTATTACTTTTAATGACGGTTCTACTATATAACCGTCATTAAATATCAAGTTATTATTCTTAATGACGGTTTATAAAAAAAATCGTCATTAAAAGTCATTACATATTAAGTTAATACTTTTTATGACGGTTCTATTATATAATCATTATTAAATATAAAGTTATTATTTTTAATGATGGAAACAAAACCGTCATTAAAAATCACTAATGACGGTTATATATATAAATTGTCATTATCTATAAAATTTTACTTTTAATGACAGTGTTTAATAACCGTCATCGAATATTAAGAATCGTTTTTAATACATTTCATGACCGTTTTATAATAACCGTCCTTATATGTTATTTGCCTTAAAAAATTTAAAAAAAAAGCCGATAAAAGGAATAAAGGTAATGCGCAATCCCTAACCACTCACATTCCTTATCTTCTTCTTCAATTTTCATGAATTACAATCACAACGACTCACTCAGTCACACACACCAGCCCTAACCCTACCTAAGCTATCAAACGCCAATGCCGCTGCCGCTGTCAAATCGATTCAAATGCTCCGGCGCTGAGTCTAGCCGTCCTTGAGCCGATTTGCTTCCTTTTTCTGCCGCCGCTGTCAATCTCTGCCATTCTTGAGCCGATTCACTTCCGCAAAGCAGCTGCTGTCATCTCTGCCGACATTGCCCCTGTGTTCGTTCACCGTCAGATGCAGGGTTATTGTGGTGACACTGCCTCCGCTGTCAAGTCAGTTCAAATTTTCTGGGTGCTATCTTGAAAATGTTGGTGAGATTGTTGCCAATGATATTCTAAAATTTTGAATTCAGGGTTATTGTTTCACCACTGTGAGTTGCTTTCTCCATTTTTGCAATTCTTTCCTCTTAATTTGCTCGTTGGATTTATTTCCTCTTCATTTGTAATCGATTCGGTGATTTTGTGTTGTGTAGCTTGTACCTTAGTCTCTCCTTTTCTTTTCAAAATATTATAAAATATGTCGTGCACTTTGGCCTTTCGTTTCTTGATTTTCTTGGTTAATGAATTTGGAAAAAGAGTGAATTATGGGTAAGGGGATAGAAAATCACATTGACAGAAAAGAGGACTGAAACGCCCTGATTTGTTAAAAAAATAAATTTTAAATTATTAATGATTTAATTGTCTTATGCTTATTATATTGTTCGTAAAATTTTTGTTACAAGTCCAGCCCATGAACCACTTTATATTTTAGTATTTCTTTATTTATTTACGAAACGAAAACCAGCGTTCGGATTCAAAAGGAACAAAACAGAAAAAGGAAGAAAGGAAACAAGAGGATAACAGGACATGAGAGAGGAGAAGAGGGAGAAAGAAGAGAAAGACAAGAGAGGCTAGGTGAAGGATTTGGATTTAAAGAGAGAGAATTCAATTTCAGAGCAAAATATTAAATATCTGGCTTTTTGAATTTGTAAGCCTTCTTTCTCAGTTCACTTTATTCTTTTATTTTTCTTCAAAATTCTTGTTTAAATTGGCATGCATGTTGATGTTGTTAAGTCATTTCTAAATTAACTTGCATGCATGATTAACATTCTGTTTATTTAGGTATTATGTCATTGAAATTAGTCTCTTTTGCTATGCTTGTTTCAAGTTCCGATTCTTATTTGAAAAAAAAAAAATTCTCTGTTTGTTCCATAATCTGTTTTGGGTATTAAAGTTGATACTACCTAGCAAATTCTAAACTGTAATGGCTGATTTCTTCTCTTATTTTTGTTTAATCTATTCAAATTTATGTATAAATTTACAGGCATCAGATATTTGCCTAATTATCATGTATGTGTTAAATTCATTTGGGGTGAATTTTTATACTATTTAATCAACTTCAAAGTTACATGGGTTTGGCCAATTATCACATAATCTCTTCTTTGACTATTTGATTAGATTTTTGTTCATGCGTGGCTTAATTAATTTCGAAATCTTCTTACTTATAAAGCATTAATATCTTTTTCAATTAAATTCTCTAAATTTTCCTGGCTGCCGTATGAACAACTCTAGTTTTTTTTCCTTAAATAAATTTGTTTGAGTTCTAATTAATACTTTAATTTAATAGATTATAATTTAAATCTTGCAGCAGATTATAATTTATGGTGCTAATGGTATTTTTTTTATTTAATCCATTGTTTTGTTCTTCAGGCTATTGATCCTAGGACTTGCATGGTTTTATTCAAAATGCTAAATTGGGTTGTATTCCAGTGGCTGTATTTTGACGGGAAAAGAAGTATGTAGTGCTACACTTCTTTTTTATATTTTTGATTTTATTGTCATTATTATTTAGCTTAACGGCAACCCAATTTTCTCCCTACCCTTGTGAGTGTGGTCAAACCCCAAACAAATGAAGAAGTTTTCTGGTTTTATGTCTTAAATAGAGTGCCTGTAAATATAAAATCGAGATTGAGCTAATGAGTGAAAATGGTGATACTTGGATTTTTTGAGGCTCTGCTTTTTTTTCTTTACTTTAAAAGCTAATTTGTTTAGCTTTACCTTTGATTTGAATTTTTTGTGTCTGTTCTTTGCAGCCAACCAATGAAAATGGTGATAATCAGGCTCCAATAAATATTGATTTAATAGGAACCACATTGGTAAGCCTAGTTGCAAGACAAGAACTACTTTGCAAAGCATGCTATGTGTTTAATTCTGAGCATTAAGGATTCAGTTTCTGAAGGGCGAGCTTGCTGGCTGGGTATAAATGTTCCAAGTGCCAATCCCACCTTATGTAAGCACAAAATATAGTCTCCATTTCCTTTTTGGATTATATTTGTTTGTATAGTTATATGATACTGGATTTTAATTTAAGAATTTGTGCAGTACATTTTTTGACTGTTAGGAGTTAGTTTGATCAAGGTTAGTTTAAGTACTAAACTGTTATAATTGAGCTTGTATGCATTTACGTTCTTTATATGTAAATGACAATTATATCAATGTGTAATGTAAATTGAAATTTGCCAATGTGGCTTCAATTGTACCGTTTAGAATGTGAAAACAACTATCTAAATTTTAATTTAAAAAAACAATTGAAGTATAGTAATTTTAAATTGTTATTTTTTTTTATTTTTACTCGTGCAAAAGATGACGGTTCTTATATAAGAACAGTCATCAAAGAGCGATATAAGATGCTTGTTATGATACAAAACCGTCATTAAAAATTGATAATTTAAAAAAACAAACTATTTTCCTTCTGGTATCAGAGCCAAGGGGAGTATAGTGTTTTATGGTTTAGAGATTTTGTGTTTAAAGACTTGTGTTTTATTTTAAAGTTTTGTTTGTGTGGTGAATTTCTTACTGGTAGTAAGTCCCGTTTTATGATAAGGATTTTCGTTTAGGGCAGTAAAGCCATACCTGTAGCCATTCTGACAAAATCAAAAATAGACCATAGGTTTTTACCCATGGATCCTCTACTTTGTAGAACATCATCCTTTTCTAGCTCTTCTTCCAGGAAGACTAGTGATTCAAAGCATGTTGTGAGTTCAGAAGAATTCATTATTGAGAAATTTGATAAAGCAATTGATTGTTGGGAACTTCCAAAAATTTCTAAAGAAAAAATTTATAAAACAAAAAAGCTTGATTTCTTAAAGAATGATTATGTAATAAAGACTGAAGAACGTGATATAACACTTCAGAGCCATTTGAAACAATTCATTTATTTTCACAAAAATCTTTAAAGAAATTAAAAGAAAAGAATTTCAATTATATTTACATCGGTTTAATTCAAGTCGGAATAAAACCTTTAACTAAAGAAGGCCTTGATACTTCCATCCTAGCTGTCCTAAGAGACGGGCGATTCATCTCTTTTGATTATTCATTACTAAGTAGCATTGAATCCAGTTTCTGTAAAGGCCCGATTTCCTTTTATTGTTATCCAAACATAACAATCTATCTTAAAGATAAAAACATCTTGAAAAGTATGATTTTACAAATTAAAACACATAATTATAATATGATTAAGGGATGTTTTAATCTTTAAAATTTCTTATAAAGCCTGATCTCTGCGTTCAAGATGCATAAATTTCTCAAAAAAGAGAGATCGATCTGTCTAAATGCATTCCAAAACCAATCCAATGGAAAGATGTCAATCTCCTGCAGGAATGGATCTTGAAGGAGCCGCCCAGCCGATTCAAACAACTTGAGCCAAATACGAGTTGCAAAATGCGGTATTCAGAAAGTCAAATTATCCTTCCGGAGATCTAACTCATCAAGATACTCCGATAAAAATTCATGCTCAAGCATTCCCTCATTAGAAAGAAAATTTACAAAAATTCCTTCTGTTATAAATCTTCCTTTACAACCAGTAAAGAGTCAACCTAGGTTTTCCACTTCGGATATACCTAGTTCTTCTATACATTCTGTTAACTATACCACTAGTGTCCATCATCCAATCTACACTAGTAGTCAACGTAAGCAAAGGCAGGAAGAGAAGGAACCTTCTCCTCCAACTTCCCCTACATTCTCTGCTGTCACAGAAAATGTAATAAATGTTATTGAAAAAGACTTTGAACTAGATAAAACTCTTCTTCATAATGATTTTTATTCAAATAATAATAAAGAAAAAAGACTTTGGTTTTTTAAACATTTTTTAAATCAAAGAAAAGAAATCCAACAAATTTATTATGAATTTGTAAATCTTCATCAAGTTCATATATTATTTTTTGATTGGTTCGAGATATATTCTTCTGATAACAACATTTCTTATCCCTTTAAAGAGTCAAACCCTATTACTATTAGGAAAAAAATCCCTTAGTGGAAACTTTCTGATAGTGATAGAACCATAGAATCTGAGCATCCACCTCTTCGGAGTTTAACCGTTGATCATGGTGAACCTCCTGTCCAAATCAGAGCTTCGCCTTATAAAATCCCAAAGCCAAATGATTCTGATGCGAATTTAAGTAGTATTATTCAACAGAATAATTTCTGTAATACTAACTTAAATACAATAGGAAAGCAGTTGACTAGGATAGAAAACCATTTTCAGAAGTCAACCATAGTTGTTTCTCTTATTCCATCAAAATCGGATTCAGACAAAAAGCTTAAAGAGCCTATTTTCAAACCTTTTCAGGTTTCAAAAACTAGTCAGAAGCATGTTCAAGAGCCAAAATCAGATTTTGCTAAAGCCATTAGAGAACAACTAGATAGGATAGAAGCTGCTTCTTCCTCATCTAGCAAAGTTCAAATAGCCCCTGATACTCCCCAATCTAGCAAGATTGGAGTATTAGAACAGGATCAAATGTCTATAGCCTCTTCCGATCTGGAAGCCTTTAAAGACGAACCTATCCCTAAAGCCAACAAAATCCATTGGGAGTTAGCCTTGCCTACTGTCAAGTCTCCACCTGATTTGGCCATAGACAACAGGCCTAGGATTGTTGCAACAGATGACCATGGCAACCAATGCCTATAAAACCCAATCAGGAACTTCTGACAAAGCCATAGCAGAAATTCTCATTGCGGGTTTTACTAGTCAACTTAAAGGTTGGTGGGATCATCTTCTCACTAAACAGCAACAATTAGATATTTTAAATTCTATCCAGGTCGATGAGAATGGAGCCCCCATTTTTGATGAGTTCAATAGTCCAATTCAGGATGTTGTTGCTACCCTGATTTTGACTATATCCCTCCATTTCATAGGTGACCCTTTACACCTTATGGATAAGAACGTTGAGTTACTACACAATTTAAGATGTAGGAAACTTAGTGAATTCCAAAGTTACAAAACCACATTCTTTACCAGACTTTTCCTTAGGGATGATGCAAACCATATAACTTGGAATGAGAAATTCCTTGCAGGTTTACCTACCCTGTTAGGAGAAAAGGTCAGGAATTCCATTAAAGCCCTTTATGATAACCGCATTCCTTATGATAAGCTCACTTATGGTGAACTTGTTAGTTTTGTCAATAAGGAAGGTTTAAAGATCTGTCAAGATTTGAAATTACAGAAACGACTTAAGTGGGAGCTTAGGAAATCTAAGCAAGAATTAGACAGTTTCTGTAAATAATTCAATTATGACCCCTTTAAAACTTTCACTTCCAAAGATTGTAATGGTAAGTGCTCTTCAAAACCTTACAAGAAACATTACAATTCTAAAAGCCGTAGGAAACCCTTTCAAGATTTCAAAGAACTTTCTTATAAGAAACCTTCGAGGCCTTATAAAAAACCTAATTTCTCTAAAAAGAAAGAGTTTAAAGCCAAAATCAAGACTCCTTTTAACTACAAAGAAGCCACATGTTATAAATGTGGAAAGAAATGCCATACTACAAAATATTGCAGAATGAATAGGAAGCTTCATGAGCTTGGCCTTGATGAAGAAACCCTTTCCAAAGTTGCCCCTTTACTTATAGAATCTTCTGATTCTGAGTCTTCCATGACGGGAGATAATGACCTCTTGCAAGTTGACGAGTTAATAGACTCACATACCTCTGCATTTTGCAGTAGTGACTCTGAGTCAGATTCTTATTTAAAGAAAATAAATGTTTTGACTAAAGACCAAGAGACTTTTCTTGAACTTGTTAAACATATTTCTGATCCAAGTCTTCAAAAAGAATATCTTGATAAACTTTTGAAAACACTGGATTCTAATAAAGCTGAAACCTCTAAGGTTCCAATTGTTAAAAAGAATTCTTATGATCTCATTGAAATTTTGGGTAAAAAGAAAACAAAGAAAACAGTCCCCAATATCCAAGATCTTCAGAAAGAAATCAAAGAAATCAAACTTGAGATTAAAAAATTAAAAGAAAAACAAAAAAAGTGATTCTGAAACTATTCAACTTCTCTTACAAAAACAATTAGAAGATAATTCTGATAAAGAAGTTGAATCCGATAGTGACAATGAACAAAACCTTGAATCTGTACCCAATGATTTTCTGTTTGTTTTGAAACAAATCACCACCAGAAAATACTTAATTAAAATCACTCTAATTTTTTCCAAAGACTTCGAAATTGACACCATTGCCCTTTTTGACACTGGTGCTGATTTAAATTGCATCAAAGAAGATATTGTCCCTAAAAAATTTCATGAAAAGACAAAAGAGAGATTATCTGCCGCTAATAATTCAAAACTAAAAATCACATCAAAAGTCGATGCTTCAATTCATAATAATAGTTTTGAATTTAGGACTTCCTTTCTTTTAACAAATGATATTTATCATACTGTTATATTATAAACTCCCTTCATACTGTTATATTATAAACTCCCTTCATTAACCTTATCACCCCGTATACTGTCAATTATGATAGTATATCTTTTAAAGCAAAAAGCCAAAAACTTGTTTTCCCTTTTATTGAAAAACCAAAGACAAGAAACTTAAATATTGTTAAAGCTTGTTCTGTTTACCAGAACCAAATCAATGCCATACTTAAATCCAAACAAAATAACTTGTTTTGTTTACAAAAGGATTTAAGTTTACAAAGAATTCAGAGCCAATTACAAAATGATTTCATACAAAGAAAAATCTCTGATTTTAAAAATCTTAGTGAAAAAGAAATTTGTGTTGATTTACCGTCTGCTTTTTGGAACAGAAAACAACATATGGTAGATTTGCCTTACGAAAACTCTTTCGATGAAAAACAAATACCCACTAAAGCTCGTCCAATCCAAATGAACATAGAATGGGAACAACATTGTAAAAATGAGATAAAAGATTTAGAGACTAAAGGACTTATTGTAAAATCCAGATCCCCATGGTCTTGTGCTGCTTTCTATGTAAATAAAAATTCTGAAATAGAAAGAGGAACACCAAGACTCGTCATAAATTACAAACCCTTGAATAAAGCATTAAAATGGATTAGATACCCAATACCTAATAAAAAAGATTTGCTTCAGAAATTATGTTCTGCTTTTATTTTTTCTAAATTTGACATGAAATCTGGTTTCTGGCAAATTCAAATTCACCCTAAAGACCGTTATAAAACTGCTTTTACTGTTCCTTTTGGGCAGTATGAATGGACTGTCATGCCTTTTGGATTAAAAAATGCACCCTCAGAATTTCAAAGAATCATGAATGATATTTATAACCCTTATTCTGAGTTTTGCATTGTTTATATTGATGACGTGTTGATTTTTTCCCAAACAATCGATCAACATTTCAAACATTTAAAGACTTTTTATCTTGTCACTAGGAAGGCTGGGCTGGCTATTTCTAGTTCTAAAGTCTCCTTATTTCAAACAAAAATCAGGTTCCTCGATTACCATATTTCCAAAGGAACAATTACCCCTATTGAGCGATCACTTTTGTTTGCTGATAAATTTCCTGATAAAATTCTTGATAAAACTCAATTACAAAGATTTTTAGGAAGCTTGAATTATGTTCTTGATTTCTGCCCTAACATCAATAGGATGTCTAAACCATTGCATGATAGGTTGAAAAAGAACCATGCTCCATGGACAGATGAACATACTAAAGTTGTTAGATTAATAAAGAATTCTATTAAAAATATTCCATGTTTATTTCTTGCAAATCCTGCATTACCGAAAATTGTTGAAACAGATGCATCTGATTTAGGTTATGGAGGTGTATTAAAACAAAAGGAGAATGGTAAAGAACAAATAGTACAATACGTTTCTGCTCACTGGAATGATTGCCAGAGAAATTATTCTACTATTAAAAAAGAAATTCTTTCTATTGTCTTGTGCATTTCCAAGTTTCAAAGTGATTTGTTAAACCAGAAATTTTTACTTAGAATTGATTGCAAAGCTGCAAAACATGTTTTAGAAAAAGATGTTCAAAATATTGCATCAAAACAGATTTTTTCACGATGGCAAGCTATTTTAAGTGTTTTTTATTTTGATATTGAATTTATTAAAGGTGATATAAATTCTATTCCTGATTTTCTAACCAGAGAATTTCTCCAAAACAGATAAATGCCGCCCAAAAGAAAAGACAAAGGGAAGGGGATTCTCAAAGACCCTGTGCCCCAAACACCTTCTAAAGATTCCCAAACCTCTCCACCTAAAGAAAAATTACTTTCTTCTGCCATGCCAATCAAGTCTTGGATCGACATGATAGAAGATCAAGAAGCCCAATCTAAAGCCATTGCCTCTCATGAACAGGTAAATGAATGGATGAAATCCATTTCTAAATCCCCTGAGCTTATGCTCGCTTTACAAAATTTTTCTCAAAGCCAAATTTCTCCTAAAGAAGAAATTGAAAAAGAAAAACCAATTTCCAAAGAAATTTCAAAACCCTCTTCTCAAAATGTTGTTCTCTCTGGTGAAAGTTCATCTTCTCAAATTGTCCTTTCCCAGCCAACACCTTCAAAGAAAACTTCCGATTGGTATGATAAAACCCATTTCCAAAACATTTTAACAATGGAAGATGGTTTTTACCACACTGGTCCTTTTCAAGCCATTTCAAAATTTTTTTCCAAAGACTGATTTTTTAAACCATGGGATTTAACAAAACCCCAGTCTTATTACCAAAGCATTTTGGAAGCCACTGAGTCTGTAAAATTCAAACAATTCTTTCTCAGTGAAACCCATTCAAAGCTGGCCTACTCCACGGCCACTATCCTAAAAGTTTTGAGCCATAATCAATAGGGTGATCAACTTCACAAATTCAAAACCTTCCTTCCAAATTTCCAAATGTGTTTACCACATTGCTTGACCTATTCCTATTGGGATTATCAACAAGCCTGATTTAACACATTTTTCAAACAAAATCCAAAGAAATCCCATTCATGGTTATTTTTCTTTAATTAAAAAATAACCGTCCAAAGCCTCCGAAATTGGTTCCAACAATGGTGGAACTATTTTGGTCCAATACCACAAATTTTAACCCCAAATGCCACCCATTGTTTAAACCTCTTCAAAGCCCATTATGTCCCCTCTGAATCCGAGAAAAGGTTTCCCCCTTTTCTTTATTTCTGTACAAATTTCTTTCTCCTATGGGTATGGATGTGGAATTTCAGATTTCATACCCAAGAAACCCAACTCATTATCCAAAGAACCTTCAAAGTAAAATGGTGGTCAAAATTTGACGAACAAACCAAATTCACTAACACACTCATCAGAAATTGGCTCTGTTCCAAAGATTTCCTGCCCCCAACCATTAAACATGCCAAAGCCCAACAAACCTTTCTTACCCAAAAATCCAAAGCCCAATCTCTTTTGGCCAGCGCCAAAACTGAAGAAGAATATTTCAAAGTTATGGAGCAGCTCCTCACCTCTAGGTCAAAATCCTCAGTGGCAGACTCCTCTGAAAATGATGAGGAAGATGAAGAGCCATTTATTTCTTTTGGAGATGAAAATGAAGACGACTGTTTTGGAATTTTCTCTCCGATAAAGCATTGTAAATAATTATTGTTTAAATTCAAAAAAAAAGTATTTATATTTCGTATTTATTTTTTCGGGTGGTCCCCTGGACACAAGTGAGAGCGCACATGTCTCTTCACTCGAGCCGTATTTTGTATTTTGTTTGTACATTCCTGTTATAAAGCTACAGTTTCGCTATAGTGGAGAAGCTACAGACTCGCTACAGTGGAGAAGCTACAGACTCGCTACAGTTTAAAGACCCTTTCTTTGTATTTAAATCGAGAGGACAACTTAGACTCCTCAGATTTTTTCTACTTCTAAGTTTTCATTTTTCTCTCTCTCTCTCTCTCTCTCTGGGAATCAGGAATCCGAAGGCACCAAGGAAATTTTTCTGTTTTCAGTCTAGTTCCTTGTCTTCAGATTAATTTCCCATTTTTCTTTATTTCTAAAGCATCCGATCAACAAAAATCACATGTAAGATTTGTAATCTTGTAATTTTCTT
The DNA here is from genome assembly GCA_030449895.1 of Citrus mangshanensis. NCBI lineage: Eukaryota > Viridiplantae > Streptophyta > Magnoliopsida > Sapindales > Rutaceae > Citrus > Citrus mangshanensis. The sequence goes on along the minus strand of JASUUJ010000133.1, from coordinate 47,416 downwards.
CCAAAGCTTTTAAATTTTCATGTATGTTTAAATTTTGCAATTTAATTTAAAGTTTTTATTTTTAAAGCATCATTTGCAGACTGGTCTTTATCAGATCTGCCATAAAACTGCTACGTTCCTCTGAGGCAACGAGACCAGATCTCAATCCTCAGTTGTATCTTTCTCTTCTCCCTCCATCCACTTAGAGTGCTATTTCTGGGATCCAGATCTAGTACTATCTATGATCCTATAGATGTATGTTTATTGCTAGGCTTGCTTAAAGAATCTAATAATAAAACTTGGTAATCATATTTGAGTATATCGACGGGAATCCGACGACGTAAATTCCAGAGACGAACCCGAATGGGCGTTAGTCTGGTCTGCACTGTCGGCAAACGAGTCATGTACTTCAAATATTTTAAAATTTGACCAACCGCGTTCCAAATCAGATCCATTAAAAGAATCTAAACAATATTGAGTAAAGTATTCAGTACCATAAAAAGAATCAACCGCGTTATAAAGCAGATCCATCGTACAAACAAATTGGTTTATCGAATTTCTTTTTAATCGACTTCAACCGAAAATCACATCCATCCCTTCGATCCTATTTTCCTTCTGGTATCGAAAATCACATCCATTCCTTCAGTCTTTATTACATAATCATTCTTTAAGAAATCAAGATTTTTCTGAAAATAAAAAACCGTCATTGAAAATATATATATGTAATGACGGTTATTAAAAAACCGTCATTAAAAATATATATTTAATGACGGTTATTAAAAATCCGTCATTAAAAGTATATATTTAATGACGGTTGTTGGCAAAAAACCGTCATTAAAACTTATGTACCTATAGCATATAATGACGGTTTATTAGAATAACCGTCATAATAAGTATACATTTAATGACGATTTTTAAACTGTCATAAAAAATGTACCCCTTTTAATGTCACTGCCTAAGATGACGGTTTTAAAACCGTCATCTTATGTCTTTTAAAACCGTCATTAAAGGATAATTTTGTAGTAGTGTAGGATGTTTTTAATCTCTTATAGTTATGGTCATTATAGCTTTAGTTGAGATGAAAAGGCTCAAAACGATTGAAGAATATGGAATTGTCGGTACAAGAAAAAATGGAATAATTAACAATTAAAAACTATCAAATAAGAGTATATTTGATAGTCAAAAAGTTAAATGACAAAATATCCTTATTTGACATTTTAACAAAACTATCAATTACTTTTGTCATTTAAAAATTATCAAATCTTTTTCACATCCTTTAATTGTCAAATATTAGTGACAACATAAAATTATCATAGGAGTATGATAGTTTATAAAAGTCATATATTTATGATTCTCAAGGAAATGTCAGTTACATATGACCTATTTAAAAAATCAAAATTTACACCTTTTTTAAAGAAAATTACAACAATAGAATCTCTTTTGTAGTCTTCATACAATATAAATTATAATATTAAAAATCTAATAGAACTCTAAACTAAACAATAAAATAGCAAACTCAAAATTATATTATCATGACCTGTATATATGAAAAATAAGATCTAGTTTGAAACTATAGATTTATCTAAACTGTACAAGGACAAACTTTAATATTTGAATCATATATAAAAAAAAGTATGATCTAGTTTTTAAAACTATACATTTATCTAAATTCACTCTAAACTTTGAGTGCAAATTCAGTACCAATGAAACATTTTCAACACGAAAAGCAATATCCAAATCAGCTGCAACAATCAGTACAATTCAGCCCTTAGTTAGCCTTCAATATTAATCCCCAAAGTTATCATGCAACCTACATATACAAAAAGATAAACTATACGACAGGAGAGACTGCAGAATTAGAAACATATGAAAAAAATGAAAAGTGTTTATTTCACTGTTTTTGGCTTGACAATGATATTCATGTTGTCGTATGATTTTTAGATGTTTTGTGTTTTTATTTCACTGTTTCCAGCTTGACAATGACATTCATGAAACTGTAGTAGTCAAAAGTGTTTATTTCACTTTTCTTATAGAAACATGAAAAGCGTTAATTTCATTGTTTCTAGCTTGACGATGATACTCATGTTTTCATCTTTCACTCTTAATTCCGAAACACAAAGCATGTTTTTATTTGATATTCAATTTTTATTAATCTATTGAAGAGAAATGTAGTAACCGAAGATAAAATAAATTAGTTATTTCCGAATTGAGAATGAAATATGAAATTAATTATTTGTGCATTCGTCGGTTTTTGAATGGGAACATAGCTTAGACATAGAATCAATTAAATCAAACCCAAAATTGATTAGAAAACAATTAAATCAAGCCATAACGCTAAAAGTTATCAAATTAGAAAGAGAGAAGTAAAAAAATTATCAAAATTAAATGAAAAAACACATGAAATTTGAGAAGTAAATGAAACTGAAGCAAGCTGAAATTCTTCGAGATTCTTCGTCACTCGAGAGAATGGAGATGAATTAAAAAATGAGTGACTGATAAAAAAATGAGAGATGATGATTGACAAGAAGAAAGTAACGGAAATGAGCTTGAATTTTCTTAAAGAAATTAATCAGTTCGAGAGAGTTAGAAGAGAACGAGAGGAGAGAGTCAAGTATTCAGTGTGTTAATAATCCAAATGTGATTATTCCAATGGCTTATGGCTGTGAGGTTGATAATTACTAGGTATGTATTGTTTGCTCGCTGCAGCACTCCACTGGCCCTGTAATTTTTTGTTGGTGTAATCTTCTTTAAGCAATTTATAGGATTTGAGTTGTATAGAGAAGAAACTCCAAAAATCTGCACTGTAAATACAAGATGCACACTAGAATTTGAAAACGAAATATGATAGCAAATCGGTAACAAGACTTTGGATACTTTGAATTGACGATATCCTTTCACTGTACTAATATTACTATATATATTTACGACTTCATTTATTTATTTTTTAAATCTTTGCAAGTTCCTGTCCGTCTGTCTTTGAGATTTGGGGTGCCATTTTTTCCTCCTCCATTTATAATAATTAAACATCAAAATAAGATTATCAAAAAAAAAAAATTAATATGATATTTTTTATGTAACTATGCTTGGAAACATAGAGAATAGGCTGCCATGTCAATTTCTATGTACAATTCTTTTGCTTATTAAATTAAATTATAAGAGGGCCTATTGAGTCGGCCCTGTGGGTTTATAACTTTTATATTCTGTTGGCAGTGCTGTTGGTGGCTACCCAACTGCAAAGTGAACGACTCAATACACACCAAAGGCTTTTGTGGGCTGCAGCCCATTTTTATCGGGCCAGGACTCACATTAAAACATGGGTCAACTCGTTTCAATTATTGGTCTTAGAGCATGCTATAGCCCCCACATCTTATCTCATGCAACCCCTGTTAATTTCAAAATTACTAGTAAGGACACAAGCTATATGGAAGAAAAATTTCCAGGACTATTACGAGTACAAAGAGGTTCATTACACTTATTGATATACGAGAAGGAAAATATTGTACTGTAATATCGTGGAAGATATCTCGACCAAAATAATGTACTGTAAAATCATCAAAGATATCTCCGCCAAATATGCACGCAGTATATGAGAGCAAATTCTTACACAGCTCGGATATGTGATGGACAGAACCTGAATCTTGGTTTTCAATTTGAAAAGAACACGAAAGGTTTTCAAACAACTCCAACACGCAACAAACAAAAACGAGTCGAAAATTATCATTAACCGTTGAAAATTTGGATTTAGAGAGAACATTCCATGAACTTACTAAAATTGGGGTCTTAGTTTCTCACAAGCAATTATATCTTCGTACGGTAGATTGAATACATTAAAGATATCAATAATGCTATACATTCCAAATTTTTTATTCCAAAAAGTTATCCCAAATGATGTGGCATTAATCAATTGGTTGGTGAGATAATACAATTAATTCACTTGGATCTTATAAAGAATTATCAACTATTCAATTAATACCACATTATTTGGGATAACTTTTTAGGATAAAAAATTTAGGATTTGTAGCATTATTGTAAAAAAATATTAAATACAACAAGAAATCGTATTTATGATATGTGTGCATTTATTTTAATAATCCATCATACAAATTATGGTTATATTAAATCTAAATGCATAGATCACATATACATTAATTGATTCTATTATCAGTGATGTATTTTAGGATTTCTTCAAAAGAAGAATAAATTTACTAAAAACAATTTTAAAAAAAAAATACTTGCGTAATTAAAGAAATTGGAGTTTAATATCTTTACCCAAAAGCTTCACGCTAAATATAAGCACCGACACAATATTTATAAATCATTAAACAATCACATAAACACAAAAAACTTCAAATCAATTGAATTTTTATTTTCATTTATTTAAATCTTTTATTTATTTATTAACTCACGCACTAATTAAAACTCGAATCTAGAATCTGAGTACTAAAAAATCGCCCTCAATCAGTGAAAATAGACCTCATCCTTGGCTTCAAATCAATGGATAAACTACCAGTAAAAACTCAAAAAAATCAAAAGTAAAGCCAAATCACAAAGTCCAATGTTTAATCATGTAAAGAAGAATGGGAAAAGCCACCAGTTGGGGTAAAATAGTTTCTTCGCTTCTATCTTGTGCCATTGGTCTTTGGAAAATGACTGTTTGTAATGATTGTATTTGATTCCTGTTATCAAAATTTTAGACGATTAATTTACACGCCACGATTTAGAAAATCATTGAAAAGTTATATGATTTAATTATTCACATAAACGAACATTAATCATCGGCAAGAATCAAAATCTTGTCGTGTATGGATGGATGTAGAATAATTTTTCATTTTATGCTTGTCAAGATGTCATGTGGGATAAGGAAAAAAAAAAAGTACGATTGGCTTATGATCGTCATTCAGCATAATTGTTTTAATTATTACAATTCCAAAGAGTGAAAACTATCTAATTATTAGGGTGGGGTTTGTATTATTTTTCAATTGGTATTTTTTATCCTTATTTTTAGAGGAGGAAAATGATGTTTTGATGTGATGTTTTTAAAAGTTAAAATGAATTTGGTAGTTTATTTTAAAATAGTAGATAAAAAATGAAAACAATAAAATAGGTTGTTTGTGTGAAAAAGTGAGGACAATGAGAGAGAGTAAAGAATTATTTATTATTTAATTTTTTTAACAGTTGTATTATATTTTTTGTGAGAGTTATTATCATTAAGTGTAATTATTTTATTTAAAAATATCTTTTATTATTCTAAACGTTATTTTACATAATAAAATATAAAATTAAATAGTCTAAAATAGCACAATGCAATATAACAAAGCGAAAAAATATATTATGCTATAAATTTTTTAATAAAATATCATTATTAATTGTATTTTTTATTTTAAAATTTCCTTTGGAGTGTTTTAAAATAATATTGCATTATAATCATGTAAATATTTATTTATAAATATAATTTCTTTTCTTGTTATCAATCATTATTATATACATAATATATTTCTTATTGGACCCACACACTCATTGTGAAAAATGGTAGTAAAGTCAAATTGTGGGCCGATTCGCAGTCTCAATAGAGAATGAAATTTAGAGAACACCACTATGGCATTCTCTAATTTTCTTGTAAAATTTAAAGAACAAAAATTATTTATTTTCCAATATTGTAGCGTTTTTTTAAAGAATGAGCCCACCAAATAAATTATATATATATTTAAAACAAATAGAAAACAGCATATCAAAAATGATACCAGACGCACCCTTAATTTTCGAACATAAAATAACTTATCTTTTAAGTTTTGTTCGATTGGCTTTCAAGTTAATCATCAAAATTCAAATTATATAATAACGAATAAAGTAATTTAAGTAATTTTGTTCATATATATATACAAAACATGGTTTAGAAATTTTAAATTTTTAAATAATATAATCGTTGTAGGAATTTCTTTTTTCTTTTTTTATATAATATCTAAACATATGATGGTTAGAGCATCATTAAAAAGCTCTTCAATTGAGATTTTGTTATTTATTTAAAGAGTCACATCAATAAAAAGAATTCCAAAACATTTTTTTTAAATGAGATTTTTTTTAATATTGAAAAAAGAGAAACACTAATTCATTTAATTAAAGAATCTTGTGGAACTTTTAGTTTAATATTATATTATTTTTCTCTTATTATTAAGTGTTGTAATTGTTATTATTTTAATAAAAAATTATTTAAAATAATATAAATTTATTTTTATTTAAAGAATTTTTTGAGAAGTAACTTTTTTTTTTATTTACTACATAAATAAGTAAATAAATATTTAAAGAATTATATTAAAATAGTGATTCGGTGATTCTCTAATTTGTCATATGTCAATGTGCATAAACAAAACATTTTCCTTCTACAGGCGACAGACGACACTGTGAAAGAAGCTTTAGCTTCCACTGTTGCACATGGACCGATGGGCGGGCAGCGTGAGCGGCAAGCTCTCGAACGGCTAATTGCTCATTTTGGAATCTCGCCCTTTTTTAATTTTTCTCCCTATCCTTCCTGGAAACCAATTAAAAGCTCAAATGTGACTTAACAGAAGGCCCCACCATTTTCGTCTCTCCACTGATCCCTGATCCTCTTCATTGCCTTGGGCCTCTGCCCCCTTATTATTTTATCATTTCTTCCTTTCTTTTCACTTTCTTGATATGGGAAAGAGAGATAAAAATTAATTAAACGTCAGTCCACCGTATCAACAAAGTGACGACCCTCGAGTCTTTGACGCATTATTAAATGCTGTAGCTCTCAACTCTCCCTGGCAACAGCGTCACACAGTCTTTTGAACACTACTCCTCCGGTTTCCGTCTCTGCTTCCCAAGAAACAAGCCCATAACGAAGATGGGTCTTGTTGTTGCTCATCTGTTGTTGGCCTCCGTTATGTTCTTCTCTATTGGAAGTAAGTTTGTTTTTTTAATATCAAAACAAAATGTAATAATCATCATATGGCGTTTATATTCATCTTTTTTTTTCTGGAAATGTGTGTGTTTCAGGTGCAGAGATGTCAAGCAAAGTGGGCGTATGCTACGGTCAGCTGGGGAACAACCTTCCATCGCCACAGGAGTCGGTGGAACTCATGATCAAATCTCTGAAAGCAACACGGGTCAAAATCTACGACGCCAATCCGAAGATCCTGAAAGCCCTGAAGAACACAGACATCCAAGTATCCATCATGGTTCCGAATGAAATCATTAACAACATTTCCTTAAGCAGCCAATCCCTCTCCGACCAGTGGGTCCGAACCAACGTCCTCCCTTACGTCCCCGGTACCAAAATCCGATATCTCCTCGTCGGCAACGAGATCCTTAGCCTCCCCGATAAGTCAATCTGGCCCAACCTCGTACCGGCCATGCGTAAAATCAGAAAATCCCTTAAAACCCTCGGTGACCGCAAGATCAAAGTCGGTACCTCCTCCGCTATGGATGTCCTGCAGTCGTCGTTTCCCCCTTCCAACGGTACGTTTCGGTCCGATATCTCGGAATCGGTCATGCGGCCGATGTTGCATTTCTTGAACCGGACGAAATCCTTCTTCTTCGTGGATGCTTACACGTTCTTCCCTTGGTCGTCGGATCCGAAGAACATTCATCTTGATTACGCGCTTCTGGAGTCCACTAATATCACCTACACCGACCCGGTCACGAAATTGACCTACACGAACCTTTTCGACCAGATGCTAGACGCCGTCTTTTTTGCCATGAAGAGGCTCGGGTACCCGGACATCCGGATTTTCATCGCCGAAACGGGTTGGCCCAATGGAGGAGACTACGACCAGATTGGAGCCAATATTTACAATGCCGCCACCTACAACCGGAATATTGTCAAAAAGCTCACCGCGAAACCGGCCATTGGCACCCCGGCCCGACCCGGATGGATCTTGCCTTCTTTTATCTTTGCTCTGTACAACGAGAATCAGAAACCGGGCCCTGGTACGGAGAGGCATTTCGGGCTATTGTATCCAAACGGGTCGCACGTGTACGAGATTGATTTGAGTGGAAAGGCACCGGAGAAGGAGTACGAGCCGCTGCCGAAGCCGACCAATAACGAGCCGTATAAGGGGAAGATATGGTGCGTGGCAGCTAAAGCAGCCAACACTACTGCATTGTCATCGGCTCTTTCTTATGCCTGCTCGCAGGGGAATAAAACCTGTGACCCGATCCAACCGGGTAAACCTTGTGGTAAACCCGGTTCGTTGGTGTGGAAAGCAAGTTATGCCTTCAGCTCCTATTGGTCTCAGTTTAGGAAACTTGGTGGGACCTGTTACTTCAATGGGCTCGCCACACAGACCATTAAAGATCCAAGTAATTTCAATTTCTTATTCTTTTTTCTATTTTTAACCCTGAAAATTATTAAATAGATAAAATTAATGGTCTCTCTGTTTTTTTTTTTTGTCTCCCAATATATTTTCAGGTCATGGATCCTGCAAGTTCCCAAGTGTGACTCTTTGAGATATGCCATGGATGCTTGGGGATCTACCCCTCAGTGATGTTGATGAATAAGTAGCATTGATTAATTGACTTATTTATTAGACTAGTGATTTGCTGATTCGGGGTGCCATTTTTTCTTTTTTCCCCTTCATTTATGCTAATTTAACATCAAAATAAGATTATCAATTCTTTTGTCTATGATCTATTGATGTAACCATGCTTTGGAAAACATAAGAGAATGGGCACCCAAATCAATTTCCATCATGTACTATTTTTGTTAAATTGCCTTATGAAGAGGGCCTATTCAGAATTCAACGGCTACATGAGGTCATGGAGTCAAGCAATGGCCATCGTTCTATTGCTGGTCCCATGGTTTTATTATTATTTCCCTAGTGCTTTTGTTTTTCAGACGAAGTAAAGTGAAAAAAGAAAAAAAATTGCCTAGTGCCAAGTGCCAACGGTCCATTTGTTTGAGGGTGACTTCGTGATTGTGGCCTGCAACCTCAATTTCGAGGAACCCCACAAGCAGTTAAGTCACTTTCCCTTTTCATTAGCATTTTAAATTTATTAGTAATGATGAACCAGCAGCGCCAGCTGCGATGCTCCTCCTTTTCGGAAGAGAAATTGACCCGAATGCAGAGTAATTAATGCGCATCTGAAAACTTGTTCCTCTGTTAATCTTTAGGTAAAAGTTTGTTTAGTGATCCTTTACCCGTTAATTCTTTTATTTTGAATTATTGACGTTGATCTTATTATTATTTTAAATCTTTTTAACATATTTTTATAATATTATATTTTTAATAATTTTTTATATTAAAAAATGATAATTTAATTTTTTATTAATATAAAAATATTATTATAAAAATAAATATTTTGAGGTATTATTAAAAATAAAGAGATTAAACTACTATTAGCCTCATAATATAAAAAATTAAATGAGCTTTCACCTTTAAACTTTGTCACTTTGCATATATCTTTCCAATGTTCCAAAATAGTATTGGTCGGATACATTTCAACTGTGACATAAGAAAATTGATATATTTGAGTTTATCCAGAAGATATATGATTGTAAATACATGGATTAAATAATCTTGTTGTATGTATTTTAGGAAAATTAAAAGATAGCCAAGATAAAGCATCTTTTTTGGTTATACGTGACGATGACAATGTAGCATTTGTTTTAATTTGTCGGCACGGCGGGTCCAGTTATGGTGCAGCTGTACTTAGTCATTGGATTCAACTATAGTATATGTGTGTAATTTAATTCAATGATTAAGTACAACTGTGATATGATACTGCGATTGCACCATACTTAAGTCCCGGCATGTGATCTGAAAATATAAAAGCCTGCGTGAGCATTAACGATCAGTCGATCAATCTCAATCTCGTCAACGTGCGCGTGCTTGCTCTTTAGTGTCTAAGCATCATCGTGCTATATGCTGAAAGTAGCGGAACTTTTCAGTTTTGGAATTAAAAATTATTTGTTATCAAGCTGGGATAACTGTAGTCAGTTAACTGTAGCTTTCATGTTATATAATTAAAGTGTTTTTATAAATACTAATTATTGTGACTTTGAAATTATGTTAATTTAATATTCATATTATAAAAAATTTATAATATCTTTATTATTTTTGTTAAAATTATAATTTAAAATTCATATTCAGTATATGCATTAATTTTTATTTTATAGTTGTAACTTTTTTTTTCTATGGTAATTAACTAATTATGCCTTAAAAGGTTGGATAATTGTTGTTGGTGGAGCAAGTGTAGCTTTTATGGTATTATAATATTTTGATCAACACTAGTTGTTGTGATTTGAAAACTAAGTTAATTTATTATCAATATTATAAAAAATTTATAATATCTTTATCATTTTTGTCAAATTATAATCTCAAAGTCATATTAAATATATAGTATTAATTTTTATTTCATAATTATATTTTCTCTCTCTAAAGCAATTATACCTTAAAAAATAAAATATTTCAATATTAAATTGAACCTAAATAGAGTTTGGGTGTGTGAAGCATTCTTTCTCTCTCTCTCTTTTTTTTTTTGGGAAAAGGTGTGAAGCATTCGTATAAATGAGTGAAGAAGACAAATCAATTGTTCTTAATAATGTTTGTGATAGCGATGTATACAAAAAACAATTATTCTGAAACAAATTACTGTTAATCTATTATATATCTTAGTGTTATGAAAAATTATTTTCTTTTAAATCGCTCAATTTTATCCTTGAAAAAAAAATTAATATATCATATAAGTATAGATTCGGAAATGCTTGTCTACATACAAATTTTCATTTTTTTGGGGTAACAAATGACTTCTGTACATAAAAGTAAATGTTCTCTGTTTTAAAGTTTACGCTACCAAAACCCCAAAAAAAGGGCATATGTCTTAATGGTTAATAATAATGATGTTTTTCTATTCATTTTCTACGACCTAAGCTATAATGTGACAGAAGCAATCAAGAAGCATCAACACAATCCATTTTGGGCTTAATAGTAATGAGATTAATTAGTGTCAATGAAAATTAAATTTACTGTTACATTAATTCCTAGGGAGCCTTATTTGTTGTTGATCAAATTACCTTGCTAAGCCGTAGGCGTGTGGCGCCTCCATTTATCACATATATAGCTCCATCCACCTCTCTTCACGGCAACTTTCTTCATTGCAGGAACTCTGGTTCCATCCTGCTAAACACTGGTCTCACCCTGGCACCATCGGGCCTCCCTCCGGCCAAATCGGGCGTCATTGGGTAATATTCAGACGTCGTTGGGTAATTTTCGGGCATCAATTGGTGATCGTCGACCCACATCATTTTGTGAATCAAATTCTTGCCGCCGTTAATTAAGCCACCAACAGACAACTTGTTTTCATTCTTGATGTTGATGTTGTTGTTGCTGTTGTCATCAGATGGTGAAATTGGTGGTTCAGATTCTGATGCTTCCGCGTGGTTTAAAACCAACAAAGAAAGGATTGCCAAAATCATTAGCCATGATGAGTGGGACTTGGAGACGGCCATGGTTCAATTCCCTATAAATGTTCCTTAAAATTCGGCAATGATTTTTTGAAAAAAATTCTGATTTAAGGGCTTTATAGATTTTCTTTTGGATGTTAACGTAATTAGCCAATTTGGCTTTAATTTCGGAAGTTTTGACTTCGATCTTTTCCAACGGTGATTAGTGGCCTTGCTCATCGGTTTGCCTTTTCTTTTTCCCGTCTATTATTGGCTGTGTGTACCATTTTTCTCTCAAATTCTGAGTGTTTTAATTTCGGAACGCTGTCTATTGAACTATAATTAGGAGATCGAGTTTCTTACAAGTTACAATAACATTTTTTTTTTTGGGTAAATTATTTTACTGCTTTGAAAGATAAGAGTATTTTGGAAATATTTCAATATTTATAATCGCCGTATTCTAGTTTACAGGTAATTTGCAATGGAAATTGCTGGCTAGCAAACTAATAGAAAATGAACAGATAAATTGAAGAAACTTTTACGCACGCCTCAAAGCCATTAATCTATTATGTTTTATTCTTTAATTTCATCAACAATAGGAAAATTTGTCATATTCAATGGCTATTAAAATTTTAAAATTATTAGTCCAGATGCTGTGAAGTTAAATAAGTTTTACAGAATGAATTTCGCTCGTTGGAAAGGCAGGATTATATTTTTTTGTTACCTGTTTGAAAATATGTTGGATGTCTAAGTGAAGAAGACACAAGCCCACATTACTAAAGAAAGAAATAAGCACGATCGAGGCAGATGGAGTTAAGCGGCACATAATTAAGTCTCTTCTCCCTTTAATGCTTACCTCTAATCTAAACATATTAAGAATGCATTTGCGATTGAAATTTGGATGCTGTAACTTTTAAGTTATAATATTAAAATGTTTGATAAACACTAACGGCTGTACTTTAGAAGTTATGTTGATTTGATTTTTTATTTGTATGATAGAAAATCTATTATATCTTTAATAATTTTTTTAAAATTATTATTTAAATTTTATATTTACTAAATATTATTAATTTTTATTTTATAGTTATAACTTTTTCCCACAGCAAGCTACAATCCCTTAATATCAAAGAAGACCTAAGTCTCCAAGAAAAATATGTGAAAAACTTAGAACACAAATTTACATTAGAAAATTTTGTAATGTATGAAATTTTTTTAACTATTTTGGATTTACTATAATTGGAACTAAAACTATTGTGTTGCAAGTCTATATGTTGCAAGTGTTCGACACCAAAATCTAGGCTTAGCTGTTAGTGATTGAGAATACTTAGAATTTATAATTGCAAAAGCTAGTAACTAGCGCAGCATTACTAAAGACTTTTCTAATTTTATTTTCTAAATATTTATTTATTTATTTATTTATATAGTAAATAGAAAAGTGGAAAAATAAAACATAAATAAGTTTATATTATTTTAATTAAATTTTTTATTCCATAAAATTTCACTCTCTTTAACAATGATGAGATAAATAAGAAAAAAAGACATACACACCTCCAGGGTGTGGTAAAATAATCACCAACACTCCTAGGCTTTTAAAAAGGGATATCAAGACCCCCTTTTGACCATTATATCATTTACCTCTATTATCCCCAAAAAATTGACTTTAATTTTTAAATAATAATATTATATAAATAATGTAATCTATGTAGTAGACTAATAATTTTAAAATATTTCAATAAATTTAAATATGTAAATTATTATATTTATTTTAATAATATTTTTTTTATTGTGGGATTTTAAATAAATATTTGCATTAAATACATTTCACAACTAAAAAAAAATCTCACATACTAATAAGGTTAAAATTATTATTTAACCTCATATTCAAAATAATTCAATTTAATATTATGATTCTATTTAGTATAAAATTTACTTTAATATAATAAAATATTAAAATATTTTTTAAATATTGAAATTTTTTTAAAATGTATATACTATTAAATTTATTTTAATGTTATATTTCTATTTATTATAAAACATTAGAATCAATTTTGGGATAATAGAAGTATAGGGTATTATGGTCAAAAGGGGATCTTGATATCCCTTTTTGAAAACTTGAGGGTGTTAATGACCATTTCTCCAAACTTTAAGGGTGTAAATATCCTTTTCCTGATAAATAATAGGGTGGGGATACTTCCACCCCACAAATTTTGCAAATCCACCCCACTTGTAAAAAATAATTACAAAAAGTTCTCATTATTTTTAAAAATTTTAAATAAAGAATAATTAATCAATTAAATCTATCTTATTTTATTTTGTTGTCACTTAAATTTTTATTATTATATTTGACTAATAAGATTGCTTTAACCTAAATCTGAATTGATTATTATACCCTTAAAGGATAAAAATACCAAAAATTTAATTTAACTTCAAAAATACTTCAACAATGTTTTAATTTTATACAAAATTCATTGTTTCTAAATAGTTAATTCTACTTTATTAGTACAATTATTAATTTTTAATTAAACTAACATAATGTCTTTATGAGAAAATATTCATTAAATTATTAGACTGTGAAATTTATGTCATCTACATGTAAAATATTAAAAATTATTAGATTTCATTTTAGAAGTTAGATTATAAGTCACAAAATTAAGTACCTAAAGTATTAAATACAAGATACCTATTGTTTTGGGCAAGTGGATCATTTTATGTCATAAAGCAAAATAATTAAATAGAACATATATTAAAGCTAATTTAATAGTTAAAAAATGTAAGAAAAAGATATAAGAATGATTTAATTTATTAATTACATAAATTTTTTTGTTGATTTGTACTTATTAGAAAAAAATGTATATTTATTATAAATAGTTTTTAGAAGTGGGGTGGGTTTACACAAATAATGGGGTGGAAATATCCCCACCCTAAATAATAATATAGTACTAATTGAAAAGGAAGAAGTCTGTCAATGGATGAGTATTAGAATACTTCTCAAACCAGCCAAGAGAAGTTGCTTGTGACAATGCTAGAGAGAAGTGAGAGCAATATGGACAAAAATAATTTTATTTCACACTAGAAAGAATTTACAAGAGAGCTTTTGTAAGAGCGCTTGAGAGCTTGTATGTGTGTACTGGTGGTTGTGTGTGTGTGGTGTGGTGGTGAGCAAATGAGGAGGGCTCACCCTTATTTAAAGTTGATCTCCCTAGGGCAAGTGGACAAAACATCTCGTAAGGACCTAAATGCACAAACCTAGAAACTTCTAAGATATTTACAATTGTAAAGAAGTCTAGAATTCGGGCTAGGGTTGGATGATTGCTGAGCGCACCACAGTAAGCTTGTTGTGTGCGGCAGCCCATTACTAAGCGCAAACTCCTTCTAAACGCATCTCGTCTTTAGTGCTAAGCGTAACCCGCTTCTAAGCACACTCCACGTCTAAGCGGACTTTTAGTAAGCGAACCCATGTTCGCCAAATTAACATCCAATTGCGGGAGATTTGAGTGGCCGGTGACAAGTCGCTCTTGATTATTCCCTCTTTAATATTGAAGGAAGAAAAGAACAATCTTATTTAAGAACTTTTTAAAATTTTTAATTATCGCTGGAGTAGGTCTTCAAATAAGAAATAAAATATGATTTGAAGAGATTTTTAGAGATGCTTTAATTACTTCGCCAATAAGATTGGTTTGTACCTTGGCCGATTATCCTTAAAGGGGAGCGTTCGAGTGCATGACTTAATATATATGCACGGTATAAAATTGATTATAAACTTGCCATTCGTTGATAATCGAAAAGGAAATGGAGATCTTGACTAAGCCAATTCATGGTGCGTGCATGCGTGGATGCAATTCATAACTAAATGACAACAATACGATCTGGCTTGATAATGAGATTAATTAATGAATGATGTTCATCGATTACATTACACTTTGCTACATTAATCCCATAGGCCTTATTTCGCGCAAAATTATCAATCAATTACAGAGATATAATTTTTTTTTCTGAGTCATTAAGCATGCATGGTGCCACCAAACACACATGGAGCTTGGCCTCTTACGGGTTCGGCTGCTTTCTATTTCTGTTCCTCGGATTCCGGTTTTGAGACGCCTCTTTCAGTTTTTTATAATCAACGTACCCGATGCCGTGCTCAAGAGTGCCTGCCTTGTTGGTCGTCGTCACCGCCGCCTCTGCCGGCTGGCAAAATGGTATCGTAATGCCCCATATTTGGCAGTAATTCTTCGCCTCCTTTTTCACTTGATTAGATGCATTCACGTTATTCACAAATACCAGTGAAACAATTGCCAAGGTCATTAGCCATGATGTGAACTTGGATACCGCCATTTTTTCTTTCTGTAAATGATCTTCTAATTTTGCAATTTTTTTCTAATTCCAACTTCGGGGCTATATAAAGATTTTTGTATGGAGGGTTCCAAGTTAGCGATTGGATCTAAATTTGGAAGTTTTGACCTTTTCCCCACGTTTTGTTTGTGGGATAATTTGGGATGAGAGTAATATATATAATAAGATTCCGTTGTATCGCCGATATTTATTCTGACTTGGTTTATTTCTTTCGTTCTTTTGTGTGTGATTTTTAGACTATTTGTTAGGCGGCAACTAGGTAAACTCATATACTCGGCCTTTGGCCGAGTGGTAGCAGTTCAAGCCCCCACAAAAGTTGAGTGGTAGCAGTTTAAGCCCCCACAAAAGTATTGTGGGGGCTAACCCTTCCTCAATTATAATTTGTAATTGAGTGAATGTTAGTCTTCTTCCTTATCAATGTGAGTAGAGTAAACATTTCTTGAAAAATATTAGAAAGGATAAAAATCTGGGCAATGTTTTATGATAATGTATGTAAACTAGGATAAAAATCTGGGTAGTGCTTCATGAGAATGTATATAAATTAATAAATATGTAAATATGAGTGATGGTCTCATTATAAATATCAGTAATAATCTCATGTAATATGACTTATAGTCTAATTGTAATAGTAAGTTAAAAAAAAGCTAGGTAAATCTAGATGAAAATAATACTCGAAAAGATCACAAATAAAATAATTAAGATTAATTGTAACAATTAATCTGCATATTGCACATATATCAATGTTAAGAAGAATCTATGGACAAAGTTGTTGAATAAGCAAATTGAGTATATCGCATTGAGGAAAGTTAAACAGTAAATACCAAATATCCAAGGAAAAAGTAAAAACAAATAGATAAAAATGTATTTTGATTTGTTCCTGTAAATGCTTCGATTTGAGTTTAATAATCTTGAATCATTAAACGAAGTACAAGACTTAATCTCAAAATTAAGAGACCAACATTGTCATTCGTGGTCTTGGATTTATGCCGACGATTCATTTATGAACAATAAACATGACGTATTAGTCATCGAACAACATCCGAAAGTTATCGGTCTCAGCAATTAGAAATCTAGAGTATATCTACTAATGATAGGTGAACACATGACAATAAATGCCAAAAAAAATTTTAAAATAAAAATTTATGTTCTCTTTCTTCAATATCCCTCCAATATTTTTTATTTAAAAAAAAAAAAAGAAACAAATCATTAATGTTGCTGTTTCTGTCTCGCTTCATTACCTCAATCATATTCTTCTGTTCTCTTCTCAGTCTTTATCTTCATTCTATTGACTGCCATTCTTAAAAGCTTGTGAAGAAAAAGAAGGATTTTTTTATGATGAAGATGGTTTTTGTTGATTTCGTCACTGGCAGTGAAGTAGCTGCAGATTTCTTTATGATCGATGATGAAGAAGTTGATTTTGCAATGCTGCTATTGTGTCATCCCAAGTATTGTGATCGGGCTAGTAGAGACTCTTTCAATGGACATTGCAGCTGCCTTCTCGCAGCTGGGGAGATTGTATTGGATTTATTTTTATTTTGTTAGCTTATTATTATTCAGATTATTAATGAATTTTAATGAATAATATTTTATCTTTTTTTTTCAACTAGTTCATTTAGAATTCGAATTTCTTCTGTTTAGTTCTAATTTGTAACTGTATATTTAAACTTGTTTATCATAATCGCAAGATCAAATAATAAGCTCTATAACATCTTAATTTCCATTAAATCCCTGATAACATTATTCTTTTGTAAAAATAAAAAAATCTGCTGGCAGTTAGAACTTATTGTATGCAATAAAGAGTAATTAACATTTTCTTAAAAAAAAAAAACTTTTAGAGATGAGTTAACGTTGTCATATGTTTTAATTGCCAGAAACAATTACAGCGTAGCTTTGCTGATATCTTAACAACTAAAGAGTAAAATGAAATTATGTCTTAATTTTGTCAAATAAATTGATAAAAGAATTGCAAATATATGGTGATGAGATAATCAAGAGTTATAGAATTTTAATTACAGAAGAACAGAACAGTAGCTATTAATAGACCAATATAGTCACTCGACCTTTAGTTGAGTGGCTTGGCTGTGTGAGGGCAGTAGTTCAAGCCCCACAAAAGTATTGTGGGGGCTCAAGTCCTTCTTCAATTATAACTTATAATTGAGTGAAGGTCGGTTTTCTCCCTGACTAATGTGAGTGGAGTAGACGTCTCTCAAATATTAGAGAGGATAAAAATTTGGACGGTGCTTCATGAGAATATACCTAAACTAAATCCTAGTAATAGTCCCATGTAAATATAAGTGATAGTTTGATTGTAAATATCAGTAATATTCTCATGTAATATGAGTGATAATCTGATTGTAATAATCAATTTCAAAAAAATAATAATAGACCAATATGCTACAAGAATTATTGTTTAAGATTACTTTATGAGAAATGTGAAAAAGCACTGTCTCAATGTTCTATGCATACATTTATATATACTCCAAGTAACATAATTTTCATCATTAAAAAAAAATGCTTCTTCACAAGGTTTAAAAAATACTAAAATGGAGATAAAGATTAGAGAATGAAATAATAAAGTGACAGAAATAGCAACATTAATGATTGACCTCTTTTTTTAAATTAAAAAATATTAGAGGACTATTGAAAAGAGAGAATCACAAATTCATATTTTAAAAATTTTCAACATTTATTAATTGTATCTGGCTATGTTGGACTAACTCTAATGTCGAGCCGACAAGTATAGCCTTACAATCAAAACTCAAAGGGACTTGTGGCTATCATCGCACAATTATATTTGTTAGTTCTATGTTGGAATTGCTCCAACTTAGAGAAGACACAGTCATGTGCCGTTTTGAAAGTCACTTAACACATGCACACACTGTTAAATGCATGATTTGAACTATGTAAGACCTTTATATAATAAGTTAAGTAAAACAGATAAAAAAATTTTCATAGTGAAAATATAAAATTAATTCAAAAGATTAAAGGAATGGATAAATAGGTGGATTGGATTATGAATTGTGTCACCACTCCCACATTCTCTATTCTTATAAATGGGATTGCAAAAGGTCTAATTCAGCCCCAAAGAGGCCTTCGACAGGGATGTCCGTTATCACCATATTTGTTCATCATATGTGCAGAAGTATTTTCAAATCTTTTATTGCAGGGAGAGCGGCAAAGTTGGATTCACAGGCTGAAATTTTATAGAGACATCACTATTTTCCACCTTCTTTTTGCTGATGATAGCCTTGTATTCACAAGGGCTAATATTGAAGAGTGCAAGCATTTAAAGTCAATTTTTGATCGCTATACTTCTGCATCAGGCCAGGTTTTTGACTATGAAAAATCATCAATGTTCCTTAGTGGTCAGATTCAGGGAGGACAAATCACAGCAATAAAGAATATTTTTGATCTCATTGTGGTGTCTAAGCATGAGAAATACTTCGGCTTGCCTTCAATGATAGGAGGGAAAAGAACAAGTTTCTTTAACGATATTAAACTCAAAGTCTTGAGTAAGATATCTAGTTGGCAGCACAAATTTTTTTCCAGTAGAGGCAAGGAAATTCTGATAAAAGTCGTAGCTCAGGTTGTCCCTGCATATGCAATGAGTGTTTTTAAAATTCCGATAGAGCTGTGCAATGAAATCCATAGAGGAATGGCAAGATTTTGGCGGGCATCGAAGGAAGATAGAAAAGGAATGCACTCGACAAAATGGGAGAAGATGAGCTGTGCTAAATATAGAGGAGGAATGAGATTCAGAGACATATCTAGTTTTAACCAAGCCTTGGTTGCAAAGCAAGGTTGGAGGCTGATTTAGTATCATGATTCCTCAGCAGCAAGAGTGCTGAAAGCAAAATATTTTAAGAATTCTCATTTTCTCGAGGCCAAGACAAGATCCAACCCTTCTTTTGTTTGGAAAAGCATCTTATGGGATAGACAGGTTCTTCAAATAGGCATCAGATGGAGAGTTGGAAGACGAGAAAAAAAATTAAAATCCACTCCAGTAATTGGCTGCCTAGGCCAATGTCTTTTAAACCAATTGTGAGATCAATGCTGCCAGCTGACACCAGAGTTTCTGAGCTGATTGGTCCTAACCACAGGTGGAATGAAGCTTTAATTCAGCAGAACTTTGCTGCAGATGATGCTGAAGCTATTATGAGAATTCCTTTGCCCAGTGAGCCCAAAAAAGATGAGATGCTTTGGCACTATGACAAGAAGGGGAATTATTATGTTAAAAATGGTTACCAATTAGCTCTTAAGATCAAATTTCCTGACGAGTCTTGCTGTTCAAACTCTAACCCCCAAGGTTGGCAAACAATATGGAAGTTGGGGATTCCTAAAAGGGTGAAATTTTTCTTATGGAGAGCTGCAAAAAACTTGCTGCCAACTAGGAAAACTTATGGAAAAGGAAGGTGGTGCAGGAGCCTATCTGTCAAATATGTAAGAAGGAGCTGGAAAATATTCCCCATGCTCTGCTGGACTGCAAACTTGCCAAGAAACTGTGGAGGCACACCCATATTGCTGCAGAAGTTCAAAATGAAGCTAGACAGGATTTGTTGAGCATGCTGCAAAGCTTGACAAAAAAAACTAACAACCATGGAGATTAAGCTGGTATCTTTTGTGTGGTGGGGGTGTGGAATGCAAGGAACAAAGTTATTTATGAAGGAAAAAGCCAGATTCTGCCATATCAATAGCTAAGGTTACTGCAGTCATGGAAGCTTATCAAAGAGTCAAAGAGCTTGAGCAGTAGTAATTTAAACAAAGAGAGTAGAGAGAAACACATCAATGGGAACCTCCCTCTAAAGGGTGGCATAAAATCAATGTGGATGCGGCTATTGACAAAAATCAGCAAATTGCAAGTCTTGGGGTTGTTATCAAAGATTCATCTCAGAAGATTGTAGCAGCAGTTATTAGGTGTATAAAAGTTTATGAGGACACCTCTTTTGCAGAAGCTGAGGCAGCCAAATGGGGATTATACGTAGCTCAAACTGCTAGACTTTCATCAGTAATTATTGAATCCGATTGCTTAGAGGTGGTTGAGCTAATTAAAAATAGGAAAAGCAGCCGGACTGAATTATGCTGGCCTATTTCTGATATAATCAGCAGCAGCAGGAAAGATTTCCAAGTGGTTAAATGTCAGCATGTTCTTCAAGCTTGTAATACTATTGCTCATAGCTTAGCTAAAAGAGCGATAAGATGTGGTGAAACCAATATTTGGCTGGAAAACTTTCCGGATGTTGTCCTGTCTTAATTTCAGTTGAATGGTTGAAAGTTTTTTCTTTCTTTCAAAAAAAAAAAACATAAAGAAGAAATAGCCTTTAGGCTAATTGAAAAGCGAGGGAAGCCTCTGGATTTCTGAAAATAACATTTATAAGGCTCTGGTTGCTAGGCTAAATTCCTAGATCTCCTCGTGAAGAGAAGAGGGAGGGGGGGGGGGGGAGAGAGACTGAGACAGAGATATAAAGAGAGATTCATCAAATTCTTATTCTTTATAATGTGAAACTCATTGTCTTATTTTTCAGTGATTTTAGAGCCGAACCACTTGAATTTTATGTCGTTTAATTATATTTTCGTTTCAGTTTCCGAAGATATAATTAGTCTCGAAAAAATTGTTTCTTTGAAAAATTGGAATAAAACACAAACAACCCACCCAAAAAAAAATGCCTGCATGTTTCTTCTTCTTTGATTTCTTGCAAGTTACAACGTACACACTACAGGAAGGCATCCCAAATTTTCATGCTCTCCACACAAACGAGTTTTTATTATTTATATTCCAACCTTATACAAAACTAAAGATCCCTCTCTAAATCTTTCTCTAATTTGCAATGAAGGTTTTAACTCAGCCAGGGGCAGTCGGAATCATTTATTCGTTGAGTTTTGAAATTATACATCTCAGGTTATATTCTAGAATGTAAAATCTCTTCCCCAATACTCTCATAAGAAATTATTAACATGAGGGCCCACCCCAAGATGAGTGCTCTCCTATTCCGACTTTTCCAATAAACAAATCATAATTCGCACTAAAAACTGACGATGTTTTACAATTATATCAATAGTAAGAATTAATATTAAAAGAATAATTAATTTTTGTGGGTACGGTGCCTTCAATCAGTTCGGGGGATTTTCTTTTTATACGTCTATTACACAATCAACTAATAAAATCATTATATGTGTATAATGCAGTATACGATGTGTTAAAATCATTATGGACTTGTTGTACATACGTCAAATGTACCAAAGCTTTTTTTCTCCTTCTTTCAATCTTCACACATCGTTCGATCTTTCTTTTTTGATGTATGCGGGCTCCGCTTCCATAGTCTCCTTCACCCTTCTGTAATCGGATGGAGTATGATACCAGGTGACACCTAGAGCGCGCATTGGCCGGGGAGAGCCAACCGTCGCCATTTCCGCCGCCGTTTCTGCATCAAATGCTTCCGCTGTGTTGTTTAAAACCAGCATTGAAAGAATTGCCAGGATCATTAGCCATGATGTGAACTTAGACACCGCCATGACTTGATTTTAGTCAACATTAATTGCCTATTTCTCAATCTGGGCTCAGGGCTAATTTATGTATAAAAAGAAATTAATGAGTTCTTTTTCTAACTTTGGAATTAGCTTTAAATAAATTTGACCATTTCCAACCTTGTTATTGTGATAACTTTAGATAACATGATAATGATAAGAATAATAATAAAGATTTTGTTGTATCATCATTTACTTTGGTTGGTTCCGATATATTTAGAGTCTGTTTAGTGGGTTCCTTTGAAAATCTTTTGACCAGCAATATTTTAGTAAAACATTTTATGTTAGTAAAAATGTAAAATAACCATAAAATAATTTATCATAAAAAAAAAAACATGCTGGTGTAATAAAAACTGCAAGCCAATTACATTAAACCTTTTTCTGAGAAATTGCGTGTGGAGAAATTTCTAAATCTTGACAATGCATCCGAAAACTGCTCAACCCCTCCTCTCCAGAACCCGGAAATTCTGAAATTAAAGTTTAAGAGAAGCTGATCCTACCATTCATCATTCTGACTTTCATCTTTCATGAGCTTGATCACATCATCAATACGAAGAATTGTGGTTGCTGCTTCAGTTGCAAACAAGCTCTCTCTACCACTTCGTGGGCAGAGCCAAGAAGTGACGAATCAAATGTTTCCTTCCCCTTCCATGTCAGCAAATGTTGAAACCTCACAAATTGACAACCTGTTAACAGCATGTTCCCCAGAATATCAATTCCTCCAAGGAGGAAAATGCTTGTGTCAACCACAAGAATGAATGATACATTTGTCAGAGCGTTTGTCTTCAACACGCAAAATAATCAAGCATACCCTTGGCACTCATGAGTTAGCTGAGTAAAATCCTGTAGGTTCCAATACATAAAACTGGAAGCCCACATGTGGATCTCAAGTAATTAACTCACATAATTTAGTATAAACAGAAAAATTCCGGCCCTTTCTGCAACAAAAACATACTAACATTTGAGGACTCAATAAAGTCAAAACAGAAGAACAGACTAAGTGACTAACAAAATGAATTGTAAACATTTCACATAAATTTCCTTTTGGTATGACCAGAAATTTCAATAAAATTACCCCCTCGCTTGCACAGGTGTAAATGAGAAATTTAAGTGTTCATTAAAGATCTGCAAACTGAACAAAACAACTGTAACTGTAACCAAACTGCTGCTCGAAGACAAGAAACAGTATTCACAAAAAATGGAAAAACTAACTGAATCATTCAAGTTATTTGCAGTTTAAAGACACAGAGACCGTAAATTTTATTTTTCAGTCCTGCATGGTCGAGCTATAAGTTCATAGTTGTTTTTGTTTAATCAGATAACACAATCTTCAGTTCTGTAATTACCAGGTTCAGAAACGCAGGGATACGACCACACTATCACTATGCATGCTCCCAATATCTAATGATACAGGCAAAATTAATCAAACTGGATGTAATTAGATGTAGCATGTTTTGGTAGAGGGAGCAGCAAGTTAAAAACCATATTGTGAATTTACAACCCATCGTCAGATCACCTCTGACGAATTCTCAAGCTCTCTGGGATTGGTAACTGAGAGTTGGATACCCAATAGCGTTTTTGTCTTCTGGAGATTGAAGTCAAGACAGGCAATCTTTGCGAGCCCAACTCTTAGAGGCATTCCCTGAGCAGCACGACCAGTGTTACGAGCATGCCCATTTAGCAAGTAGCTAGCTCTAGCATTTTTTCCATGAGCTTTCAAATATTGATACCCTGGATTGTGCAGAAAGCGATCACAGTATTATAACTTTTTAAGCTAAGTAGCACTGAAAGCACTGAAAAAGTTAACAAAGAAGGAATCGGTAGTTAAAATATTGGAAAAAGGAACTTCAAGAAAAGATACATATCGCATCTTTCAAACACATAAAAGGATCAACATAAAGGTTCTTCACAGGCAATATGTATTGAACAATTAGAAAATACCAACCTTGATTGGGTACTTGACTTCCTCTCAGTGATCTGCTAGGAAATTGGTGGGTGAAGTAGGACCGCAGCTAAAATAAAATTGTAAGAAAATAAAGAACAAAAAAAATGGACATAAAAAATTACGTGGTTCGACTTTTTTACGGCGAGAAGGAAAATATTATACTAGTGAAAAGGAGTTACAAGTATTGTAGTATTTTAGCTCACTATCCAAAACCCCAATACACTCAAACTCTCAAAATACTAAGCACACAAAACTCTCTGCTCTGCAAGAATTACTTCTCACAACTCTTGACTCTCTCTACAAAATTGGATGCAAAATGAAATGGGGAGCTCTCCCTTTTATAGCCAAAAAATGGCTATTAAATTATTATTATTTTTACCACCGTCTTCATTCTTCTATTTTCTTCTTTCTTCTTTTTCTTTATTCCAAATTTGCTGCTGCCAAATTCTTCTTCTTTTTCTTTGGGCGGCACCAAATCCTTCAACATTTTCAAAGCCAATTTGGCTTGTTAAGGCCAGACTTTGACATGATCGGTCATCTTTCTTGCTGCATCTACAACCTACTTGTTGAAAGCAACAATGAAGGGTCAAAGGTTGAAGCCTGGCATGCCACCAAGCTACAATTCGGTGATGTGGAAGATGAGTCAAATTTATTGAGCTGGCAAAACTGTTATGTTAAAGAATATTAGCACATGAGCATGGAAAAGCTGAACCTTCTAGAAGCATAATATGATTGGTTCATGATTGTTATTCTCACAGATCATTTTTATTTATTTCCATGTAATACCCATATACTAGCAGTCATTATTTCTTTGTCTCTATATAAACCAGAATGGCTCTGTTTTCAATTCATTCAAGTTAGCTATAAGAAAAGAGGCCTGGTTATTACACTCTGCTTGCATTACTGAAAGCAATTCTTAAGAATTTAAGTTGGTATCAGAGCTTACTAAAAAGAAATTATTAAGAATTTAAGTTGGTATCAGAGCTAACTTTGAGCTATGGTGAGCAGCAGTGATAATGAAACAAATATAAATCCAACGCAGGTTGATTCAAGCGATCAACTAGATGACTTGAATCAAAATCAAAACTAGAACTCGTCACAAAATACCGAGTTGCAAAATCCAGGTCTTAATGTTAGAAACACAGCACAAATGAGTGCATCACCCACCCAGCACATCACTAGCAACACTTATGTTTTTACTACTCCGATCAAGTTAACTCAAAGCAACTTCATACTCTGGAAATCACAAGTGATTTTCAGTATTAGAGAAAATGAGCTTGAAGGGTTTATTGATGGTAGCCATGTCTGCCATCCTAAAGTTTTTATGAACCCTGGACCTAATCGAACCACCATAACTACACATAATCCTGAATATCATATTTAGAAGAAACAAGACCATATCCTACTAAGTTGGCTACTGTCATCACTAAGTGAAGGGGTTTTAGGCACTGTAATAAATTGTTCTACCTCCTGTGAAGTTTGGACAACTCTAGCTAACCAATTTAGTGCTAGAACAAGAGCAAGAATACTATACCTCAGAACTCAAATTCAAACCACTAAAAAGGATTCATAAACCATTCATGAATATTACTCCAAAATGAAAACCTTATTGAATTCACTTAGAGATGCAAGGAACAATATGAGTGATGATGATTTCATTATGTGTGTGCTAGCTGGGTTGGGGCCAGAATATGATTCAGTGGTTACTAACATCAACTCAATACAGGAGAGTCCCTCACTCTCAGAAGTACATGGTATATTGTTGAGCCAAGAGAACAAAATTGAACAAAACTTGAGCTCAGGGATTATTGAAGCAAACTATTCACAAATGAGGAATGTGAGAAGAAGCTGGAACAACAGTGAGAGAGCTACCCATCAATAGCTGCCTGGAATAGTCTTTAGAAGCCCTGGAAACAATCCTACAAATAACCAGGTCAATCAGAACCCTCAAGACAAAGGAAAAGGAAAAGCAGTGGCTGATGACAATGGTTCAGATCCAATAGGACCATGTCAAATCTGCTGGAAAATGAGGCACATAGCAGCTGAGTATTGGCACAGATTCAAGAAAAAATTATGTGCCACAACCAAACAGAATGAGATAACAAAGGGATACATATGTAGCTGCAGCTGAAAGTCAAAGTAGTGGAGCCTGGTATCTTGACAGTGGTGTCACCAATCACGTGACCAACACTCTTGGAAACATCAACATTAACTCTGAATACCAAGGTAATGATAATTTAGCTATTGGTAATGGTGAAAGACTATTGATCAGTCACATTGGTTACTCTGATTTGCCCACATATGATCCACACAAGCACATTACCTTAAATGATATATTATATGTGCCTGACATAACCAATAACCTTATTAGCATCTCAAAATTACTACATGACAATGATATTAATGTTAAGTTTCAAAAATATGTTTGTTTTATTAAGGACAAAAGACAAGGGAAAATTCTGGTGAAAATAGTGGCTAGAGATGGGCTATATGAGCTGCTGTGCTTACTTGCTAACCTGAGTAGGAACAAAACTCCTTATGCTGCTTTATTATCTGCTTCCTCAAAGTCAAAGTCAATAAACAACATTAGTTGTCCAGTGTCCATGTTGTCTTTTAATTCAAGTAATGAGTCTGTCAAAGTCAGTGTTGAGTCAAGCGTAGCTGATAAGTCAAGTGGCAACAATTTACAAGCTGCAAAAGAAATTGATTTGTGGCATTCCAGACTAAGACACCCTAGTATATTAGTCTTGAAAAACACCTTGTTATCTTGTAATCAGCTCAAAATAAATAAAAATGATGTTCCTTCATTTTGCTGCATATGTCAGTATGGAAAGCGATCAAAACAACCATTCAAAAGCACTGAAACCAAAACTAAGATAGCCTTAGAATTAATTCACACCAGCACCAATTCCTTCAACTCATGGACACCGATACTACATTTCTTTTGTTGATGACAAAACAAAATACATATGGCTCTACCCTCTAGCAGTATAGTCTCAAGCTTTGGACACTTTCATTACTTTCAAAAATTAAATTGAAAAACAATTAAACCTAACAATCAAAGCATTGCAAACAACATGGGAGGTGAATTAAAAACCTTTGAACCATATTTGAAAAGAGAGGGAATAATTCTAAGACATTCATGTCCCTACTTGCATGAACAAAATGGCAAGGTTGAGAGAAACCACAGACACATTGTGGAAACTGGACTTGCCCTGCTAGTTCAAGCCAAAATGCCCTTAAAGTTTTGGCAAGAAACCTTTAGTTATGCTACCTTTATCATTAACAGACTTGCTTCACATGTGCTAAAAAAATAAGACACTATTTGAATAACTATACTCTCTCAAACCAAATTATACACAAGTAAAAGTCTTTGGCTGTGAATGTTTCCCATTTTTAAGACCATACAACAAACATAAATTTGATTTCCACACCTCCAAATGCACCATATTGGGAATAAGCAATACTCACAAAGGATATGTATGTATGAATGACTCAGGTAGAATTAAGTATGGCAATTTTCGGGTCCGGGTCCGGGTTTGGCTATTTCGAATCTAGACCCGGACACAAAATTCTCATAACCAGATCCACATTGAACCCAGTTTTTTTTTAATCCGGGTCCGGTCCGGGTTCAACCCAGAAAAATCCGGGTTTTGAACCCAGATTCCTTTTTTTTTTTTTTGAGAGATCGAATTGTTGAATTTAACAGGGAATGTTTTAATGTATTACATGAAAAAACACATTACAATATTTTTTCTAGAATTGGTTCAACAAAATTTGATGGATAAAAGGCAAAAAAACAGAACATATAACACATCCAGAACCAGACTACCAAAACCAAATTGCTTAACTTTGGTCAACAAAATTTGCTGGACAAAGGGCAAAAAAACAGAACATATAACACATTCAGGTTCTAAAACAAATACAACACAATATAGAATCTAAAATTCAAAGTTTTAAAGTAATAAACATCCACAAATACAAACCCATAACATAATTCTACAATTTAAAGCTCAAATTTCTAGCCACTAGTGCTAAAGACTAAACTATGAATCATCCACTTCATTTGACTGTTGCTCACTCATCCAACTTTCATCAATCAAATGCTCTGCAGAAAGTATTGCTTCCTCCAATTGGGTTCATTAGACAACTACCCTTCTATGTGCATATATATATCTCACTCCCTGAAAATATATTAGCAAAAGAAAAAGGGCTTTTAGAGAAACAAGCAAAAGATTCTAGCAGAAAGGAGACGAAAATCAATCAAGAACCAGAAAAGCACAGTGCGCCAATATGATTGCAAGTTACAAGCATTAAATTCGAACAACTAATAATTATAATAAAAAAGGAAAGCGATAATGATTTTATAAAAAATATATATATCATAAGCAAAGTAATGAGGACGGCAAAGGAGATAACAAATCTCCTTCGCTTGCAACAAACCTTTGGGATGCGGAGTACCTTCTGAGTTTTGACCATTGACCTTGACTCTTCGACATTTTTACAGTCTTGTTTAAAATCACGTGAAAGTGAAGCCAGAAAAGCTACTGCCAAACTTTTCACTGATATTATTACTAGTTTTTTTCCTTTTATTCGTTTAAATAATAAAAGATAGTTTAACTTCAAAGAAGCAGGAATCCTCCTCAAAATATAGAAGCAAATAATAATAATAATAATAATAATAATAATAATAATAGTAATAATAATAATAATAATAATAATATATAAAAAATCATGACCATGTGCATATTGAAAAGAAAATCAGAGATCACGAGTTCAATCATGCTGCCCTTTTATTCCCAGAAGCAATACAAGCTCAAAGCATAACAGGCAACAACACGAAAGTTGCAAAGAGGGAAAATCAAAGTGTAATAGAGCATAAATTGTCAAGAGAAAAGCCGAGACTCACAAATATTCACAGCGGCAGCTGAAGTATAAGCTGATGAACACATGCATGCGGGTGGATTTCAACCCCTTTTGGTGGGTGGCGGTGAGAGATGAGACGAGTGATACTGATAAGTGATGAAACAAACAAAGCCTCACCGTGAAGGTGATGACAGGCCACGCCGCAAAGGATATGATCTGATCTGAAGAAGAGATTACAGGAGAGTTGAAGAGAGAGTGAGAGAGATTAAGTGAGGACTAAGGACTGAGGAACGAGTCACGGCTCACGGGTGAGAGAGATTGATAGAGGAACGGATGAGACTTGAGAGATTGAGAGGAGAAATTACAGATTTACAGTAGAGTTCAATTGAAGAGAGTGAGAGATTTCGAGAGAGGAACGAGAGAGATTGAGAGATCTAGGGTTCACTTTTGTTTTTTTTTTAATTTTTCTATTTAAATTTACGGATTTGAGGATAAAAATTAATATTAAATAAATAATATCTGGGTCCGGGTTTCGGATTTACGGGTTCACCTGAAACCGGATCCGGACACGGAAATATGCAGGTTCTCAAAAATTGATCTGGATTCCAAATAAAAATTATTGCGGTGCGGGTTGAACCCTGATCGGATTTTTCAGGTTCAGTCCGGGTCCGAGTTTGGTTGCCATCCCTAGGTAGAATTTACATCTCAGTCAGTGTCAAATTCAATGAAAATTTCTTTTCTTTCAAAAACGATTCTAGCTTTAGCAAATAAGAGTTAGTAAAGGAAGGTGATGAGGTTGCATTGTTTGAAAAGTTTTAAGTTATGTCATTTTCAGTTAATAGTCCCCATAACCTCACATAAGTAACAGCAGCTCACAGCCACTCTTAAAGCATAGCTAGAAATACAGAATGCAACCCAAGTCCAGTTCAGAATGAAATGCAACATGTTACTGACACTAACACAATCTCAGCTAGTCATTCATCTCAAACACATTCACCTCATTTTCATTCAATACACAGTCCACCAAAAATCACAGAAATAAACAATCAGAACCTTCCCTCTAAAAAAAAAAAAAACTTGCCTTCACACCTCATGATAACAAGGTCCAAGGCTGGCATTTTAAAACAAAATTGTGTTTGAGCAAAATACAACCCTTACTTCCCAAAAACACCTCAGATGCCCTAAAGGATCCAAAATGGATAAAGGCAATGAAGGATAAGTATTATGTGTTGATGAAGAATAAACCTTGGACCTTGATACCGAATAACCAAAACTAAAAGCTGATTTGAAACAAGTGGGTATACAAAGTGAAGGAAAACTCGGATGTCACTATTAACAAATATAAGGCCAGGCT
Organism: Citrus mangshanensis; assembly: GCA_030449895.1. Lineage (NCBI taxonomy): Eukaryota > Viridiplantae > Streptophyta > Magnoliopsida > Sapindales > Rutaceae > Citrus > Citrus mangshanensis. The sequence goes on along the minus strand of JASUUJ010000133.1, from coordinate 16,999 downwards.
AGTTACAAAGGGGTTCCTACAAACTCCAAGACTTGATTTCAATGAGACATTTAGCCCTATTGTTAAAGCTGCAACTATTAGAATCATTCTAACCTTGGCTGTAAACAATGACTGGTTGCTTAGGCAAGTGGACATAAACAATGCTTTCTTAAATGGGGACTTGACAAAGAGTATACATGCGGCTGAGGGTTTTGAAGACAAAAACAAGCCAAACTACATTTTCAAACTGAAAAAGATTTTGTATGGATTCAGACAAGCTCCCAGGGCATGGTTTGACAAATTGAAAAGTGCTTTGAGCTCTTGGGGATTTAAAAATTCCAGGAGTGATACATCTTCGTTTTTCAGAATAAAAAATAATTATTATGCTCATATATGTAAATGATATCATAGGAAGTAATGAGGGTATTGAAGAAGTGGTAAAAGATTTGAATACAACTTTTGCTTTGAAAGATCTCGGAGACTTGAATTTTTTTCTTATGATACAAGTTCTCAGGAATCAAAACTCCATCTTACTTTCTTAAGCAAAATATGTTCAAGACTTGCTGGACAAAACATAGATGACAAATTGCAAGGGAATAGAAACACCATTCAGTACTGACTAGGCCAGAGCTTGCTTTTTCAGTAAATAAGCTCAGTCAGTTTATTTTAGATCCCAGGCAACCGTATTGGGTGGCATGGAAGAGAGTGCTGAGGTATCTCAAGAACACAATGAATATGTGTCTGAGGTTTCAAAAATCTGAGCATTTGGATCTTATTGCCTACACAGATGCAAATTGGGCAACTAATCCAGACGACATAAGACCTATAAGTGGATATTGTGTGTACTTGGGAGATAATCTAGTTGTTTGGGGCGGGAGAAAACAAGGCATAGTTGTAAGGTCCACCGCAGAATCAGAATATAGAGCAATGGCTTTATGTAGCACTGAAATTACATGGATAAATTCTTTGCTTGGTGAGTTGATGATGGAGGTTGAAAATATACCAATTATCTTGAGTGACAGCACCAGTGTAGCAGCTATAGCAGTAAATCCAGTGTATCACTCTAGAACAAAACATTTTGAGATAGATCTTCATTTTCTCATAGATAAAGTCACAAAATGAGAATTGGAGATAAATTATGTTGGTAGCAATGATCAAATTGCAAATGTGTTAACCAAGCCATTACCACACTACAAGTTCAGCTGCTTTAAGAACAAACTCAAGGACTCAAAGTCATTGACAAGACCTTGAGTTTGAGAGAGGGTGTTGAAAGCAGCAACTATGAAGAGCCAAAGGGACCTTGAAGTCAAGCTGGCATGCCACCTAAACTACTCTAATTTGCAACCAGTTAATGTAGAAGATGAGTCAAATTTATTGAGCTAACAAAATTGTTTTGCTAAAGAATATCAACACATGAGCATGGAGAAGTTGAACCTTCTAGAAGCATAATATGATTGGTTCATGATTTTTATTCTCACGGATCATTTTTATGTATTTCCATGTAATACCTATATGCTAGCTGTCATTATTTCTTTGTTTTTATATAAACCAGAATGGCTCTATATTTCAATTCATTCAAGTCAGCAATAAGAAAATAGGCTTGGTTATTACACTATGCTTGCATTACTGAAAGCAATTCTTAAGAATTTAAGTCTACTAACAGATTAAAACATTAATTGCCACTAAAAAATACATGATAGATAATACAAATTAATGTTTCTTTCTTTTCGTTTTGGTTAAGATAAGATAAATATAAATGCTGCAGTTATAAAATTCTGTGTTGTAGAGCATCGAAATACAACACATGCATTTATCTTTGGATTAGCTTATGACAAGTGTCCACATAATCAAAAATGAGGAAATATGAAGGATAAATCTATAATAAAAAGAACGACATAAACAAGAGTTACTCACTCTGTATCTACTGATAAGAGATGTTGGGTGAATCTTATTCCTCATCGGATCATAAATTGCCAAGTCAGCATACTCTCCAATATCATAAATCTTCTACTAATCCGTCTGAGTTCAAAGCTGAGTGTAGACAATGTATCAGCCTCTAGAAACACACTAAGCTTCAATTACCTTTAGAAACTCTACAAAACCGATAGCCACAGATGTTGTTCCATCCTCAGCTTCCCTATTTTGAAGCTCAACCAACTCCACAAGTACCTGCCATCATAAAAGAAAAAAACAACCACGAGGAACGGGTGAAGGGATAAAGAACCAAATTGAACACACACACGCCCGCACAAAACTATAGATAAGAGATCCAAGAGAGAAAAATTTAACTACTAATATCTACCTTGGCAGCTGGATGCTCAACTTCTAACATCTTGAGAATCGTAGCACCGTCATTAGTTATTGTTGCTTCACCAATATCATCAACAAGCAACTGCAATATAATAAACTCACTTACTAAGCTCAAATAAATAAGCCACACACAGTTCATGTGTTTTCTATAAATTATGCAATTTCTAATTAAAATTACCTTGTCGAGTCCAACAAGACCGAGTAATGATTTGAAAATGTTAGCAACTACTTGACACGCCACCACTATACAAAGAAAATTAATGAACGATATTTTATCAACCAATTTTTTTTTGGCAAAACATTGTTCAAATTAATAGAGAGAGAATGGGAGTAACGTTTTGAGTGCAAACATCTTGACCGGATTGGCGATATTAAGTCTCCATTAGGGGTTTCCAACTACTGAGCAACAATAACCATGCCTCTAGAAAATTAGAATAACTAAAAATGATAAAATAAACTAAAAGTTGACAGAATACTGACAAAAAAAAATGCATGGTCAATGATAAAAATAATAAAAATAATATTATATTAAAAATTACGTCCTTTCAACCGTCAATAGATCAGAGGTGTGAAGACCAAGTTTACAAGGTTGAATCCACCAATGCCATTTTTTCAATAAAGTCTGCATATCACGCAATTTCTAATTATAGTCAGGGCATTGTGGATCATGTCCGGAGATTAGTTTGGAGTTGGCAAGGTCCACAGTGTATTCGCGTATTTATCTGGCTTGTGTTACATGATCTATAAGGAGTATAATTCAATAGGGAGTGTTTGTGATCGTTGTGGTGAGAGTCTTGAAAGTGCACTACATGTGCTCCGCGATTGCATGGTGGCCAAAAGAGTTTGGAACCGTGTCATTCATGTGCCTTACCGACAAGTTTCTACTCTTCCAATCTTAGAGAGTGGATGAGTAAGAATTTAAAGAACAATTGGCCTTTTAAGAAGGAGGTTAACTGGAGGTGTTTCTTTGGAGATGCTATCTCGAGACTCTAGTTTTGGTGTAATCAACTTCTATTTAATCACTATTCTTTGGATAGTGAGTACATGGTCAATGATATTTTTTATGAGGGCTGAGGAAATTCAGTAGCTAAATGATTCACCATTGCATTTGGGAGTTTGCAAATTGCAGAGATGGATCGCATGGAGTCCCTTCACTTGGCCTTGGTGCAAACTTAACACAGATGGTGCTGCTAAGCGGTCTAGCAAATCTAGTGCAGGTGGTTTTATTTGTTGAAAAGTTGACAAAATTTGGTGACAAATTGGCCAAAGTTGGCATCGACCTTGGAAATTTGACACATGCATGTGGCTAAGCATGCAAAGCATGACAAGTTGGCACAGACCCTTAGAAATTTGGATGAAGCATGTGGTTGGAATCGTGGAAATTGAAGCCAAAGGAATTGGTAAAGCATGTGACAGTTTGATAAATTCACAACAACTTTGACAATTTGGCAAATTATTGGTGAACGCCGAAATTATAATAGTGCAAAATACTTCGTATAAATAGAGGGAGTTTTTCATTTGTTAAGCATCCCTAAATTGTTAAGCTTATAAGTTTCTAAACTTTTGAGAGTAATAAGAGTGTGAGCATTTGGAGAGTGTGTGTGAGAGTACTAGGTGTATTTGGGTTCTGGGAAGTGAGATTTCTTTACTCAAATTTGTACTCAAATAATTGTTAATAATACAATTATTTTTCTCTTACTCCCGTGAACGTAAGCATATTGTCGAACCACGTAATTCTTGTGTCCTTTATTTTTCTGTGATTATTCGGTGTGTTTGTTTCTGCATTTCGCGCACAATAAGATTAGTATTACATGTGTTTTATTTTAATTAAGTATTTTATGTATTTTAGGGATATTATAGTCATTTCACAATAAAGGAGAGATCAGACAGCAAAACGGACATCACTTTTAAACTCAGGACGGTCGAAAATCTTAGGAGTATTATAAAAGGAAAAATAGCACTATTCACGTATGCAGTACTTATTCACGTATGCGGTATTGTATCGACACTGTTCACATAGATGGGACGATGGCGTGGTATTGACCGATGTGACGATCTGTTGGACTAAAATTCCTATGTCTTTGTTGATGGTGGCGTGGCGGCGTATCGGTGGAGCGAAAAATCTCGCATGGTGCAAAGCATCACAGGATTATTTTCAACCAAACCGTATTCTTTGTTCAAAGTCAAAGTATTCTTGTTCATCCGCGTGGTCAAACCGCGTCTGCTGATAACGTGGCGATCTTGAGCTGTTTTTAATGGCCATGATTTACTCAATGTATCTATAAAAAGGGGGCCTCCCCCCTAATTTGATATCTCTGAATCTATTTTTGGGATCCATTTTCTGTAATTCCTTCTCCATCTTATATTTTCTATATATTTTAATAAATTCACATTTTGCCCCTAGTTCAATTATGAGTAGCTAATTTTCTTTCTTAGATTGAAGGTGAAGTCTCAACATGTGTCAGGCTTTATTTGGTAAATTTATTTTCTCTTCCCCTCTAGTTTTGTGGATGTTTTGAGACAAATAATAATAATCTTGTCTATCGCCTTGGTTTTTACCTCTGAGGTTATTATTATTTAACACGATAACACCATATTGATTAGGCGTGGTTCATGAGGTGTGGATTCCCCTCGTGATTTAATTAACATTATCACGAATTATTTAGCCCATGATGCATGTTGATACGGATCCAGAGATAAAGTACATCATTTGATAAATTCTCTTTAATTTATTCTTGCCAATTCCAATTTTAGAATTTATTCTCGCCATTTTAATTTAAGTTTTAGCATATTCCAAATCATTTCCACCACAAATCCAATCACCCATTTGCAAAATTAATTCTACACATAATTAAAATCCACCTACTCGTGGGATCGACACTCGTCACCATCGATCTATAGATAGATTCGTGCGCTTGAGTACATTAAAATTTTGAACAAGTTTTTTGGCCGTTGGAGAGGTAAGTTATTTTAATTCATAGAATTAATTTTTGTGAATAATTTCTTTTATTTGTTTTCTTGTATTTTTTTTAATTATTAAAAAAAAGGGAATATACATATAAAGGTTAGTATTTCTTTTCTTTTTCTCTTCTTTAAAATTTTGTAATTAATTTTCAATTTATTTTTCTTTGTAATTTTTATTTTATTTTATTAATTTAATTTTTAGTTAATTTATTTCATGTATTTGTTTTTGTGTATTTTTATAGAAAGGTTGTAATAGGGCAATAAGGTTAGTATCGTAATTTCTTCCTCTTCTTTATTTTTATTTGTTTTGTTCACATCTTTATTTTTATTTTATTTGTTTTTTTGCGTAGTGCGTAGTCATTATTACAATCTTGAACTATAGACCTTGAACTTGAAAACACTTCGCACACACAAACAAATTAAAAATAAAATGGATTACAACCACGGGAGAGGCCATTTAAGGACTATTTTAGTCCTTAGCTAATTTGAGCACATCATGTATAAGATACCAAATGTAGGCTGCTAGGAGTTTTAACTAAAACCTAGTGTCTTTAAATTGTCTCATTCTATGGCTTAGAAAATGAGGACATATAATCATTTGAATGATTTTAAATCTTATTTGTCAAACGTTTAAATATGAGAATTTTGGATGATGATGTAAAACTTAGACTATTCCCATTTTCTTTAAAGGATAGAATGGCTTAATACATTGCATGCTAATAAGCATTGCATCGAACAAATGGTAACGAAATTTTTGAATAAATATTTTCGGTGCATAAAACCAATCTATTCGCGAGGGAAATCTCGAGTTTACCCAAAGAAAGCGATTTTGAAACATGGGAGGCGATTGATAGGCTACTCTTGAAGTGTCCACATCATGGGTACGAGAATGGCACCAATGCCAATACTTTTTGGAGGGATTATTGCCGAATGTGCAAGAATGGCTAATGGCAAGAAGTGGAGGAGAGCTAATGTCAAAAAGTGCATCAAAGATTTGGGAATTCTTCCAGCGACAAGCGGATAATTCCCAACAACGGAGTCGGTCACTCAGGAATACTAGAAGAATTAAGGGAGTAAATGAGGTTCACATTGGCGAATCCAGTTCAGAAATTAAAGAAGTCAAGGAGATGGTTGAAGGTCTTGCTCGACAAATAGCATTTTTATCGAATGCAAAATCAACGAAATGACCATGACCATACAAGCCAATGCCATAGGTTTAATGAAAACCATTAAATTACAACCCATACTCAACACATATAACCTAGATGGAGAGACCCACAATTTTCATGGTCTCCGGGACTCCGAGAATGGACGGCTCCACCAATGCAACCGATTCCTCAAAATCCTCGCTTCCACCATTTAGACCGTACAATCGGGCTACTCTGGACCATGGGAGGATGCATTCCAATTTCAAGAATGTTACTCACTCTACCATTGAGCAATAGAATCGCACCCGTTGATGGACTACGAAATGAGTTGAGCGGACTTGATTCACAAGCCCCCGGTTTAAGCCTCGAGAAAATGGTGGGGGACCTTATTCGGACCTTGCAATGATTGAGAAAGGCAAGTTTCCTAGTCAACGTTAATCTAAAGAGTGCGAAGCAAGTACTAGTTCACCACAACATGGAGAGGTCAAAGTAGTCATGACCTTGAGAAAGGAAAAGAAGTCGACAACAAAGTGGAGATGCGGTGACAAAGAAAATAAAATTGTACTGTGAATGTTGAGGACTCATGTGGAGGAAAAGAAGAAACCAACCCACGAATACGTTCCCAAAGCTCCATTCCCCCGAGGTTAGCTAAAGGAAAAAGGAAAATCCACGAGGTGAGATTCTTGAAATCTTGAAACGAGGTAAGTGTTAACATCCTCTTTACTTGATGCTATTAAACAAGTTCCATCTTATGTCAAGTTTCTTAAAGACCTTTTACTAAAAGAGAAATATGCATGTTCAAAAGAAGGCATTTTAACAGAAAATATTAGTTCTATACTCCAACATAAAATTCCTTTAAAATGCAAAGACCCAGGCTCCCCCATTATCTCATGTAGCATAGGGAACCACACAATTGAGAATGCTTTATAGGATTTAGGAGCTAGTGTAAATCTGTTGCCTTATTCTGTATTCGTGAAACTTGGACTAGGAGAATTATACCCAACTCCAGTGGTGTTGCAGCTTGCAGATCGGTCCACGAAAATACCTCGTGGTATTGTGGAGGACGTGCTTATCCAGGTAGATAAGTTTTATTTTCTTGTTGATTTCATTGCGGTGTTAATTGACACTTTCAGCTATACGAGATTGAAGCACATCCCCATTATCCTAGGCGACTTTCTTGGCAATGCGGATGCTCACATTCAATGCGGGATCGAAATATGTGGTTGTCATTCTAAGCAACATGACTATGGGTGAATATCTTCTAACATTGCCAAACAACCTCACAATGAGATGATGGAATTGTTGATGTGGATTTAATAGAAGCATTAGTTGATGACACTTTTATTTCAAACCTTAGTGATGATCCTTTACAAACATGTTTAACTCACTTTGGTTTTGATTTTGATATTGACAGATCGGTCAATGAGGTCAACGCTCTACTTGACTCAGCGCATCCATGGACACAATAAATGGAAGTCAAGAGTTGAACAACTAGTATCATCGTGAAAAGAAATTGATTCCATCATCGAATCACCAAAACTTCGAGCTCAAACCGTTTGCCCAACACTTTGGAATATGCGTTTTGGAGAAGAAAGCACTCTGCGGTAATCATCTCATCATCCCTAAACGACGAGCGAAAAGGTAAGTTGTTGGATGTTTTAAAAGAGCACAAAGGAGCATTAAGATGGACCATGAGACATTAAAAGGTATAAACCAGTGGGCGCATGCATTACATTTACCTTGATGAAAATGCTAAATCTACTGAGAAATGCAACGTCGGTTAAATTCTAATATGAAAGAAGTTGTTGGAATGAAGTCCTTAAGCTATTAGATGCATGTATCATTTACCCAATTTCTAATATTTCGATGTACAAGTTGTCCCAAAAAGTCGTGAGTCGCAATAATTATAATGAATTGATTATAATGAATTACACACGTAAAGACCATTTTCCTTTACCATTTATCGATCAAATGCTTGATAGATTAGCAGGCCATGAATTTTATTGCTTTACATGGCTACTCGGAGATACAATCGGATCCCCATGCACAAAAGATGGGAAAACTACTTTCATTTGCCCTTTGGCACATTTTGCATAGGAGAATGCCATTTAGATTATGTAATGCACTGCTACATTTCAACGATGCATGTTGAGCATTTTTACATATGGTTGACGATTCCTTGAAATCTTTATGGATGACTTTTACATCTTTGGTGATTCGTTTGATCAATGTTTACATCATCTAACACTAGGAGATGTATTGAGAAGAACTTGATCTTAAATCGGGAGAAGTGTCATTTTATGGTAAAACAAGGTATTGTTCTCGGTCACATCATTTGAGCAAAGGTATTGAGGTTGACAAAGCCAAGGTAGATCTCATTTCAATCTTCCTCCATCTAAAATAGTCGGAAGTAGATCTTTCCTTGGGCATCTGGTTTTTATAGGACGTTTCATTAAAGATTTTAGCAAAGTTTCTAGACTTATGCAATCTACTATGCAAGGATGTACCTTTATCTTTGATGATTAATGTCTTGTTGCGTTTGAAAAATTAAAGCATTTGTTGACATCATCACCCATCATTCAGCCCCAAACTGGAGCTTACCATTTGAGCTCATGTGTGATGCATCCGATATGCGGTAGGAGCAGGTATGTAGGACAAAGAGTTGATCGAATTCCCATGTTATTTACTATGCTAGTATGACATTGAATGATGCACACGTTGAACTATTCAACTACCGAAAAAGAAATGCTAGCAAGTAGTGTTTACTAGAGAAATTTCGATCTTATCTCAGTTGTAAAATAATTATATTCACGGATCATGCTGCTCTTAAATATCTTCACAAAAGAAAAATGCAAAAGCTAGACTAATTCGTTGGGTGTTACTTTGTAGGAATTTGACTTGGAATTCAAAAATAAAATGAAATGTAAAATGTTGTGGCAGACCACCTCTCGTCTCCATATTGACACAATTATAGAATCATTACCATTGAATGAGTTATTCCCAAATGAACAATTGATGAGTGTGGAAGTATTACATTGGTATGCTGATATAGTTAATTATCTTGTTACAGGTAAACTTCCAGAGCATTGGACAAAGCAAGACAAGGCTAAATTCTTTGCAGAAATAAAGAATTTTTTTTGGGATGACCTGTATTTGTTCAAGTATTGTGCAGACCAAATTGTTAGATGATGTGTCCCAGAAAATGAAATTCAGAATATCTTTTCATTCTGCCATGAACAAGCTTGTGGAGGCCATTTCAGTGCTAAGAAAAATGACTAAAGTTTTACAATGTGGTTTCTATTGGCAAACTTTATTTCGAGATGCTTACACTTTTGCTCTTCGATGTGATAGGTGTCAACGAATAGGGGAGCATTACGAAGGAACACGTGATGCTTGCTAAATCCAATTTTGGTGGTTGAGATTTTTACGTATGGGGGTATCGACTTCACGACCACTTTCCTTCTTTGGCCATCAATACATATTGGTTGTTGACTACGTATCAAAAGGTGCAATTCCATGCGTAACCAATGATCACAAGGTAGTGATAGGATTTTCAAAAGCAACATTGCTTTCACGCTTTGATTCCCTCGAGCGATAATCGATGATGGTGCCCACTTTTGTAACAAAGCATTCAAAGCTCTTTTTGACAAAGTATTCAATCACACACAAAGTGGCAACTCCGTATCATCCGCAAACCGGTGGCAAGTTGAGATATCCAATCGAGAAATAAAGCACATATTAGAAAAGACGGTCGAGGCAAAAGATTGGTCATTAAGACTTGATGATGCATTATGGGCATATAGAAGCGGCTTTAAGACCTCGGTGGGATGTCACCCTAAAGGCTAGTGTATAGAAAAGCTTGCCACTCCGTGGAACTCGAGCATCGTGCGTATTGGGCCATCAAGAAATTCACCTTGGAAAGAATGTAAAGAATATTACAACCGCGAACTTGAAGAAATTCGCAATGATGCATACGAAATTGCCAAGATTTACAAGTAACGAATGAAAGTCTTCCACGACAAGAACATTATGAGAAAATCTTTCACTCCAGGTCAGAAAGTACTTTTATTTAATTCTCGCTTGCACCTATTTCCAGGTAAGTTACACTCTCATTGGTCTGGTCCATTTATTATTCATACTATTTTTCTACATGGGGCAATTGAAATTAAGGACCCAAAGAACGGTGTCACGTTTAAAGTTAATGGTCAAAGATTAAAGCCATATCTAGAGTACCATGGAGAAGATCGAAATAAATTTGAGCGACCCACCGATCATTGATTTTTTTTTCTTGTCGTTAATTTGATTTTTCTTTCTTTCTTTTTATTATTCTTTTGCTAATTAAATTGTTTTTATAAGTGTGTTTGTTTTACCATTAATTTTTCTCTTATCATTTTTAATCATGTAACTATACCCTAACATTCTTAAACCACTTCAAGCGTATCTCAAAAGCGATTGATTTTGTAAACACATCGTCATTATTTGGGCTCTACACACGAGGTAGAGATGTTGGGGTTTAGAACGCCAACTCGTAGACATTGAGAGTGTTTGACATCCAATGGAGCTTGAGGTAAATTGATAAGAGGACAATTTTAATTTTCTTTGTGTGTTTTAATTTTTTTTGTTGGTGTGCTTTAGTTTGTTACCCGGTGAAGTGGCGAGATAATCTGTACTCGTGACAATCAAGTCGGTTACTTTTCCATAATAATGATATTACCAGGTGAAAGTATGGACGAAACGAGATTCTAGCGGCTTCACGATTCCTTTCACTTCCTCGAGAATGCCCTCCTTGATCTATAAAGCTCGGTCCGAACATGCGATTGCATGAGGAATAACATATCGCGACATCGTTGGTTAATCAAGGCTAAAGTCGGCAAGTAGTTACCTCCAAAATTTATTCCACACATGCTGGTTGTGGTAAAGGAAATTATGTCGAAAGCAGCGAGCTCGAAGAATTGTCATTGTGCGAATGAGTTGCTGTAATAAAAACCCATGTTCTCAGGAATGGTGTCACGCGGAAGATAAGATTCAATTCATTAGGGATGGCTTGAATAAAGTCGTTGAATGATATCCTTTGTCATGCCCAGAAGCATCCCCGGTGGATATGTGCGGAGCGATTCTCGATTATAGCCATTATTCCAAAAGAGTATGCGCGATATAGTCTAGAATCGGTTGGGTTATAAAGCGGATGGGAACATCCTGCACCCATAGAGGGCGTTAAGCCGTACGACGTAAAACGAGAGGAAGATATGAGCCACAATGGCAACCACTGTAAATATCTTTTACTTTATTGTTATTTTATTCCTTGTTGTTTTATTGTTTGCATTATTGTCTTTAATAATTTTATTAGTTTGTTTTTTTTCTTTTTTTACTCGCAGGACATGCTTTCTGGCTATTTGACACCTGTTGTGACCATTTGTCACCTTCTTAAATGTGATTCCTTATCAAGCACTACAAATTATTTTGAAGTATCACAATGTGACTACTCCCAATAGATAATTTAAGAATATTTGTGTCTTTTTGGATTTACTATAAGCAAAAGAGTTCGTGGAGCGGCATGATCTTTTAAAATTACACTTGGTGTTGGAGGAGGTACCAGGGTTATATCAAGTTCAAATGAGTCCTCGGGCTCGAAACACAGAAGAAGTTTATCGTGCGATTGGGCGGTTCGTACGACCTATTTGTAAGTTAGTCGTCTAGAAGCCAAGTGTTAGGGCAAGAATCCAAGAATAATGTCAGTAATATATTTACCATTATGGCCCATCATGTCGATGCTTTTTCTATATAGTTATCCTTGCAAGAGTTAATAACTGCAGACACTAGAGGCTGTCTTAATCACATTTAAGACGTTTTATTTCGGGAGCCGTGAGATCTGCAACACCAGAGTTCCACATTAAGATCTCTGGGCCCACTCGGTTTGTTATGTGTCTTAAACCCACTTTTGACAAATCAATATCTGGCTTTATGCATTTAATTTCGCTGCTATGCTTACTGCCTACTTCGTATTATCTTAACCAGTACGAAAAAAACTTCCATTCATTCCATGGCGCGTTAAAAAGCTTTATATTTCTCAGGCAAACAACCATGCTAATGAAAGCCTACTTGATATTGCTGGCAAGCGTGTGTAGAAGTATCTAAGGTGTATTCGTGGCCTTACGGGAAAGTGTGATTTTTACTCAAATTTGTACTCAAATAATTTGTTAATAATATAATTATTTTTCCTGCTATACTCCCGTGCACGTAAAGCGCATATTCTGAGAACCATCGTACTTTTGTGCGTGCCTTATGTTTTCTCCTATGCATTCATCTCGGTGCATGTTTGTTTTTCGCATTTCAACGCGCGCCTGACAACTATGGAAGTGAGTTGTAGCGATGGGGTATAGGATTTTCGCTCGTACTTGGGGGGATCTGAGTGTTCATGCTATCTGATTATTATTGTTCTGCATCGCGATCTTGCACTGCCTTCGGACGAATGACGGAGATGGGACGACTCATTTGTACTGTGGAAGACATCCATCCTATTGTAAGTATGTGTGTATTTTTTTTTTTTACGAAATGGCCACACAGCAGGAAGGTCAAGGATTTCGCACAACGAATGTTTTCAAGTGAAATAGTTGTTGAGAAAATGGTAAAGAAGTGAAACTTCGAGAATTAGGAGGAGATCTCACAGAGACTAGCCCGAGGAGACAACTTGGAGTGTGGGGGGCGATTTGAGGCTTTATTGTACAAATCTTGTTATAGGAGGCTAAAAGGTCGAGCGCCAAAAGGTCACGAAAAAATTTTGATGGGAAAATCAACTTCGTATGGGGCCAAGCGTAGTAGCGCAAAGAGATTGATGCCCAAGATGATCTCGGATCTCACGTGCGCAAATAAAAAGACAACTGCCTATGATGAAAGAAATCTAGGATCGTATGAACTAAAGCTATTGATCGAATCCGAGATCTTATTTGACAAAAGAGATGAAATAATTAGTGAAAGATAAAAGAGGTGTGCGGTGATTTTGTGGCGTCATTTGAGGGAGAAGTACTTGTGAAAAGTCTTGAAAATTGTCTTAAATACAAGGAGCCAAGTATATGGCTTCCGAATGAAGCATGGGGTGTCGATGCGATCATGTCTAAAGATTTGAAAAAGTTACTTCACAGTTTGAAGAAGTCTTTTGGTGAACATATTGAGATGATCAAGGCTATCTGTACACTGGCACTACGAGAGGAATATATTCATTTGTGACTATCTTAATATATGGGAAGAGTGTGATCGTATTCGAATGTTTGTACAACATTGACTAGCGATTGAATAATGATAAAGATTCTGAAACAGTATCGTCTAAGTTTTGGTGAGTAGAGATTGGGCGATAGAGAAAAAGAAAAGTGTGGTGGAAAGAATTCTGATCAAGGTGAGAAGCTGAAATATGGCCTCGCGATAAGTGTTTTTGTCATGAAAAAGACAGGTGGAGGAAGAGAAGTTTCCAAAGGCTCGAAAAAAGAGATGGAAGAAACCGCGACGATTATGAAATTGATTATACAAGAGGGGTGAATTGGAATTCTAAAAATTATTCAATTTATAAATAAAAAACTCAATGCAAATATGAAAGCAAATTAAGCCAAATAATAAATAAGTTAACCGGCAGCCAAAGGATAAAGGAAAAGAGATTGACAACAGAGATTTTACGTGGTTCGGCCAATGCCAGCACCATGTCCACCCTTCTCTAAGCTTTAGAGGCTTGAGGATTCCTTCAGCAAGCCTCCTGTTAGTGTTAGAAAATGCATATTTATAAAGGAAAACCATCATTTACATTTCAAGTCTTCATAACAAGCTCTTACTTTTATGTATTTAGCATACTTATAGTTTAATTACATATGTTTTATTTTAATTAAGTATTTTATATATTTTAGGGATATTATAGTCATTCACAATAAAGGAGAGATCGGACCCGATGGACATCACTTTTAAACTCGGGGTGGTCGAAAACCTTGAGTATTATAAAATGAAAAATAGCACTATTCACATATCGTGCCCATTCCACGTGTCAGTATTGTATACATTCTTATTGCTGACATTATTGCGTAGACAGACGATGACGTGGTATTATTTGATGATGTGGTGGTGATGAGGTGTGGCCCGATCTGTTGGACTAAAATTCCTATCTCACATTGATGGTAGCGTGGCGGCGTAGTGGACGTCTACATACGGTCACGTGCATCACGGGATTATTTTCAGCAATAGTATTCTTTATTCACTTGCAGGGTGGCTTAGGTATTCTTGTTCAACGGGTGGCAAGTGTTTGTTCGTCGCGTAATTAATAGCGTCTTGTTAGTGATGACGTGCGGCCCCAATCTTGGCGTCAGCTGTTTTAATCAGATGATTTACTCGTGTATCTAAAAATTTCACTTTTTTCAATTGATATCACGAATCTATTTTTGGGATCCATTTTCTGTAATTCCTTCTCCATCCTTGTATTTTCTTTGTATTTTAATAAATTCCCATTTTGCTAGTTCGATTATAAGTAGGTAATTTTCTTTGAGAACTAGTTAGGTGAAGTCTCGACATGTGTCATGAGAACTTTATTTGGTAAATTTATTTTCTCTTCCCCTCTAGTTTTGTGGATGTTTTGACTTCTCAATTAAACAAATAATATAATCTTGTCTAAATCAGCCTTGGTTTCTGAAGCCTACAGTGAGTTATTATTATTGGCACGATAAGCCATAGCACCATATTGATTAGGCGTGGATTCGTAGGTGTAGATTCCCCACTCATGATTTGATTGGCGATATCCCCAATTATTGTACGTGATGCGTGTTGATGCGGATCAGGATGCAGTGCGTCGTTGATAGAATTTTCTTGATTTATTCTCGACATTTCAATTCCAATTTTAGAATTTATTCTACGCCATTTTAATTTAAGTTTTAGCATATTCCAAATCATTCACACCAATCCCGATCGCATTTAAAAATTAATTACCAGCGCAGTTAAAATCCCTCGCCGTGGGATCGACACTCAAATGGCGTTGATGATACTACAATAAGATTCGTAAACGAGTACATTAAAATTGCACAACACCTCACGAGGCTTCAGTACTTACATGACTTAGAGATGCTCAATAACCTTTGCAACAAGAGATTATCCTAATCTGTGGCTGAGAATGTGTCACGTCACTTGATGAAAAAGCAAAAATAAAAGATTATAAATTTGTTTTGCCTCTCCACAATATTTAAGATTATAAAATAATGCCCAATATGTAAAATAGATGGAGAAGCAGAATTTATTTAAAGACAGTAGAAGATTGTATTCTGAAGTATAAGGCTCAATAGTAGTATTTGTGATCAATTACTTACATTTGAATTTGAGACAAACTGACTTTATATGTAGGCTAAAAAGCCATGTGATTATTGACTTTTGCTCATTGTCGGATCACCATTTGGTAGTGCTAATATGGCGTTGAAGCTGATTTTCCATTAGCCGGATTACCATTGCTCCCCAGATGTCCAAATCCGTTTAGGTCGAGGCTAATCTTAATTTCATTCAGTCTACGGCCGTTTATGAAACTTTCGGATCATGATTTAGGTCCGAGAGACTAGTCTTGATTAGAGTTGATCTCGGCGAGCAAATTATCAAAATTGTCGGTTTGTCGTTTAGGTCTAGAGACTGATCTTCCAATTATGATTGATGCCGGCAGTAGTTTATCAAAATTGTCGGTTAATAGTTTAAGTCCAGAAACATCTTCTGATCTGTTTGATATCGGCTAGCGTTTGTCAGGGTAATAGGATCGCCCAGATTTTCCACAAAAACTACTGTGATAGTGAACTATTTTGTAAGATAATTGTTTTGTCTTGAATCTTTATAAGAAACACTTTATAAAATTTGTCAAAATATACTGAAAATTATGTTGAGCTTTTAAAAGATTAATCAATCTTAGTAAGTTTGTTATCTCAAAAATCAATAAAAGAAATATTTATATTAACAATTTAACTTTCACAATGAACATGTACGGAAAGATGAAGATTGATTATTACTAAGTATTACTCATCAAATACGTGGCTAGTTCGGCGAGTGGATACTTGATATTGGAGCAACATCATTTTGTGTCTAGTAAGGAATGGTTTCACAGTTTAAGTAATACGAAATCGGTGCGGGTTGTGATGGGGAATGATCAACTTTCACTTCAGCCACAATGGGGATAAGGAACAATTAAACTCAAAATGTTGCGATGGAATGGTTAGAGAATAGCAAAGATCATTAGATTTGTTCAGTTTTAAAGAAAAATCTAATTTATGTGGGTGCTTTGGAAGTTAAAAGGCTACAAGGTTACCATTGAAGATGGCGCGATAAAGTTTACGTAGAGTACATGATGATTAAGAGTGGTTCGAGCGTCGCGATTTATCTTGTTCATGAGAGGTATTGACTATAATGAAGTTTTCTCTCTAGTTGTAAAACATACTTCCATTTGTATCCTACTTGCCTTAGTTACAGAATATATGAGTTAGAGTTCGCTCAATTGGATATTAGGCAGCGTTACTTTACGTGGAGATTTGGAGGAGAATTTACATGATTCAGTCTTGCGTGGTTTTAAGGATTCTTTGGAAAGGAAAGCAATGATACGTAGC